>JAQQAC010002629.1:23480493-23651726 GCA_029783875.1 Phataginus tricuspis | reverse complement strand
ACGGCAGGTTTGGATTTAGACCTGTTTCCATTCTATTCCTGCTGTGCACTAGGTAGGGGAGCTTGAACTTCCATTAGCCTCCACATCCCTGTCTGTAAAATGGGAACAGTAATATCTACTGTGAAGGGCTGTTATAAGGATTTCTGGTCATGCACATAGAGATTCTAATTCAGTATGTGGCCCTAGAAAAAAAAATAAGTGGCAGTGATGAGTTAGCCTCTGAGAATAATCTGCTGTTGCTCTATGGGGGAAGGGAAGCTGGTGCCTGCAGCTTCTCGATCAAATCTCATTCACTGGCTTTCCCCTAAGCATTTTTGTGTGGCCCATCCATCCCTGGACAATTTTTTATGTACAGGTTCCCCAAAGCAAGAAGGAGATAAATGCAAAGTGAAATGTGGACCTCCAAATGAATTAACTCATCTGTCAGTGTGATCAGTTCTAAATCGAAAAGTAAACTTAATTAAACAGAAAAGAAAACTCTTGTTGCTGCCATAATGAAATTCAGGGTTTCAAGGCTGACAAAGAGAAAGCTGTGCTGAAAGGTTTATAATTAAATGACAGGGTAAAATGATCACAGAATGTTTACTCTGTTCATATTTCCTTAGTTTTTTTTTGCCTTCCAAAAATATAGGCTATAAAATTGAGCACACAATTAAATTATACCTGTTGTGACCCAGTTAACCAAATCCTGGCACACTTTAATTTGTGTGTTCCAGCTGTGTGCATCAAAAATTGAAGGGACTAGAGAATGTCTCATATAGGTTTGTTTTCTGGCACAGGATTTAAAGACCTGGCTGGTTAATCACTCCCTGAACTTCTTATAGGCCTGTCTTGCTGGCTTTCAAGGTTAAGCAAGAGGCTGCAACTTGAATTTGTAAATGAAATGGGAAATCTGGACCTCAAAGTTTAGCAAAGAGAGAGATAATGGCTGGGGCTGAGAGGAACTCATCTGATGAGATTACAGAAGGTCAGAGATGGTTAAAATAGCTAACAATCAGATGACAGTATAGTGTTCTGTTAGCAAATGTTTGAAACATTCTGGAAACAACAGATATTCAGTCATCCACCACTCAGATGGGGCATACGCTACATTTGGGCATAATTTGTTTACTGTGTTAAAAGACACACAACTTAAAATTTCTAGCTTAAGTTTCCACCTTATCTCCTTCCTTTATCCCCCCCTTTCTACTCAAAGTGCTATTAAAAAATCAGTATATGAGATTACTATGCAATTTACATTTTAAGTATATACATATGCATTCATATACATTATGTAGTGTTTTCTTGTGTGCACATCATTTATATAAATAAAAGGCTCCTATATGGACACACAGAGGCATGTGAAGGATGCTCATTGCAGCCTTGCTATGAAAATAACCAATGTATCTCCTATAAAGGATTGGTTAATTAAACCAATAAGTAGTTTATCCATACCATGAAATATTTTATAACACTTCAAATGAATGAACCAGATCTACATCTATTTATATAAATATATTTCAAAAATATAATTTTGAGTGAAAGCAGTGGCATTTTAGTTTTTCAGCAAATAGCATCAGAAGAGGAGAATAGCTAGGAACACCCAGGTCTGTGTGAGAGGCAGATGGAAGCTCACTATGCAGGGCCCTGGGATGGCATTCGCAGTTGTCCTAAGGTAGGCAGCTGTGACCATGTGACTGAGCTTTGCTTGGTGTTGTGTTGGAGTGGTCCGGTTCACCATATTTGGGCCTGGCCCATTCAGATTTCTCCCAGGATCCTCCACACATGCGCTTCTTCCCACTTCTGAACAAAATCAGAGGATCCAACGGAAGACACTACAGCCCTAGAGCATGGGGGAGACCCTGAGTGAGGGCAGCCTGGAGCCCTGCCTGAAACACACACTGTTCTCTGATATGGGCAAGAACAGACCTTTACTGTGCTAAGCCATAATTCTGTGATTATAGCTTCTCCTGACGTGCTCATTGTGTGCGTAATAAAGCTGCTCCTAAGTCACTCATCAGGGAGCCACCATGCAGGTGGGGCATCAGTGAATATCTGCAGAGGAAGAGCAAAACAGTTGAGGGCAGAAAGCTCTGGTTCTTCTCTCTGGAAGACATTGCTTCATGTTTCACAGAACCTCCGGCTGTGCTCTTGCTTTCATTTTCCATCACCTTCCTTGGTGAAGCAGTACATCTGAAGTAGGCGCATGGCTTCCTTGGGCCCTGAAGAGTGTTATCGGCCCTCCTGCTGGTGAAAAATTTGGAGCATAGTTTCAAATAATCATAGGCTTTTTAAGTTCAGACTCACACTTTCTCTGGCAATGCATTTCTCTAAAAATGTTTTTTCTTTATTTTTTATTGAGGTAAAGTTAATATACAATATTACATTGATTTCAAGTATACAACATAGTTATTCAGCAGTTCTTATGTATTATTAAATCCTCACCCCAACTAGTGTAGTTACTTTCAACATAGAAAGATGTTACAGAACTATTGACTTTATTCTCAATGCTGTACTTTTATCCCTATGACTAGTTTATATAGTTCATATCATGATTGGGATTCTGTGCCTCTTTATTCCCTTTACCTATTTCATCCTCACCCATATTCCTTCCCCATGGTTATTCTGTTCATTTTGTTTTTGGATTGCACATATAAGTGAAATCATATGGTCTTTTCCTGCCTGGCTCATTTCACTGAGCATAATATCCTCTAGATCCATCCATGCTGCTAAAAATGGCAGGATTTATTTCATTTTCATGGCTGAATGATATTTCATTGTATATATGTATCACCTCTTCTTTATCCATTCATCTACTGATGGAAACTTAGGTTGCTTACATATCTTGGCTACTGTAAGCAATGCAGCAGTAACCATTGGGATGCATATATCTTTTCAAATCAGGTAGTGTTTTCTTTGGGAAAATTCCCAGATGTGGAATTCCTTGGTTGTATAGTATTTCTCTTTTAGTTTTTTGAGTAACCTCCATACTGCTTTCCATAGTGGCTGAACCAATTTACATTCCCACCAACAGTATAGGAGGGTTCCCTTTTCTCCACATCCTCACTGACACTTGTTATCTCTTGTCTTTTGGGTAGTGGCCATTCTGACAGGTGTGAGGTGGTATCTCATTGTGGTTTTGATTTGCATTTCCCTGATGATTAGTGATGTGGAGATCTTATCAGGTGTCCATTGGCCATCTGTGTTTCTTCTTAGAAAAATGTGTATTCTGCCTGTTTTTTTATTGGGTTATTTGTTTTTTGGTGTTGAGCTGTATGAGTTTTTTATATATCTTGAATGTTAACCCCTTACCAGATATATCATTTAGGAATATATTTTTTCATACTGGAGATTGCCTTTTTGTCTTGTTGATGATGTCCTTTGTTGTACAGAAGCTTTTAAGTTTGATGTATACCTGCTTGTTTATTTTTGCTTTGTTTTGTTTCCCTTGCCTGGGGAAACTTTCTTTTTCAGAAAAGATTTGCTTATGCTTATGTTCAAGAGATTTTTGCCTATGTTTTCTTCCAAGAGTTTTATGGCTCCATGTCTTACATTTAGGTCTTTAATCCATTTCAAGTTTACTTCTGTGTATAGAGTTAGACAGTAATCCAGTTTCATTCTTTTGCATGTAGCTGTACAGTTTTCCCAACACCATTTATTGAAGGGATTGTCTTTTCTCCATTGTCTGTATTCATGGTTCCTTTATCATATATTAATTGTCCATATAAAGATGGGTTATTTCTGGGCTTTCTATGCTGTTCCATTGATCTATGGGCCTGTTCTTGTGCCAGTACCATACAGTTTTGATTATTGTAGCTTTGTACTATAGCATGAAGTCAGGGAGGTTAACACCTCCAGCTTTGTTCTTCTTTCTCAAGACTGATTTGGCTCTGATTTTTGTGGTTCCATAAGAATTTTAGGATTATTTGCTCTAGTTCATTGACAAAATACTGTTGGTAATTTGATAGGGGTAGCATTGAATCTGTAAATTTCTAAAAGCAGGATGGCCATTTTGACAATATTAATTCTTCCTATACATGATTTCCATTTATTTGTGTCTTCAGTTTCTTTCATCACTGCCTTATAGTTTTCAGAGAGCACATCTTTCATCTCCTTGGTTAGGTTTATTCCAGGTATTTTCTTTTTGACACAATTATAAGTGGGATTGTTTTCCTGATTTCTCTTTCTGCTAGTTCATTGTTGGTATATGGGAATGCAACTGATTTCTATACATTGGTTTTGTATCCTGTTATTTTGATGAATCCAATGATTAGTTCTAATAGCTTTTGGTGAAATCTTTAGGGTTTTCTATATATAGTATCATGTCATCTTCAAATAGTGAGAGTTTACCTTCTTCCTTACCAATTTGGATGCCTTTCATCTCTTTGTGTTGTCTGATTGCTGTGGCTAGGACCTCCAGTACTATGCTGAATAAAAGTGGTGAGAGTTGGCAACCTTGTCTTGTTCTTGAACTTAGAAGAAAAGCTTTCAACTTTTCACCATTGAGTATGATGTTAGCTGTGGGTTTGTCATATATGGCTTTTATTATGTTGAGGTACATATGCTTTATACACATTTTGTTGAGAATTTTTATCATGAATGGATGTTGAATTTTGTCAAATGCTTTTTCAGCATCTATGGAGATGATCATATGATTTTCACCTTTCTTTTTGTTAATGTGCTGTATCACATTTACTAATTTAAGAACATTGCACTGTCCTTACATCCTGGCATAAATCCCACTTGATTGTGATGGATGATCCTTTTGCTGTACTTTTTAATTCAGTTTGCTTATATTTTGTTGAGGATTTTTGCAGCTGTGTTCTTCAGGGATAGTGGTTTAAAATATTCTGTTTTTGTAGTGACTTTGTCTGATTTTGGTATTAGAGTGATGTTGGCATCATAGAATGAGTTTGGAAGTATTTCCTCCTCTTCTATTTTTTGGAACACTTTAAGAAGGATGGGTATTAGCTCTTCTTTAAATGTTTGGTAGAATTCAGCTGTGAAGTCACCTGGTACTGTACTTTGTTTATTGGGAGTTTTTGATTACCAGTTGAAATTTGTTACTGATAATCAGTCTGTTCAGATATTCTGTTTCTTCCTGGGTCAGTCTTGGAAGATTATATATTTCTAGGAATTTGTCCATTTCTTCTATGTTGTCCAATTTATTGTCATATAATTTTTATAGATTTTTTTTTTGTATTTCTGTATCACTTATAACTACTTTTATATTTCTGATTTTGTTTATTTGTGTCCTCTATCTTTTTCTTGTTAAATCTAGTTAGGGTTGGTCTATTTTGTTTATTTTCTCAAAGAACCAGCTCTTGATTTCATTGATTTTTTCCTATTGTTTTCTTATTCTCTTTTATTTACTTCTTCTCTGATCTTTAGTATGTCTTTCCTTCTACTAACTTTGGGTTTTGTTTGTTATTTTTCTAGTTCCTTTAGTTGTGAATTTAGATTGTTAATCGGGGATTGTTCGATTGTTCTTCTATCTCAAGGTAGGCCTGTGTTTTTAGGTACTTCCTTCTTAGAACTGCTTTGGTGGTATCCCCCATATTTTGAACTATTGTGTTTCTGTTTCATTTGTCTCCATGTATTGTTTGATTTTCTCTCTGATTAGTTCATTGATCCATTGATTATTTAGAAACATGTTATTTAGCTTCCAAGCTTTTGTGGATTTTTTTCATTTAATTGATTTCTAGTTTCATACCACTGTGATCTGAAAAGATCCTTGATAAAACTTCAATCTTTTTAAATTTATTGAGGCTCTTTTTGTGTCCTAATAGGTGATCTATCCTGGGGATAATTCTATGTGCACCTGAGAAAATGTGTATCCTGCTGCTCTTTGGTGGAATGTTCTGTATATATCTGTTAAGTCTATCTGGTCTAATGTGAATTCAATGCCTCTGTTTCCTTATGTATTTTCTGTCTGCATGATCTGCTCACTGATGTAGGTGGGGTGTTCAAGTCCCCTATGATTGTATTGCTATTTCTCTCTTTAGATCTGTTCATAATTGTTTTATAAGTTTATGTTCTCCTAGGTTGGGTGCAGATATTTATGATTATTATACCCTCTTGTTGGACTGATACTTTTATCATTATATACTGTGCTTCTTTGTCTCTTGTTACTTTCTTTGTTTTGAAGTCTGTTTTGTCTGATATAAGTACTGCTACTCTTCCTTTTTTCTCCCTTTTATTTTCATGAAATATCTTTTTCCATCCCTTCACTTTCAGTCTAGGTATGTCTTTAGGTCTGAAATGAGTCTCTTGTAGGCAGCGTATAAATGGGTCTTGTTTTATGTACATTCTACCACCTTTTGTCTTTTGATTGGTTCATTTAGTCCATTTACATCTAAGGTAACTATTGAGAGGTATGTACTTATTTTCTGGTTGTTTTGTAGCTCTTCTCTGTTTCTTTTTTCCTTTCTTTTATTTTTCTCTTTTTATTTGATGTTTTTCTTTAGTGTTATGCTTGTATTTCTTTTCTTCAATTGTTTGTATGTCTATTATAGGCTTTAGGTTTGTGGTTACCATAAAGTCCATAGATAGTTTTGCGTATAGATAAACATATAACAGTCTATATTAAGTTAATGGTCCCTCAATTTCAAACACAATTTAAAAGTACTAATTTTTAATTTTTCTTCCACATTTATGTGTTAGATGTCATAATCTACATTTTCTGTATATCCCTTGACTGATTTTTCTACAGTTGATTTTACTACTCTCTTTAAATTTTTAAATTTTGGTATCATTAATCTACAATTGCATGTGCAACATTATAGTTATTAAACTCCCCACTTGATCAGGCCCAACTTACAAACCCCATTACAGTCACTGTCCGTAAGCGTAGTGAGATGTGGTAGAATCACTACTTGTCTTCTCTGAGTTGTACAGCCCTCCCCGCACCACCCCCAACATTGTGTCTACTAATTGTAATGCCAGTTTCTCCCCCTTGCCCTCCTTCCCACCCATCCTCCCTATTCCCTTTCCCTTTGGTAACTGTTAGTCCATTCTTAGGTTCTGTGAGTCTGCTGCAGTTTTGCTCTTTCAGTTTTTTTTATTTGCTCTTATGCTCCACATATGAGTGAAATCATTTGATACTTGTCTTTTTCGGCTTGGCTTATTTCACTGAGCATAATACCCTCTAACTCCATCCTTATTGTTGCAAATGGTAGGATTTGTTTTCTTCTTATGGCTGAATAATATTCCATTGTGTATATGTACCACATCTTCTTTATCCATTCATCTACTGATGGACACTTAGGTTGCTTCCATTTCTTGGCTATTGTAAATAGTGCTGCGATAAACATAGGGATGCATCTGTCTTTTTGAAACTGGACTGCTGCATTCTTGGATAAATTCCTAGGAGTGGGATTCCTGGGTCAAACGGTATTTCTATTTTGAGTTTTTTGAGGAACATCCATACTGCTTTCCACAATGGTTGAACTAATTTGCATTCCCACCAGCAGTGTAGGAGGGTTCCCCTTTCTCCACATCCTCACCAACATTTGTTGTTGTTTGTGTTTTGGAAGTTGGCCATCCTCACTGGTGTGAGGTGATATCTCATTGTGGTTTTAATCTGCATTTCTCTGATGACCAGCGATGTGGAGCATCTTTTCATGTGCCTGTTGGCCATCTGAATTTCTTTTTTGGAGAAGTGTGTATTCGTATCCTCTGCCCATTTCTTAATTGGATTATTTACTTATTTGTTGAGGTATGTGAGTTCTTTATTTATTTTGGATGTCAACTCCTTATCTGACATGTGATTTATGAATATATTCTCCCATACTGTAGGATGCCTTTTTGTTCTACTGATGATGCCCTTTGCTGTGCAGAAGATTTTCAGCTTAATTTAGTCCCTCTTGTTCATTTTTGATTTTGTTTCCCTTGCCTGGGGAGATAGGTTCATGAAGAAGTCGCTCATGTTTATGTCCAAGAGATTTTTGCCGATGTTTTCTTCTAAGAGTTTTATGGTTTCATGACTTACATTCAGGTCTTTGATCCATTTTGGGTTTACTTTTGTGTAAGGGGTTAGACAGTAGTCCAGTTTCATTCTCGTATATATAGCTGTCCCGTTTTGCCAACACCAGCTGCTGAAGAGGCTGTCATCTCCCCATTGTATATTCAAAGCTCCTTTATCATATATTAATTGACCGTATATGTTTGGGTTAATGTCTGGATTTTCTATTCTGTTTCACTGGTCTGCAGGTCTGTTCTTCTGCCAATACCAAATTGTCTTGATTACTGTGGCTTTGTAGTAGAGCTTGAAGTCAGGGAGCATAATTTCCCCTGTTTTATTCCGCCTTCTCAGGATTGCTTTGGCTATTCGGGATCTTTTGTGGTTCCATGTGAATTTTAGGAATATTTGTTGCAGTTTATTGAAGAAAGGTGTTGGTATTTTGATAGGGATTGTGTTGAATCTGTAGATTGCTTTAGGTAGTATAGCCATTTTGACAATATTTATTCTTCCTGGCGAAGAGCATGGGATGCGTTTCCATTTGTTAGTGTCCTCTTTAATTTCTCTTAGGAGTGTCTTGTAGTTTTCAGAGTACAGGTCTTTCACTTCCTTGGTTAGGTTTATTCCTAGGTATTTTACTCTTTTTGATGCAATTGTGAATGCAATTGTTTTTCTGATTTCTCTTTCTGTTAGTTCATCATTAGTGTATAGGAAAGCAACAGATTTCCGTGTGTTAATTTTGTATCCTGCAACTTTGCTGAATTCAGATATTAGTTCTAGTACTTTTGGAGTGGAGTCTTTAGGGTTTTTAATGTACAATATCATGTCATCTGCAAATAGTGACAATTTAACTTCTTCTTTAACAGTCTGGATGCCTTGTATTTCTTTATTTTGTCTGATTGCCGTGGCTAGGACCTCCAATACTATGTTGAATAACAGTGGAGAGAGTGGGCACCCCTGTCTTGTTCCCAATCTTAATTAAAAGCTTTCAGTTTCTCACTGTTAAGTATGATGTTAGCTGTGGGTTTATATGGCCTTTATGATGTTGAGGTACTTGCCCTCTATAGCCACTTTGTTGAGAGTTTTTATCATGAATGGATGTTGAATTTTGTCAAATGTTTTTCAGCATCTGTGGAGATAATCATGTAGTTTTTGTTCTTCTTTTTGTTGATGTGGTGGATGATGTTGATGGATTTTCGAATGTTGTACCATCCTTGCATCCCTGAGATGAATCCCACTTGATCATGGTGTATGATCCTCTTGATGTATTTTTGAATTCGGTTTGCTAATATTTTGCTGAGTATTTTTGTATCTACATTCATCAGGGATATTGGTCTGTAATTTTCTTTTTTGGTGAGGTCTTTGCCCGGTTTTGGTATTAGAGTGATGCTGGCTTCATAAATGAATTTGGAAGTATTCCCTCCTCTTTTATTTTTTGGAAGACTTTAAGGAGAATGAGTATTTCTTCTCTGTATGTCTGGTGAAATTCAGAGGTGAACCATCTGACCCAGGGGTTTTGTTCTTGGGTAGTTTTTGATTACCGATTCAATTTCGTTGCTGATGATTGGTCTGTTTAGGTTTTCTGTTTCTTGCTTGGTCAGTCTTGGAAGGTTGCATTTTTCTAAGAAGTTGTCCATTTCTTCTAGGTTTTCTAGCTTGTTAGCATACAGATTTTCATAGTATTCTCTTATAATTCTTTGTATTTCTGTGGGGTCCGTCATTTTTCCTTTCTCATTTCTGATTCTATTTATGTGTGTAGATTCTCTTTTTCTCTTAATAAGTCTGGCTAGGGGTTAATCTATTTTGTTTATTTTTTCAAAGAACCAGCTCTTTGTTTCATTCATTTTTTCTATTGTTTTATTCTTCTCAATTTTATTTATTTCTTCTCTGATCTTTATTATGTCCATTCTTCTACTGACTTTGGGCCTCATGTCCTTTGTTCTTCTTTTTCCAATTTCAATAATTGTGTCTTTAGACTATTCATTTGGAATTGTTCTTCCTTCTTTAAATAGGCCTGGATTGCAATATACTTTCCTCTTAGAACTGCCTTTGCTGCGTCCCATAGAAGTTGCGGCTTTGTGTTATTGATGTCATTAGTCTCCATATATTGTTTGATGTCTGTTTTAATTTGGTCATTTATCCATTGATTATTTAGGAGTTTGCTGTTAAGTCTCCATGTATTTGTGAGCATTTTTGTTTTCTTTCTAAAATTTATTTCTAGCTTTATACGTTTTTGATCTGAGAAGTTCGTATGTATAATTTCAATATTTTTTAATTTACTGAGGTTCTTTTTGTGATCTAGTATGTGGTCTATTCTGGAAAATGTTCCATGTGCACTTGAGAAGAATGTGTATCCTGTTGATTTTGGGTGTAGAGTTCTGTAGATGTCTGTTAGGTCCATCTGTTCTAGTGTGTTGTTCAGTGCCTCTGTGTCTTTACTTATTTTCTGTCTGGTTGATCTGTCCTTTGGAGTGAGTGGTGTGTTGAAGTCTCCTAAAATGAATGCATTGCTTTCTGTTTCCTCCTTTAATTCTGTTAGTATTTGTTTCACATATGTCAGCGCTCCTGTGTTGGGTGCATATATATTTAAAATGGTTATATTCTCTTGTTGGACTCACCCCTTTATCATTATGTAATGTCCTTCTTTATCTCTTGCTACTTTCTTCATTTTGAAGTCTATTTTGTCCGATACAAGTACTGCAACACCTGCGTTTTTCTCCTTGTTGTTTGCATGAAATATCTTTTTCCATCCCTTCACCTTTAGTCTGTGTACATCTTTAGGTTTGAGGTGAGTCTCCTGTAAGCAGCATGTAGATGGGTCTTCATTTTTATCCATTCTGTTACCCTGTGTCTTTTGATTGGTGCATTCAGTCTATTTACATTTAGGGTGATTATTGATAGATACGTACTTATTGCCATTGCTAGCTTTAGATTCGTGGTTGCCAAAGGTTCGAGGGTAGCTTCTTTACTATCTAACAGTCTAACTTAACATTCTTGTTCAGTTATTATAAACAGTCTGATGATTCTTTACTTCTCTCCCTTCTTATTCTTCCTCCTCCATTCTTTATATACTAGGTGTTTTATTCTGTAGCCTTTTATGTTTCCTTTGACTGTTTTTGTGGATAGTTGATTTTACTTTTTGTCTTTGGTTAGTGTTTGGATGGTCTGCTTTCTTTTCTGTGATTTTATTTTCTCTGGTGACATGTTTTTAGCCTTAGGAGTGCTTCCATCTAGAGCAGTCCCTTTAAGATATGGTGGTTTATGGGAGGCAAACTCCCTCAGCTTTCGCTTGTCTGGTAATTGTTTAATCCCTCCCTCAAATTTAAATGATAATTGTGCTGGATACAATATTCTTGGTTCAAGGCCCTTCTGTTTCATTATGTTAAATATGTCATGCCATTCTCTTCTGGCCTGTAAGGTTTCTGTTGAGAAGTCTGATGTTAGTCTGATGGGTTTTCCTTTGTAGGTGATCTTTTTTCTCTCTCTAGCTGCCTTTAATACTCTGTCCTTGTCTTTGATCTTTGCCATTTTAATTATTATGTGTCTTGGTGTTGTCTTCCTTGGGTCCCTTGTGTTGGGAGATCTGTGGGCTTCCATGGTCAGAGAAACTATTTCCTTCCCCTGCTTGGGGCAGTTTTCAGCAATTATTTCTTCAAAGACATTTTCTATCCCTTTTTCTCTCTCTTCTTCTCCTGGTATTTCTATAATGTGAATATTGTTCCATTTGGATTGGTTACACAGTTCTCTTAATATTCTTTCATTCTTTGAGATCCTTTATCTCTCTCTACCTCAGCTTCTCTGTATTCCTGTTCTCTGATTTCTATTCCATTAACCGTCTCTTGCACATCATCCAGTCTGATCCTAAGCCCATCAATCTCTTGTCTGATTTATGCATTGTCTTTCCTCACTTCCTCCCTTAGCTCTTGTGTATTTCTCTGTAGATCCATCAGTATCGTTATGACTTTTATTCTGAATTCTTTTTTAGGAAGATTATATAAGTCTATCCCATCAGGCCCCTTCTCTGGGGTTGTCTGGATAATCTTTGTCTGGACCATATTGCTCTGTCTTTTCATGGCGATAGAAATGGTAGCTGGTAGTCGCCATGTGTGTCAGCTGGGAGAACAATGTCCCTTCCTGCTTGTTGTTCTCCTTGCCTTTCTCAGGGTCCTGAGCTGTTTTCCAGCACACCGGGAAGCAGTCTCTGGGATAATCCCCTAAGCTGCCTGTGTGCGGGCCACCTCAGCTTAGCCTATAGCACTGTGGGGGTTTGCAGTCTCACTGGGTGCGTTCTGGTCCCCTTGATGTCTTTCGACCCCGGTTCTGGGGCTCTTCCCTGTTAACTGGGAGCCAGCCGGGAGTTCATTCTGTGAGATTGTTGTGGGCGGGGCCGCTCCTCCACTGTTCTACAGCCGGGGCGGCTCCCAGACCCTTTGCAGCTCTGGCCAGGATTGGGGCAAATGAATGGTAGGCTGCTGATTTCTGTGGGAAGACTTGGCACAGCTGCTTTGCCTGGCCACCAGCCAGGGAGTCCAAAAATCCCCAAGATTCCCAGCCCACTGGGCTGAGTGCACTGGGACAATTTTGTTCCTCTGTTAGGCCCTTGTCTCTTTAAGAGTTTAAAAAAAAAAAGCACGCGCTTTTCTTTTGTCCTGCGGAGCCAACTGAGAGGACCCGCTTGCAGTCTCCATCTCAGATCGTGCCCTTCTGTTTCTCTAATCTCTGATACAGCACGCTATGTGTGTCAGTGTTCCTGGCACAGATCACCAGGGCTGGTTATATTGCAGGCCAATGCTTCCACTCTCTCCGCGCTCTGATTCTTTTCCTCCTGCTGGTGCGCTGGCGTCAGGGAGTGCTCGGGTACTGCTGGGTCGCGGCTTTGTATCTTACCCACTTCATGAGGCACTGAATTCTCGTAGCTGTCGCTGTAGCCTGGCTGTTGTATTGTATCTTCTGGTCTCTCTTTTAGGAATAATTGTATTTGTTGTATTTTCACAAATATATATGGTTTTGTGAGAGATTTCTGCCACCCTGGTCATGCCGCCATCTTCCCAGAACTGGTCAGTGTCTTTTAACCAATATTTTGAATATTTTGTTTTATCTTCAAATTTGAAAAGACTATTTTGTATGTAATCAGTGTCAGTAATATCTACCCACAGGCTGAATAATTTATTGTTCACTATTTCTTTGTGCATTTCAGGTATTTCTTCTCAATTTATTTCACTTTTTCTACTATCTTCTCTTTTGACTTTCTTTTAGAAAATTTTACTTTTTGCTTGAAAATATAATATACTGTCATTCTGAAATGACTATTTTACTGTTTATGCAATTGTACTCTTTCCACATGTTGATTGTATTATTCTCCAATATTCTGGCTTCCATTAATCTGTTAATAAATCAGCTCTCAATCTCATTGTCTGTTTTTTATAGTTAATAAGTCTTAATTCATGGACAGCTTGTGCTCTTCTCCTTTTCTTGTTATAGTTTTATAGTCATATTTCTAATATTTTCTTCATTTGTTCTTCTAAGATTATAGTCATTAAATCTCAGATTACATGACTTGCTTTAAATATGGAAATGTCTCACCAATACCTCTTTTAATATTTTCTCCTCTATGTTTAATTTCTTCTCTTCTTCTGAAACTTATGTTCTATCTTCTCATTCTATCCAACATGTCTCTAAGCCTCTCCTTCACATTTCTTCATTATATAACTCTCAAATACATGTTTATGTCTTCTGAGACAGTTGCTATTTCTCCATTCAGCAGTGGCTGTCTTTTAATTACCCATAGCATTTTAAATTTTATTACATGTTTTTTATCATTAGAAGTTACATGTGGATAATTTTCCCACCTGCTTGCTCTTCTTGGATAATATCTTATTTTTGTCATGTTATAAATTCTCTGGCTTAGTCCTTTAAAAAAATTATTCATGTTTATTTTTTTTCTGTGTTCAACCATCCTAATAGATGATGTCTTCAGGAGTCTCCCCTTCCTCCTCGTTCTTACTGTTCACGTGTTTCATCCTTTCAGATCTGGAGCTTATGCTGGTCTGAACTGCACAGACAATTTGCTTTTGTATCCATTGGTTATCACATCTCCCTTAGACACTTACGGTAAATCTGCAACTTTGTGTTTCCTGGAATGAATAGAAAGTATAAATTCAAACCTCAAATGTTCATGAGGACAGAGTTGTGGTTATACATTCTAGACCAAGACAGACAGGTCTCTTTTTTATACAACTGGCTGGGTTTTTGTTTCATATTATCTTATCACTGAGGGTTTAGTTCTTCAAGGGTCCCAATTATATGTGGGTATTTCAGTTCTCAACTTCTACTTTCTTGGAGCCAAAACTATGTGTTTTGTTCACCTTGTGATTGATAGACTCCCATACTTGAATTTACTAAAATTGATAAATAAAGCACATGTAGCTTTGGAGCACTCTTAAAAAAATTCTAGTTGCTTTGCCTTCCTTTGTTTGGGGCTCCTGGAGTTTTTTTTTTTAAGGTATTATTGATATACACTCTTATGAAGGTTTCATATGAAAAAACAATGTGGTTACTACATTTACCCATATTTTCAAGTCCCCACTCATACCCCAATTCAGTCACTGTCCATCAGTGTAGTAAGATGACACAGATTCACTGCCTTCTCTGTGCTACAGTGTTTTCCCCGTGATTCCCCACACCATGTGAACTAAACATAATACCCCAAAATCCCCTTATCCCTCCCTCCTCACCCACCCTCCCACACCTCTCCCCTTTGGTAACCACTATTTCCTTCTTGGAGTCTCTGAATCTGCTACTATTTTGTTCCTTCAGTTTTGCTTCGTTGCTATACTCCACAAATGAGGGAAATCATTTGGCACTTGCTTTCTCCACCTGGCTTATTTCACTGACCATAATATCCTCCAGCTCCATCCATGTTGTTGCAAATGGCAGGATTTGTTTCTTTCTTATGGCTGAATAGTATTCCATTGTGTATATGTACCACCTCTTCTTTATCCATTCATCTACTGATGGACACAGGTTGCTTCCCTATCTTGGCTATTGTATAAAGTGCTTCAATAAACATAGGGGTGCATATGTCTTTTTGAATCTGAGAAGTTGTATTCTTTGGGTAAATTCCAAGGAGTGGGATTCCCAGGTCAAATAGTATTTCTATTTTTAGTTTTTTGAGGAACCTCCATATTGCTTTCCACAATGGTTGAACTAGCTTACATTCCCACCAGCAGTATAAGAGGGTTCCCCTTTCTCTGCATCCTCACCAGCATTTGCTGTTCTTAGTCTTTTGGATGGTGGCCATCCTTAGTGATGTGAGGTGATATCTCATTGTGGTTTTAATTTGCATTTCGCTGATGATTCGTGATGTGGAGCATCTTTTTATGTGTCTGTTGGCCATCTGAATTTCTTCTTTGGAAAACTGTCTCTTCATATCCTCTGCCCATTTTTTAATAGGATTATTTGCTTTTTGGGTGTAGAGGCATGTAAGTTCTTTATATATTTTGGATGTTAACTTCTTGTTGGATATGTCATTTATAAATATATTCTCCCATACTGTAGGATGCAATTTTGTTTTGTTGATGGTGACCTTTGCAGTACAGAAACTTTTTAGTATGATGTAGTCCCATGAGTTCATTTTTGCTTTTGTTTCCCTTGTTCAAGGAGATGAGTTCAGGAATAAGTCACTCATGCTTATATTCAGGAGATTTTTGCCTATGTTGTCTTCTAAGAGTTTTATGGTTTCATGACTTACATTCAGGTCCTTGATCCATTTCGAGTTTACTTTTGTGTATGGGGTTAAACAATAATCCAGTTTCATTATCTTGCATGTAACTGTCCAGTTTTGCAACACCAGCTGTTGAAGAGGCTGTCATTTCCCCATTGTATGTCCATGGCTCCTTTATCATATATTAATTGACCATATGTTGTTGGGTTTATATCAGGGCTCTCTAGTCTGTTCCATTGATCTATGGGTCTGTTCTTGTGCCAGTACCAAATTGTCTTGAGTACTGTGGCTTTGTAGTAAAGCTTGAAGTTGGGGAGCATAATCCCCCCAGCTTTATTCTTCCTTCTCAGGATTCCTTTGGCTATTCGGGGTCTTTTGTGGTTCCATATGAATTTTAGAATGATTTTCTCTAGTTCGTTGAAAAATGCTGTTTTATATTTTGATAGGAATTGCATTGAATCTGTAGATTGCTTTAGGCAGGATGGCCATTTTGAAAATATTAATTCTTCCTATCCATGAGCACAGAATGTGTTTCCATTTATTGGTATCTTCTTTAATATCTCTCATGATTGTCTTGTAGATTTCAGAGTATCAGTCTTTCACTTCCTTGGTTAGGTTTACTCCTAGGTATTTTATTCTTTTTGAGGCATCTGTGAATGGAATTGTTTTCCTGATTTCTCTCTCTGCTAGGTCATTGTTAGTGTATAGGAATGCCACAGATTTCTGTGCATTAATTTTGTATCCCACAACTTTGCTGAATTCAGATACTAGATCTAGTAGTTTTGGAGTAGATTCTTTAGGGTTTTTTATGTACAGTATCATGCCATCTGCAAACAGGGACAGTTTAACTTCTTCCCTGCCAGTCTGGATTCGTTTTATTTCTTTGTGTTGTCTTATTGCTGTGTCTATGACCTCCAGTACTATGTTGAATAGACGTGGGGAGAGTGGGCATCCTTGTCTTGTTTCAAATTTTAAAGGAAAAGCTTTCAGCTTCTTGCTGTTAAGTATAATGTTGGCTGTGGGTTTGTCATATATAGCCTTTATTAGGTTGAGGTACTTTCCCTCTATACCCATTTTGTTGAGAATTTTATCATGAATGGATGTTGAATTTTGTCAAATGCTTTTTCAGCATCTATGGAGATGATCATGAGGTTTTTGTCCTTCTTGTTGATGTGGGGGATGATGTTGATGGATTTTAGAATGTTGTACCATCCTTGTAAACCTGGAATGAATCCTACTTGATCATGATGAATGATCTTTTTGATGTATTTTTGAATTCAGTTTGCTAATATTTTGTTGAGTATTTTTGCATCTATGTTCATCAGGGATATTGGTCTGAATTTTTCTTTTTTTGTAGTGTCTTTGCCTGGTTTTGGTATAAGAGTGATGATGGCCTCATAGAATGAGTTTGAAAGTATTTCCTCTTCTTCTACTCCTTGGAAAACTTTAAGGAGGATGGGTATTAGGTCTTCAGTAAATGTTTGATATAATTAATCGGTGAAGCCGTCTGGTCTAGGCGTTTTGATCTGAGGTAGGTTTTTGATTGCCAGTTCAATTTTGTTGCTGGTAATTGGTCTGTTAAGATTTTCTGTTTCTTTCTGGGTTGGCCTTGGGAGGTTGTATTTTTCTAGAAAGTTGTACATTTCTCCTATCCAGTTTGTTAGCATATAATTTTTCATAGTATTCTCTAATAGTTCTTTTTATTTCTGTACAGTCTGTAGTGATTTTTCCTTTCTCATATCTGATTCTGTTTATGTGAGTAGACTCTCTTTTTTTCTTTATAAGTCTGGCTAGGGGTTTATCTATTTTGTTTATTTTCTTGAAGAACCAGCTCTTGCTTTCGTTGATCCTTTCTATTGTTTTATTCTTCTCAATTGTTTTTTATTTCTGCTCTAATCTTTATTATCTCCCTCCTTCTACTGTCTTTGGGTCTCATTTGTTCTTCTTTTTCTAATTTCGTTCATTGTGAGTTTAGACTGCTCATATGGGAATGTTCTTCTTCCTGAGGTAGACCTGTATTGCCTCATACTTTCCTCTTAGCATGATCTTCACTGCGTCCCACAGATTTTCTGGTGTTGAATTATTGTTGTCATTTGTCTCCATATATTGCCTGATGTCTGCTTTTATTTGGTCATTGATCCATTGATTATTTAGGAGCATGTATTTAAGTCTCCATGTGTTTGTGGGATTCTTCATTTCTAGTTTCATTCCTTTTTAGTCTGAGAAGCTGGTTGGTATAATTTCACACCGCCATCTTTAATCCTCTGTCGAACTTTATCTTAATTCCTCATTGGTTCAGCTCAGAGTTTAAAGCTTTGGCTTTGCATTTGTTTTTACATTTTTCAGTATATCTATGTGTTCTGTAGAGAGCTTTTCAAAGTGTCATATATTTCACGTTGCCAGAAGTGAAATTTAATTCAATATTCGTTCATCTATGAAGTATAAGATCATATTACAGTGTCTATAGTGAGGCATGGTGCAGGAAAAGGCTTAGTATTTGAAGTGAAATAAGATATTGTTGTTAGACAGGATAATCTGTCACAACTGAGGCAAACAAAGCTCATCGTATTGATGGGCCCAACACTCATTTGGAAGAGAGCTGGGGCTCTCAACCAACAGGACCAGCTGAGAGTGTCAGTAATACAGTGTTAGCCCAAGTGGGGGTCATTCCTCAAGACATTGAATAGGGCGTTCCCTTATAAGATAGAATGAGTGAGAGACAGAGAGAGAGAGAGAGAGAGAGAGAGAGACGACCTGGCAGCAGACTGCCTAGATATAAATTCTGGTTCCTTCCATGGTCAAAGGAAAACTACTTAAATTTTATGTGTTTCAATTTCTTCACCTGTAAAACAGATGATAATTGTGCATTTTCTCATAAGACAGTTATACAGAATAGCTGCATCAGTGCACTTAACCGTATTTAGAATGGTGTCTGGTACATGAATTTCAGTATATCTTAGCTATTCTTATTTTTAACTATTATCTAAGGTTCAGAACTATGCAGAGCTCTGTGGATGCAAAAATGAATGAGTGTCCCCTCTCTCAGTGGGTTCAGTCTGCTCACTCTCTTGGGAAAGACTAATGCGTAATCTTACTGCACATTACTTCATGTAAAAGGTGATAATCAATACATCAGCGTAATAAACAAGGTATAGAAGCAACTCAGAGGATAGGTTGATTAATTCTTTCTCCTGGGGTGAAATGAGGTAGAAAAGAGGAGGATTACATGGAGGGAGAATATGATAAATTTATTTTGTTGTCATGATAAATGTAATAGCCTTTTCAAGATGACCATCAGGCAGTTAGGAAAGAAGGTCTTACATTATTAAAGACAGCTTGAGTTCTTTGTGAGCTCCAAGCTTCTGATTTAAATGTGTTTCCGGTCTTGGATTTCTTTGACACTTCTCTTATTATGTAGAATTAATCACAAGGTGTTTGAGAGGAATGATTAATGCTATTGTGAACACATGCTTGCTTCAAGATCCCCACAGATTGCCTTGAAAGGGCAGCCCACCTCTCTGTTTTCCTTCTATTTCCATATACCCCCAAGCCCAGTGAGGTTGAAAAGTGACTAATGCTTTATTGTCCTTGTGTTGGATACAAAGGACATGAGAATTGGTGCGAACATTAACTTTCCACTTCATAGAGCTGAAGGCTTTGTGCTCAGAACCCGCTCAGGCTTGTCCTTTTAATGAAACACTTGGTCCAAACACTTTTATCATTAAAAAAGTAATAATGAATCTGCTATGAGGCCTCAGAAGGAGTGTGGAAAGTTAATACATGTTAGAGAACAGAAAACAGTTCAGCCACTATGGCCAATTACAAATTTCCTTTATTCTTGTTGAAGTCATCCACTAAATTCTTTTAAACACCTCCCTCTTCTCTTTCTGGCAACCATATCTGAGGCCTTAAATGAGTAAAAACTGGCCCTTCTTCTGGAAACCTCTATTACGCACAGATGGCAATGATGACAAACACTTCCAGCACAGACCCCAAAGCTCTGTGAGCTCTTGCTGAGCCATCAAGGAAAAGTTCCACTCAGAAGAAGGTCTTTTATCTTGTTCTGATTCTTTGAAATCTGAAAATCCACATATAATTGCAATTATAAAGTGAAATAGCAAATTCTACCAACCACATACATAAATCCTTCTCATCACTGTAGAGTCACAGCTCACCTGTTATGGCTCTCCATTAATTATAGTTCTTAATGGACCAAAATAATTCCATTTCCTGGCCAGGCTCAATGATGACATTTAGTTTATATAGGAACTACTATGATTTGAGTTTGCTGATCCCAGCCTTCAATTAGTTAATGCGAATAGAACCATGAAATCAGAAAGTGTGTCCAGCTTGCGATGTAAGGGGTAGAGAGGTGCCACCCTGTCAGTGTTATAGAGAGAGCAGACCCCAGAAAATATTGAAAATTATGGGGTTCTTTCAGAACATGGGAGCTATAGAGCTGCTTGGAGGACCTCCAATTACTTCCCATACAGACATGCCCTAGCCGGAGGCAAGCTGTAGAATGCAATCATTTTCCATACCTGAAAAAAGCATATATCCTATGCTTACAACACTTGGTACAAGATGGAATGGTGATTAACTGAACTCCTGTAGCTCATACAATGAGTTTGTGTTGAGAACCCCTAACTGAATGTGTTCTACATGCCAGACTGATGGGAGTACATCAAAATAGCAATTGTTTTTGCCTTCAAGGAGCTTACAGTTAATTGGAGGAGACAATAAAGGAGGCAGACGTTTATGACACCGAGTGTTGGTAGAGAACAAAAGATACATTAGGAATTCATGGGAAAGATATTTAGAATTATCTTGAGAGAAGATTGGGATAGAGAAGGATGCCTTACTTCACAGAGAAGGACGCCTTACCAGCAGCTACTTGAAGGAAGAGCAGAACTTAGCCAAGCAACATTAGTGAAGGATGTGTCCTCAGTAGATGGACAATAATGTGCAATGGGCTGTTGGAGGCAAGATAACACACAGAGGTGTTCAGAGAAATGGAAGCAGTCTAATGTAACTGACCTACGATGAAAGATGGTCCAGGTAATTTCAAGCAATCTATGCTACAACCATATTTTCTGTGCCATACTAAGGAATTTGGACTTTTACTTTGAGGGAAAGAAAGAATGGCTAAAATATTCTATGCTTATTGTGAAAAGTACTTCAAAGAGCAGAGGAAGCCATCCTTGGAATAAAATGGTGTTCTAGAGCATGGTGTCCACTGCCATGTTGCATAGACTGAAGTCCTGGCTTCATCACGTATTTAGTGTTTCAGTTGAGAAAATTATCTATCTGTCTCTGCTTTAGTGTCCTCATCTGGGAAATGGAGAAAATTACACATTTACCTGGCAGTTTTTGTGAGGCTTGATTAGGTTAATATGTTGAAAGTGCGTGGGAAGGGCTAGGCTATAAATATCATCACCAACATCGTAATCAGCAGCAATATTCAAGGTGAAGGAGCCACACACAGCATTTGATAGTTTGTGGCAGTGGAAATGGAGAGATGTACATGGCTGGGCAGGTGTGATTGAATGTTTGTGGTGACTGCTTACATGTGCAGGTCAGCAGGCGAATCTGGTGGTTTCCTGGGTCTCTGCATTGAATAGTTGGATGAAGGGTGTTGTCATTATCATGCAGACTGCAGAGTAGAAGCTGGGTTCTTTACATGATGCTTTGGACATGTGTCCACAAATTATGAACTCTATTGATAGTGTGATCTCTCTGAAACGACTATTTTTCTTTACTTTTTTGAATTTTATAAGCTGAACTCTGAGTTCATGATATATCCTAAATATTATGACATAGGGAGGTAGGAAACTCACTAACTCCCCCAACCCACTATGGGCTCCTCACAACACCAAGCATGACCAAACCTTTGCTACTGAGAAAGAATAAAAAGACAGATTTTCTTTTCCACTGAACTGTATTTTGTGCTATTTAGTTAATATTATGTTTCCTTTCTGTTTTTCGCTATTATCTGATTCTTTTGACTAATCGTCATCTCCAGAATATCTGAGTCATCAAAGGAAAGAAAAAGATTTGCTGGGAATCCAATTAAATCAGTTAAATAAGAGACCAAAAAGGTGTGAGAACACGAAGTCCATACAAACAACCAAATAGCATATAAATCTGTGTGTGCACCTCCTAAATTATGTCTCAAATTTCTTTCTTTTTACATGTTTTGTCCTATTTTCTGAAGATAAAAGTAAAACCCATGAAATATCATGACTATCAGGGTGATATCATAGAAGTTTAATTATTACCTTGGAAATATGTTCACCATATAGATTAATAAAACATTTCATGAAATGTGATCCTATTTTTGTAAAGACTCGAAATCTACATGTGTATCTGTCTAATGGCAAGAAAATCCTGAAGGATATGCTTGAACTTCAAAATGCTAACAAAATTATCTGTTTTGAGAAGCCTAAGAATGATTTTTTTCATATTTATTTATCTACATTTTCAAAATTTGCAATGAAAAGATTGTGTCTGGAGATGAAGTATTTTTTTCCAGCAAAGAATTTCTATTCCTTCTACCTTTAAACATTACATTGTTTCATTTTATAACAATATATGTATAGCAATATATATATTATTACCTACAAGTCATTCCTTTAATTAAATGATCAAAATGAACATTGCTAATAATTGCAAAAACTAGTATCAGATGTTTCCTGGTGTAACGCATAGAGAAAAGTACTACATAACTTTTGAAGTATTCCTGTCCAAAATGCGTAAGTTAAATGGAATCAGGAAGACAAAATCAGACAAGCTCCAGTTTCCTGAAATTTGTAGTTGCACTGTGATTATGTAAAAACATTCTTGTTTTTAGGCGATATAGGCTAAGGTTGTTGGAGGTGAGGGGTCAGGATCCATGCAGTTTACTCTTAAATGTTTAAGAAAAAAGAAGGAAAGAAGGGAGGGAAGGAGGGAGAGTGTAGGGGCAGAGGAAAGGAGGGGAGAAGAGGGCGAGAGAGAGGAAACTGTTTTAGGTATCTGTTTTAGCTATTAGGCTGAGCTCTTTGTGATACTGAGATTAAGCATTAATCTGAATTTGCAACACATTGCCCTGCAATAATTGATGTCTATTGCCCCCTTAAAACAGTAGTAGAATAAATGAATGGATATTTTAAAAACTGACCTACATAGTTTTCTTGTCACTCCTGAGAAAGTGAAACAAGTGTGTATATGAATGACATTTATAATAGACACATTGACTTTATTCATAATAGTCCCAAACTGGAAACAACTCAATGTCCATCAAAAGTAAAATAGATTAACTGTGGTATATTCATTTTATAGAAATGAATGCATGCAATTAAAAAAGGAAAAAAATACTATTAGACATAACAAGATGGAAGAATTCCATAGATACATAATGTCAAGGAAAAGAAGCCAGTCACAAAAGAGTAGCTATTGAATAATTCCATTTACAAGAAGCTTAAATAGGCAAAACAAGGAACATATATTTATGATAATAGAAATAAAAATAAAGGTTAGATCTGGGCACGAGGTGGATTCTGATTGGGAGGGAGCATGAGGAAACTTTCTAATGTGCTGGAAATGCTCGATATCTGGATTTCAGAGATGCTACATAGGTATAAATGTGTAAAAATCATCTCATCGTATCGTTAATATTAATACGTTTTACTGAGTGTCACACGAAGCTTCAACTTATGCTGTGCTCACCACTAATGAATCTTCTTTTTCTGTGTCCAGCCAAGATATCTGAATATCACAGATGTTTGAGATAAATTTTGGAATGACTAAATAAAATTGTACCTGCCTTGTGTCTTTTTCTTTGGGACTCTGCTGAATGTATATAATAGGTGCTAATGCATATTTTATTTCTTAGTTAATGCTTTTAGAATATATCCAGAATGTTGCATTAATCTAATGAACAATTCTACTAATGATCAGAATTTCTTTCTTTCTTTTTTTAAAATTAAGGTATCATTAATATACAATCTTATGAAGGTTTCACATGAGCAACATTGTGGTTTCAACATTCACCCATATTATCAAGTCCCCTCTACCCCACCCCATTGCAATCACTGTCCATCAGTGTAGTAAGATACTATGGAGTCTTCTTGTCTTCTCTTTGCTATATTGCCTTCCCTGTGACCCACCTATTTTGTGAGTGCTAATTATAATGTCTCTTAATCCCTTTCTCCCCACCTCCCCACCCACCGTCCCACCCCCTTCCCTTTGATAATCGCTAGTCCCTTCTTGGAGTCTGTGAGTCTGCTGCTGTTTTGTTCCTTCAGTTTTGCTTCATTGTTATACTTCACAAAAAATGAAATCATTTGGTACCTGCCTTTCTCTGCCTGGCTTATTTCACTGAGCATAATACCCTCTAGCTCCATCCATGTTGTTGCAAATGATAGAATTTGTCTTCTTCTTATGGCTGAATAATATTCCATTGTGTATATGTACCACATCTTCTTTATCCATTCATCTACTGATGGACACTTAGGTTGCTTCCATATCTTGGCTATTGTAAATAGCGCTGCAATAAACACAGGGGTGCATTCAGAATTTGGAATCTTTTTAAATCTGAGTAAATTTCTCATATGTAATAGATATAGAGAATTTAAATGCCAAGTACTTTTTAGTTGTTTAGAAATAAATTTTTTAGTTAATTCATCATATTCAATTATAAAGATGCCTTTGTCAATAATTAGTCAAACTCAGATCAGCATATATCACTAATACACACATATTTGGTAATAAATGTATGAACTATGAGTTTTTAATTAATTTGGTGATTGGAAAATTCCATTAAATTTGTCATTTTGGGGGGGCTGTTAATTTGGATCACCTCACTTTGATGTGAAAGTATGCATAGTTCATTATAACTGGAATTGGTCCTTCTGTTAAAATAAATAAATCTCTAGGCATTCTTATTTTGTGTGTTTAAATAAAACCCAAGAAGCCATGTGTACACATTGTAGGTCTTATTATTGTTTCATAATGAACTATGATGTTGACCCTTTAACCAGGAATGGCTGTCAGCTCTGCCCATGTTTCTATATGCCTCCCCTCCTCTCCTCTCCTCTTCATATATGTTACAAAAGGTTATGGTACCTACTCCACTGAAGTTTTTCCAATGCCCCTTACTAGGTTTTTTATCACTCAAGTCACAGATGCTTGTATTTGGCTATTTGCTTATTCAAGATTTTTATTTTTTCTTTCATTTCACACTTTCTATTTCCCATTATTGCTATATTCTTTGAATATATAAAAGAAATAGGTAAAAGAAAGGTTTTACACATTCCTCATACTATTCTAGGAGAAAGTCCTGTCTTTTGTGCCACTGTGACTCTTAGAGCTGCATACTATTTTTGACTGCATCAGTTACCTTTGAATTATTAACCCTATTACTGATTCTTTGCACTGCGTTATTATTCTTACAGTCATGAAACCTCATTATTTAGGAGGGAAGGAGCAAAGCTGCTCAGCCCATTCTTCAGAAGATGCTCTTCCCTTGAAGCAAAGTAACAATGGTTCTGGTCTTTAATGACCTATTCTCATATGGGTCAACAACTGGGCTGAATAAGAGGCTAGACTTCAAAGGAAGATGAAGACCAGAAGAAGCAAGCCCTTAAAATTTCCCTTAGCCTTTTACTGAGATTGAAATGTAGGTAACACTGATCACAAGCTAAATCTCAATGTTACTCTGAAATAAGTAAGAGCACAGAATCAAGCATATACACTCACATGCATGCATGTTGATATGTGCATGCACATACACACAGACGCATGCACACGCACACTCCAGCTTCTGGTCATAAACAGACATCTCAGAAATGCATTAGAAATATTTTCCAATAGGGTATCTAAATTCTATGTTATAATTTTATTACTTGGAAAACACATCTATCAAAAGACAATATTTTAAAGATGAGTTGCAAACATACACTTGACATATGACAGTTGCGTTTATAAATATAACACTTTAAAAATACTCCAATGTATACACTGTAGGCCTATTACTGTGGAATCCTAATTTTTGCATTGTGTATTGTCTCTAAATCAAATAGAGGAAAACTGTAGTTGTAAACAAAATACATTTATTCTTTATCTTTACCTATGAAACTACCATATTTTCATATCTTCATATGGATTTGAGTTGTTTACTGTCTTTTCATTTCAATCTGAAGGGCTTCCTTGTTGGGCACGTCGCTAATGAAAAACTTTCATTTTTTGTTTTTCTGGGAATATCTTGATTTCACCTATATTTGTGTAGGATAGCTCTGCCAGATATTTGAATTCTTGGTTGGCAGATTTTTATTTCATTGCTTCAGTTATGTAATATCATCATTTCTGGCCTCCCTGGTTTCTGAGAAGCAATCAGCTGTTAATTTTATGTGGCTCTTTATATATGATGAGTCACTTCCCTCTTGCTCCCTTCAAGATACTCTGTCTTTTGAAAATTTGATATAATATGTCTAGACATGGATCTTTTGAGTTTATCTTACTTTGATTTTGTAAGCTTCTTGGAGAGGTAGATTAATGCTTTCACCAAATTTAGGAAGGTTTTGATCATTATTTTTAAAAATCTGTCTGCTCATTTCCCTTTCCTCTCCTCTGGGACTAGCATTATACATTCGTTGGTAGATTCGATGGTGTCCTTAGGTCTGTAAGGCCCTTTTCATTTTTCTTCATTCTATTTACTCTTCCCCACAGTGGATAATATCAATTGACCTATTTTAAAGTTCAATGATTCTTTCTTCTGCATACTCATATCTGCTGTTGAGCCTTTCTTATGAATAATTTTCACATCATTTATTATACTTTACTACTTCAGAATTTTTTGATTCCTTTAAAGAATTTCAAATTCTTATTGATATTCTTTATTTAGCGAGACACCCATTACCTATTCAGAATGATTTCCTCTAGCTTTCTGGACATATTAAAAATCACTGAATTAATGTCCTAGTCCAGGATGCCCACAGTGGGGGATTCCTCAGGCCAGTTTACATAGATTTTTTTTCTCAGGTATAGGCCATACTGTTGGGGGAAAGGTCAGTTCAGAGTCACAGGGAAATCAGAGTATAAGGTGATTAGAATGAAAAAGCAAAGTAACAAAGACACCACTGCGAAAGCACAGAGACAAAACATTATGAGAGGTTTATTTAAAGCGAAAAGGTGCACACTCAGAGAAGGGGCAGTGTGGGCTACCTCAGAGAAGAGGTGACCCCAAGGCTTTAGGGTCTGGGGTTTTATAGGCGGTTGAGGATTTTCAAAGGGCTAGGGGTGTGGACTTGTTAAGTGGTCCCAGAATGTTCGTCCTTGATGAGTCATTACATCTTTATTAGTTCTCCAGGCAATTCTTCAAAATTAACATAAGAAATTTACTGCTGCTTTCTTCCCAGAATAGCAGCTTTTTGGTCTGGGGGAATGTCAAGTAAGACCACCTGCCCTGCCAGTCCAGTTATTATTTGTTTACTAAACGGTATGTTAAGAATCTTACTTCTTAACTTCCTGGATTTTTTTTAAATACAATTTTGGCTTTAAGGTGAGATCTTCCTTCCTGTCTTTATTATGCTGTTTATAGCTAGGCCTTTTAGCAGGCTAGAGTAAATCTTACAATGGCATGATCCAATTGACACAATGAAGACATGGGCTGTGCTCTGATACTTCTCTTTATCTGGGATATATTCAAACATTCAAGGCCAAGTTTCTCCTGACCTTTTGAGCTTTAACTGATGAACTGCAACTGAGTCTTTACTGCCTTTCTAGTTTTAACTGGTAAACTGAGTCCTTTCAAGGGGGCTTTACTGACCTTATTCTCTTTTCATCCTGCTCATACCTATTTCCCTGCCTAACATTACTATCTTGTTTCTTTGTTTGCCTCAATTTTATTGTTGTTGTTGAAAACTGGAAATTTCAAATGATATGATATGGTGACTCTGGAAGTCTGATTCTCTCTCCTCTCTAGGGTTTGCCACTGTCCTGTCTAGTTGTAGCCATTATTTTCTTGTTTGGTGACTTTTCTGAGCTAATTCAATCAAATCTATATCTTTGTCAAGTGTGGCCACTGATTGTCTCTTATATTTGGTTAGGGAGAGGCCTGCTAATGATTGAACAGTGACTTCCTGAAATGCCTGGGCCCATGGAACTCTGTCTGGAGAGGGATGTTAACATTCAGCCAGGCACTTCAGAATCTACCATAGCTTTCACCTCCTGTTTTCACAGAGCCTCAAGGTCACCTAGAGGTGAGAACAGAACTCTCTCAGATCTTTCCTGAGTAGGTGCACAGCCATATGAATGTGTGTGTGTTGTGCCCAAGTCACGAGTCACCGAAAGACCACCAAGGAGCCGATTCCAATGCAAACACACAAGGGTCATTTATTTCAAGCTCAAGCTCGGGCTCACACTCGTCACCGATGCAGCGGTTCCTAAGTGAGAGCTCTGAGCCTAGGGCAGACAAAGCTTTTATGCATTACAAGGTGCAGGAAGAAAGGACCTTGCACCTGGCCTCTGCTGATTGGATGATTTAAAGTAAAGGTGGCTTGTATATTCTTTACTGGTTGAGTCTGGCTGGTGCTAAGCTGTCGGCTGATGTAACATGTAAGGTATGTTATCTTTAAGGGACAGGAGCGTTTGGACCTTGAGTGTCTGGACCTTGAGGTCATTGCTAGGGAACTATCTGGGGTGAGGGTTACTGGAACAATGGGTGGTTTTTCCAGTAACTGGAACAAAGTTTTCTTAGAACTAGGTTGGGGTTGTGGCTTTTTTCTTAAGATGGCCTTTTTAAAATGGAGTTTCTCTTGCTGTCACATGTGGCCTTCTAGAATTCCATGAATATGTTGAAGCACTTTTCAAAGCCACATTTGAAATTGAATTGAATGAAATTGACATTTCATTCCTCAGCCTTTCTTTTTAATAGTTTTGATGGTTTCTTGTTTCCCTCAACTTTTATCCATTGCCTCAGGCATCCTTTTTGTCAACAAACACCCACCAAAGATAACATTTTCATGCTAGGTGAGTTTGAATACAGTATAGATAAGCTATTTAGTGTGGCTTTTCAGGGAAACACCACCCAAGTCAAATAGTGACTACTCTTTAGGGAGGTGCTTTTCTAGAGCTCCAGCTCTGTTCTGCTTTCTCTGAGACCAGAAATACAGGTTTTAGTTTTCAAGTGAATTGGAGAATGGTGGATGGAACTATGTTAAATTGAAATGTCACAAAGCTTGCTTGCCAAGACTTATGCTTTAAAAAGTTTTTTAACTCTGGGTTGCTACAAACCTTTAGTTATTTTCCAGAGTTTTGACAAAGTTTATTTTGACATTTTTGCTAGTTTTTTTCATTGCTTCTATGGAGGGACACATTTTTAGAGTTCCTTACTCTGCCATTTAAGCTGGCGACACCCTTGTTGACACATTTGCCTACATTTTGAAGAATGTTTTTGCTGGTATAAATTCTGCTTTGGTATTTTTTATTAGTAATTGAAAGATGAATTTCAATCATACTGACCCTCCTGTCATTCCTAAAGTAAAGCCCATGTGATACAAATTTTTTTTACTCATTTATGTTTTCTCCCCTTCTGTCTCCTGTCAAAATAATTTCTTTATTTTCATTTTTCATCTATTTGATTTATGTGTTTTTCTTGATACTTCTTCTGTTTGGTTTTGCTGAGCTTATATATATTTTTAATTCTTTAATATTGTCCCTGTAACTCTGGGGAAAATCCTGGGGCAAAAATACCTTTGAAAATGAAATCAGTCAAAGGGAGAAATAAGTTAAGAAACCTGTTTATTTCTTACCAGCAGTCATCCCATCTCTCTCTTGACCAGGCTGCAGAAGAAAAGAGCTCCACCCAACCTCTCTGGTCCAGAAGCCCTCACCCACCCTTGTAATTACATATTGACATGGAGATGGACTACTTCTCTCCACCTCTTGGAAACACCTATTGATATGCAGATGCACTAAATCCAGGAGAGAGATTCTGGAAATATTGCAATTTTATCCACAGTCCCTTAGAGTCCTTAGGATCTGCTCATGTTTTCTGTTTTTTTTCTCTTCTTTCTTCATTCTTATCATTCCTATTACTTCTTTTTTGTTTATTTCTATTAATTTATTTTAACATTCACTAACTGTCTAATATTATCTTTCAGCTATTAAATCTATTCAGTAAAATTTTTATATCAAAGGTGTGATCTGATATTATAAAATATTTTTTGCTTTTTTCATATATATTTTAATTATCTGCTGTTCCTCTATTTTTTAAATTAGCATACATAGCATTGCTATTATTATTATTACTTAACTACTTGAGTTTAGTTTTAAAATTGCATTTAAGCTCCTCGATTGACAATTCCAAACTGAGTAATATTGGGGTTTTCCCCTGTTGATTCTCTTTTCCTTTCTGAAAGGAACACGTTGTCTTAGTTGTTCATATGTTAAGTAAATTTTGAATTGTATTCCAGACACAATGAATATTTTGTTGTCGAAGCTCTGGATTCTGTTATATCCCTCCAAACAGTGTTATAGCCCTCCATGCTCACTCTCTATTCTTGTGTTAGTAGCCAATTAACTTGTTAGACTCAAAGTGAAAACTCTCTTACCTGTGGTGGGTGGCAACATGAAAATTAGTGCAGACTTCTTGATGTCTGCTGCACGAATGTGTGGTCTGGACAGAAACTGGGGTAACACACATTCACATACACACACACACACACACATAAGGTGCATACATATAAATGGGTAAGCTATTGAGTGTGGCTTTTCAGGGAAACACCACCCAAGTCAAATAATGACTATTTTGGGAGGATGAAAATTTGGAATTTTCATTTCCTGATTTTTTTCTATTTTCAGATTTGCTCTATTATCCTCCAAAGGATATTTCCTTTGGACCATCTGACCAGAAAGATTATTATCTTTCTTTACTTTTTAAACAATTTTTTTGTGTCATGATTGTGACTGTCCCCAAATCAAAACCATAGATAAAGGAAATTAACTCCATGCTCACTCCCTATGTGCTCCAAAGTTTTACACCCTTCAAAAACCTTCTTTGTAAGGATAATCTTATGCCTTTCTGTATATTACTGGAAATTATAGCTAATATAATGTGAAAAGAAAAACAAGAAGAATACATATTGGGAAGGAAGAAGTAAAACTGTCTTTGTTCATAGGTGATATGATAATCTGTACATGGAAAATTTAAAGAACTAACAAAAAAGCCCTGGAATTAATAAATGATTATAGCAAGGTTGCAGGAAACAGGGTTAATATACAAAAGCTGATTGCTTTTCTATATACTATCAATAAACATGTAGAATTTGAAATTAAAGACACAATATTATTTATAGTAACACTCCCAAAATTAAATACTTAAGCATGTACAAGATCTGTGTGAGAAAAAACTACAAATCTTGATAAAAATAAATAATAAATGAAGAGATAGCTCATGTTCATGGATAGGAAAACTTAATATTATCAAAACATTCTTCCTAACTTGATTTATAGATTCAGTACATTCTCAGTAAAAACTCCAGCAAGTTATTTTGTGGATTTTGATAAACTGGTTCTAAAGCTTATATGGGGAGGCAAAAGACAGAACAATGAACACAAAGTTGAACAAATACAAAAAGGAACCAATTTGGGGGACTGATACTGACCAACTTCAAGACTTAATATAAAGCTACTGTAATCAAGAAAGCATGATATTGTGAAATAATAGACAAATAAGTCCGTGGAACAGAAGAGAAAACACAGAAGTAGACCCATATAAATATAGCCAACCAATCCTTAATAAAACAGCAAAGGCAATACAATGAATAAAAGATGGTCTTTTCAACAAATGATGCTGGAACAACTGGACACCTATATGCAAAAAAAGAATCTAGACAGATCTTAGCCCTTCACAAAATATAAGTCAAGGTAGATTAGACACCTAAATGTAAAATGCAAAATTATAAAACATCTAGACAATAACACAGGAGAAAACCTAGGTGTCCTTGATGATGTTGACTTTATAGATACAAAAAAGAAGGCACAATCCATGGAACAAATAATAGATAAACTGGACTTCATTAAAACTAAAAACTTACATTAAATTCTGCTCTCTGCCCAAACTATTATTGATGTCTAGTATTCTATTTCAGCTTTGTTTATCCCTATTCTTTGAACACAGCTATTGTTCAGTAGTAATATATGTTACATTTATCTATATGCTTCACAGTTTAACATTTCTTGGATTTTTATTCCTTCCTGTATCTCAAACCTTTCATCTAGAAACATTTTCATTCTTCCTGAGGAATATCTGTTAAAAGTGTCTTTAATGACTACCTTTTGTAATTAAAATGCCTGTTTTTTGTTAATTTGTGTATTTTTGAGTTTATGAATGATAGTTTTTCTATGTATACAATTCAGGGTTTACAGGTGATTTTTCTCATTACTTCATGTATATATATTATTTTATTGCCTTCTGGTATTCATTGTTACTTTGAGAAGTCATTTGCCATATTTATTGTTCTTTTCATATGATGTGATAGGTTTTAGATTTTGTTTGCTTGTTTGTTTGCATGAAGGACTTTCTAAGTCTGTGAATGGGAGTCACATCATCTCTGAAAAATTCTCACTCATTTTTTTTTTGCCCTATTCTCTCCATCCTCACTTTATGGAATCCTATTAGATATATGTTAGGTACTTCCAGCCAACCTCTATGTCTCCTTAACTCTCCTCATGTTTCCATATTTCCATCATTAGCCTTTGCATTGCATTCTTCAGTGTTCCCTTAGATATATTTACAGCCTGCTACTTTTCTGCCATTTGTAATCTGTTGTAATTTTTTACACTGTTTTTAATTTTACTTAGTATTGTTATTTTTAGAAGTTCTAGTTGATTCTTCTTTAAATCTTCCTGATCGTGTCCTGTTATACTTTAAACAAACATGATTAAACATATTAAATATTTGTGTTATTTAGCCATTAATTCTAATATCTGCAAAAATTATTATTCTAATTTAATTCTAATATCTGCAAAAATTATCTAATTCTGTGTGAATTATTTTCTCAATGTTTGCTCATTATGTCTTATTTCCTCAAGTGTTTTTTGATTTTCCCATAAACTAATTTTATTATATGTATCATTGTGGAAAGTATTTGAACCCAGTTAAAGAGAGTCTCTTATTAGAAATGGTTTACTTCTGCAAGCCACGTGGGCATCTAGAAGAAACCTAAAATTTATTTAACTTAAAATTTGGCTAGAGTGATTTAGAGCCATATAGGTAGAATTTATTCCATCCTTACATCCATATGAGGTTGAGCTTGTCAGGAATTGTCAGAGAAGGCATTTTTCTCCTCTTTTCCTCTCATCTATCCAAAGTCAAGACCAGGAAAGGAGTGTCTTTTTATAATCTTACTCTGGGAGTAGGGCGTTGTTTCCCAGTTTACCTGCAAACTGAATTGCCTTTCAGGGATCTCAGTTATATGGGGGATTCTAATATGAGCTCTATCCTTGTGACATAGCCCCTAGCTTTGTCTCCTGCTCCTTTCCTAGAAACTAACCACTAGGATACCAAAGATTTTATTTCTCTATTCTCAAACTAAAGGAAGTAGGTAGATATTTAATGTAATATTTGCATTTTAATGAAATTACACAGTCAGTCTGGGACTTTATCGGTATATACTGATTTTTGGCATTGGTTCTTATGATCATATGCTTATCTCTTTGGTGGAATTTATTTCTTTCTGTATTAACAAGCATTGCTATCAAAGGATGGTTATCATTAAACATTTTTTCCTGTGTATCCATACTTATTTAGCTTAATCTCAAAGCTATAAAGAACAGTGTCAGCTCCATAAAAAGCTATGTAGAGATGACACTTGGGAACAGGATGATGTTATGAGAGAGAATTCGTCCATTCATGTATGATGACCATTGCCATCTTCCATTGGCACACAGATAAGTGAGAGGTGAGTCTGAATTTTATATTTTAAAAATGTTAGTATTAAGAGCAATGTAATTAAATGAACATAAAATTCTATTTTTCATCATTGTATTAATGGTACTAATCTGGAATTATTAGTAATCATTAAGAATAGAAAAATTATCCACAGGCTAAAGTTTTTTTTTTCTTTAGAAGATAGTGTTTGTTTGAATCAATTAAATCCCTGCTTGAGCTGTGTATTAGTTTGCTAGGGCTTCCATAACAAAATACCACAGACTGGGTGGCTTCAACAACATAAATTTATATTCTCACAGCTCCGGAGGTTCTCAAAGGGCTGGTTTCTCCTGAGGTCTCTCTTCCTGGCTTGCAACGGCTGCCTTCTTGATGGATCCCCACTTGGCCTTTCCTCTGTGTCCTCTTTTTATAAGGATACCGAACATATGGGATTAAAAAACCACCTGTATGACCTCATTTAACCTAATTACTTCTTTAAGGGTCTGTTTTCCAAAAGCTGTAGTTTCAATATATGAATTTTGGGTTCAATCCATAGTGCACTATAAATAATCTATATAAATTAAAAAATATATTCTGATCCACATTTTAAGGGGATGTGAAAACATTACAAAATTGTTATCGGATACCTGAAGGTTTTTCTTTGCCTAGCAGTCTCTTGTCTGTATAATAGATGCTGCATTTTTATTATGCAGAAATATTCAATCATATGAGTGCCACTTGCTCTGTGTTGTTTTCTATCAGAGATTAAGGTAACTCATTGCTCAGTGAGAACACTGAATTAAAGAAAACAAATTTCCTGGAAGACAAGGGATGACCTGCAGGCAACACTAACCCCACATTTTAGAACCTGACACGGCCATGAGACAGTGTTTTGAGTGTGTGTAGAAGAAGAGTGAATCATGTTTTACAAATTACAACCCAGATCTGTGTTTGTAAATCAAAGAAGTTCTGGACAGGGGCAAGGGTCTCTTATTTGTTGCTTTGTCAGAAGCTATGAGTAATAGCAAAACAATTTCATAGTGGATGTGGACATGAGATAAATGTTTAATTACTGATTCAGATATATCGTCTTAAGCAGGGTGCCATCAGCTCTGTTTGAGAAATTAAATCTATAAGCACTTTTTGAAACCCACCTGTGCCACCAACAGTAATGAATGCAATGATAATTTTTGAAATACTTGGGGGAAAAATGTAAACCAGCACAAGCCGAAGGGTTGCAAAAGCAGAGATTCAGGGAGCACTCGAGCCAGCAGCATCTGTCCAAGGCAATCATATCTGTCAAATACATCTGGAAACTACGGAATTGAACCAAGCATGCATGATGCTAAAAACCAAGTCCTGAAGTCTAACTAAAGCCTCAGTGGATACATGCTTTGTGGTCTCAGTCTCATCCTCATTTGTTATTGTCACAAAGCAAGAGTCACAGGATCTAATATTTGATTACATATAACGTTGGTGTACAGTCCCCTCAAAATATTTGGAAATCTATCAACCTTTAAATTTATACCTTACCTTTCCTGCCTGGCTTCCAGTAATATCCAACTTTCAAAGCAACAAGACACTAGGAAATAATTCCTCCATAAATCTATACATTTTCTTATTCACCCTGCTGTGGAAATGGTAGGAAAAAATGGGGGTATCTTAAGAGGGGAGTAGATCACAGTCACAGAGGCAAATCCTTAAAGGTTCTTTGTGCCCAGGGTCCACTGGAACCAGGCATTCTTTAGGTGTTCTAGTTTAGAAGAGCTAATTATATGCATTTATGAACTGGAATAGCAGAAGGAACAGAATACTTGATAGTGGATACTGCCAGCATCAACTGATATCTTGAGTGCAAGATGGTTCTGGAATGGGAGTGCTGAGGAAAAATTCACATTCCTGGAAAACTCACTCTGTTAATGCTGTTCAGTGAGTTAGAGCCCTTCTGTGACCCAGATGAAGCCAGAGTCCTAGAATTTCTAAATTGCAACTTCTCACTGTTTTTAATTTTGTAAATACATAAAATGTGTATAACAAATTACCTCTCAATGAAATAACTGGAGACTATTTGTTCTGAAAGCGTTAATCAAACTCTAAAATAGCAAGAATGTTCTCATATTTATATACAGAATTATATGCCTTGCCACAATGATATTAATATTTATTACTACTGGGATGTCTAGTCTAGTCCAGACTAGATCTAGTTAGCTTCACAAAAGGACTCCAACAAAAAACTCTTAGAACTAATAAATGGATTCAGTAAAGTTGCAGTATACAAAATCGATGCACAAAAATCATTGACTTTCTATACATTAACAACAAATTATAGTAATCCAAACAGTATTAGGCAAACAGTAAAAGGCAAAAAAATCAATGAAGTTGGACATCAAACTAAAAACCTTCTGCACATCAAGAGACCATCAGCAAAATTAAAGGCAACCTACTGAAGGGGAGAAAACTTTGCAAATCATCTATGTGATAAGAGGCTACTATGAAAAATACACAAAGAATGCATAAGTTTCAACAGCAAAGCAAACAAATAACCCAGTAAAAATGGGCAAAGGGTATGATTAGACATTTTTCCAAAGAAGACATGCAGATGGCCAACAGGTACATGAAAAGGTGCTTAACATTGCTAACTATCAAGGAAATGCCAATCAAAACCACAGTGAGATGTCACACCAATTAGAATGGCCATATCCAAAGACAAGAAATAATAAATGTTGGTGAGGATGTGGAGAAATGGAAACCCTCCTACACTGTTGGTAGAAATGTAAATTGGTGCAGTTACTGTGGAAAGCAGTATGGAGGCTCCTCAAAATCTATAAGTAGATACACCATATGATCCATCAATTCCATTTCTGGGTATGTATATATCCAAAAGAAATGAAAACAGGATATCAAAGAGATATCTGTAACACCATTTTCATTGCAGCATTATTACAATAGTCATTATATGGAAATAACCTAGCTGTCTATCAGTGGATGAATGAATAAAGATGTGACTCACACACACACACACACACACACACACACACACACACACACACACACTACATGCTTCCATCTATAGTGATAGGCCCTGAACACAGGCATTTGTCTCTTGTCAGGCAGATGTTGCTTGACCCCACATTTTATTATATTTATTCTGACATCATATCCTTCTGTTCCACCCACTTGTCAAGGTACTCCAATAACTGAGAATCCCAGGGCCTGAGCTGTAATTGAGTGCCATAATCCAGGACCCAGGCCTTTGCTGTCCAATCGAGCCTGTGCTGTTTGCTAGACTTACTCCGGGCATCTGTCCCCACAGGAGATCTTGGGTATTACTTGCATCTCAATGTATCGCCAGCCTCCCTCCACCTGCTCAGTCAGGCGATCAATAGTCAGCCTTCATTCAATGAAAAATTCTGAAATATTTAAATACCAATCTCTTTTGCTTAAAGTTGGTAAGTTCTTTTCTTCAGATTTTGTTAAATTTAATGACTCACAAAGATACAGCCAAATTAACAAGTATTACTGCCCTTCAGAGGAACTCCAAAAGAAATTACTTTATAGATCAAAATATATTTTTGGTACATGAACAAAATTTAAGTAACTGAGGTTCTATGTGTCATGTCTTCTTAACAAATATGTTTCCAGAATTCCGGAGATTTCTGTGATGGAAGCATATGCTGCCCGGTGAAATGCCAAGATTAAGATCGATTGGCATAGAAATCAATGCACGGACGTGTATCTAAGATTCACATGTCCTCTGTCTTCAGCTATTGTAAAGGAGCCTTTTTGAAATAATAGAAGAGAGAATTGGATGTGTGGGAACTGTTTTCCCATGACAGAAAGTTAATAGGCAGGTAAAGCGGGCACACAGGTGTTGCTTGGTGCCTGCGACAAAGCAGTGTGAATTTTTAAGAGTTCATTTTTTAAAATGTTACAAGCCAGAATTTTTTGTGAAGGGGAGAGTTTAGGATAGGCTGTCCTTAAAGTCAGAGAAAAAAGAAACACGAAGGCAGCATCACTAGTTTCATCGGCAACCACAAGGCTGCTGGACAAGCTTAATACATTATCCACCAGAAAGTTACGGAATCACAGAGAAAGCAGAGTATAAATTCATAGGGCAAGATACTCAGCTTTTTAAATTAAAGCAGGTTGAAGATTTCTTGGTTGCATTAAAGACTCGTGGTACCAAAATGCAAACCAGGAAAAGACTTCAGAGGAATCTAACTTGGTATTATTTTAGCTTTAAAAGTACAATTTAAGCCAACAATTGTATGTCACAATCGGGAAAAACCCAACATTAATTGGTAATTCATCCAAGTCACCCATTCAGGGCATATAAACTGGATCAAAGAGGGACGTTTGGGGAAAAATGCATGCATCAATGTCCATATGCATTGTGAATCCTGTATCAGCTCACCGCAGCCGGTACTGCACACAGAACTGAGTGGGTGCTCATTAGGATGCCTAAAACAAGGAGCGCGTGGTGCAGTACAAAGAGATTAAGATCTACATTGCAAAATAAGATCACTTGGAAGTCTCTGGTGCATTTAGAAACACAATGATTAACAAGAAGTGGGCACTCAAAATGTTCTTTCTTTCTGTCTTCCTGAAAATGTACACGTCAATGATATACTCTCATAATGTCATTGAAAACTTTGATCTACGACTGGCAGCTTTGGTAGCCTCCCTGTTCTCTGATGTAACAGGGGCTCTGCTCATTGAGGAGGAAAAACTCTGTCCTCTTGGTTTGTTGCTTGTGGGCCTGCAAATCAAACTAAAAAAAATAATTAACAGGGGAAAAGGCCTACAATTAAGGCTATAATTAACTTATTTAACACAAAAAAAGAAGCTCATATCCTTTTTGTCAAATTCCAGTGGGTCCACAGCATGAAAAATAAAGCAAAATATTCTTAGATTAAGAAATTTACTACAAACAACCTCATCAATTATTTCATCTGTCCAAATTCACGAATTATTAGAAGTTTTTTAAAATGTTCCTCTTACCCTTATGTTTATTGCAGCACTATTTACAATAGCCAAGAAATGGAAGCAACCTAAGTGTCCATCAGTAGATGAATGGATAAAGAAGATGTGGTACATATACACAATGAAATACTATTCATCCATAAGAAAACAAATCCTACCATTTGCAACAACATGGATGGAGCTAGAGGGTATTATGCTCAGTGAAGTGGGCCAGGCACAGAAAGACAAGTATCAAATGATTTCACTCATCTGTGGAGTATAAGAACAAAGAAAGACTGAAGGAACAAAACAGCAGCAGACTCACAGAACCCAAGAATGGACTAACACTTACCAAAGAGAAAGGGACTGGGGAGGATGGGTGGGAAGGGAGGGATAAGGGGGAAAAAGGGGTATTACGATTAGCACACATAATGTAGGGGGGCATACAGGGAAGGCAGTATAACACAGAGAAGACAAGTAGTGACTTTATATCATCTTACTACACTGATGGACAGTGACCGTAATGGGGTATGTGGTGGGGACTTGGTAATAGGGGGAGGCTAGTAACCATAATATTGCTCATGTAATTGTACATTAATAATAGCAAAAAAAAATATGTTCCTCTTAGCTGTGTTGTTGATCATGTTTATTTTCAGACTTTATTTCTTCCCAAGAGTAGGGGACTTGCCACCTAGCTCACCTAGGTCATATTATTAAAATAAAATGCTTTTAATCTTTACTTTAACACAGGCCTAGAAGCTAAGCTATTTAACAGGCATACATTTGTAAGGATAATAAGAAATAAAATTTAACAGATGAAGGCTTTCAAGACTTAGGTGAATGGATTGATTTGCTCTTTTCATGTGCCCATCCACACATTTTGAACATAGTATAAAGACAAACGTTTCCTTATATAAGTCCCTTTTGAAACTTTTAGTTTCAACTGCTGCTTCTAGTAGGATTGTCCATTAAACTTACCCTGTCTTGTTTAAGCAAATGCAGGGTTATTATGAGGTGACACACAACCCCTGTCATATCTGGGGTGGAGAAGCTGAAAGTTATTTCTAGTTTCTCTGCCATTATGTCATATTTGCCACTCTGGTTTTCCCTCCTTTTGATGAGTTCAGTACATAAGATGCTGAGCTAGTGTTTGCTGGTCTCCTCAGTTCTGTAAATATGGGCAATGAGGAAAAAAGGATCATAACATGAGGATGTATGATCACAACGGACCTTCTTCTTTTGAGATTCTGCAATTGGCAAAGTGGGGTAATTCTAAATAAAAGGAACAATTTTAAATCACTGTAAAATCATTCCCGGTCCTTGTCTTTGTTTTCTTATCTGTTTAAACATATGCTTCCTAACTGAATGAGTCTTTAATATTAATTTATAAATATAGAAGGGTCTAGATTGCTTTTAAATTAGATGCTGTGGAATTTGTCCAAGTTATTTTTCTTTAGAACAGCACTGGCCAAAAGTGTTACAAGAACACCTGGAGGGGTGTTCGTCAAGCATCTAAGATGCTCTTCGAAATCAGTCCTGTTCAAAGATCAAGTTGGTTTGGGAAATGCTTCCAACTAGAGCTAGAGCCCTCTCTTACAGACTCATGCTGCTCCTGAGCATATCTATGTTTGTATAAAGTCCAATTCTAAAAAAATCTGCTTAATCCCAGTGTCTTCCACTTATCCGACCCCCTCTTTGTACAACTTCTGTCAGTATTTGATCCTGTCTTGATCCTGCACCTATTAATGGCCCAAGGAGCTATTTTATCATGGACCACACTCTGAAAATACGGTTCTGATAAATGGCTAGAATATCTTAAAGTCTAATGATATTTCCTTGAGTTGAGCAAAAAATAGTATCACCCACCAGTTTGATGTTTGCATACTTATTTCCTATTTCTTGGGCTTTTTCTTTAGTTTATTTTAAATTAGAAAGGAATAATGGAAGATAGTGAGGAGATCTGATGGGTGCTACCCAAACGCTTGACCAGCTAGCTGAGACGGGGCAGGTGCAGAGACCATGTGGACAGCTGCTGTGTCAGTGACTTTCTATGGGGGCAGGAAGGCCCCAGGGCAGTGCCCACTGTGCTTGCCACACCAGGGAGGGCAGGGAAGCGTAGCCGAGTGGAATTAATGGCAGGGAAAGCTATTCTCTTTGCCCAGGCTGTGCCAGCTTATACAGTAGAAATTTCTACTAAGGCTTCTGCATTTTTGAGAAAGAACTGATGAAGAAACTCCTGCACATACCCCAGGAGATCTGCCTCAAGGAAAATAGTGTGAAAGGCTATCCTAAAGATGAGCTTGGTGGTGACCTGGGACTCGGCCTTCCTCCTCTTCCTCCCTTTGGAAGAAAGTGTGGTTCATCGAATGGAGCGATGCCAATGGTCTAAGCTCCGCCTTGGGGCAGGGCTGGCAGTGCAGGCTGCCCCTTGGCTCCCTCTAGTAGGCCCACAGGTCTTCTCCTCTTCATCTAGGGAGCCCACTGTGGTGAGCTTTGTCCATCTGTATCGGTTACAATGTGGGGCAGGGGTGTTTTGCAAGGCCAGGTGCCCTGTGGCTTTGCCTGTTACTGGGAGAGCAGCTTATTTTGGGGAAGGAGAATCAGCACCCTGAGAGACAGCAAGTCCTCATACGGTGTGCAGGGACCTGCTCCTCAGACAGAAATGCCACTGTAATATCAGGTGTCAGGAGGTCAACAAAAGTAGTCTTCACAAGAAAATACTGCCTTTTTATTGCTGACTTTGAGAACTCAGTTCAGTATGCTAACCATGTCTTACAGCCTTGTTCCAATCAGGGACCAGAGTTATGGAAGTTCTCATTTCTAAGATATCCAAATCGAATAGGTATTTCTTCTTAAATGTGTTCCCACTACTGCATGGTACCCTGCCTCTTTCTGTATCTGTCATAATATTTCCTGGTCTGGTCGCTGCAACAAAAAATCTGCTTCTGAGGTCAAAGCTCCTCCCAGATCTAGAAATACACAACAACTTGAATGTCAATGGTAAACTTCAAACTCAAAAGGGACATTTTCCAAGTGATCTGAGATGTGGTAGTGTTTGTAAGTGACAAAATTCAAACAGTAAACTCATTTGCCATACTGAGATCATACATGTGTAGAGAGACATATTTGGAGACAGTGCTCAATAATAAATTTATACACTCAACAAGTATTTATTGAACACTTACTATATGTAAGGCACTGTTATGCATTGAGATTATTGCACTGAGTAATGCAGACAAGACTTTTTCCCAAAACTGTTATGGTATGGTTAGTTCCAAAATAAATAATTAAGTGAATAAATGTATACTGATTCAGAGTTGATAGGAAATTCTCGAGATATTGAATACATGTGTGTTATATGTTGTGTATGTGAGAGAGAGAGAGAAATGGAGATGAGATACACAGAAAGAGACACACACATACACACACACACACACACAAAGAGAACTGCCTTTAGAACTGGGCAAGTGAAGTGCCTGACTTGGGCAGAGCATCTTAGGAAATTCTGCATTTTTGGAATGCATTCCTTGAAGTTCTTTAAGTCCCCTTTGGTGTCTGGGACAAACTGGAGCTGGTAGCGCCATCTAGTTAGGACATTTCGAATTTGAAGAGACCTTGTCCCCATTTCTCCCATTTGAGCTACTCCTGACTGTCTGTCTATCCCTTGCATGGGGTGAGCCAAATGCCCTGAGGAGATGTGGGCCTTACACTTATGGGGTCATCTTAGGGCCTCATGGCCAGGTTCTGGTTCTAGGATGGCCGGGCCACTGGTTAAGGAAGTATTTCTTTCATGGTATTTCATGAAACTGGGCTGTTAAAATGGTTCTGACATGCCAATTTTGGGTGAGTCAAGTTGTGTATGTGAACAGGGGCCATAACAAAAATAGTTTCCCAGGCCTCCATGCATTTGTGGCAGCCCTGGCATATGTGATTTTCAAAGGTTGAAAGGGAAAGCCTATGTGATAGCAGATTCTTGAGTGGGATGGGAAGAAGGGGATGGAGGAAATTATTCCAGTATCTGGAGCAGGATGCTCCAGGCAGGAGAAAAACTGCAAAGGCCCCAAGGCAGGAGCATTATTGGTGCCTAGACTGTAGCTGAGCAGAATGAAGGAGGGAGATGGCAGTAGGCGGGGGACCAGATCAAGCAGTGCCTTGCAGGCCACTCTAAGGGTTTCATCTTTTACTCTGAGTGACCTGGAAAGAAACTTGGGGGTCTTGAGTAGAGGAGTAACATAACCTGACAAATTTTAAAGGTTATTATGGGGCTTAAACTTTTAAGAGGCCTAAGTTGGAAAATAAAAAGAACCAGCAAAGACTCTATTGCAATAATTCACATAAAAAATGATCACCTGGAGTCCAGTGAAAGGGGAAGATGATGAGAAATTGTCAGGTCCTGGATTTTTGTGAGAGTAAGTCAACATGATTTGTCTTTAGCCAGAATGGATATGGACATGAAGAAAGAGATGCATCAGAGTTTTTGATATGAGCAACTGGTACAGAGAACTTGTCATTTATGGGGAGAGGGAAGATTGTGAGAGGAGTGACTTCATGGAAGAGTTAACCAAGTTTGCCAGAGAACATGTGGGAGCTGGGATGCCAATTAGACATTCACTGAGAGGTGTGGAGTCAACCGCTGCAGATGTGAACATCTGGGAGGTGTCGGTACAGACTCGTGATTGGATGCAGAGGAACAGCCGTGACTGGAGGAGACCACCTGGGGAAGGGTGTGGATAGAGAACAGCTCCAAGGGAAAGCCATGAGCCACTCCAAAATGGGAAATAGGAAAAGGCAGCAGGAAAATGCTCGCTTGACCTTGGCAAGCCTTTCCTGGGTGAAGTGATAAGAATAAAAGCCTGACTGGAGGAGGTTCATGATGGAATGGGCAGAGAGGAGGAAATGAAGCAACGAGCAGAGACAATCCTTTTGAGGGTTTCGTTGTGAAGGACAGCAAAGAAATGGGAAGTAACTAGAAGGTAAAAAATGGGGCAATTTTTAGGTTGGCACATATAAGATCACATTTATATAATGATAGGAATGATCCATTAGAAGAGGCAACGATTCTCTTCCCTTGCCAGGACCTAAGTGTTTGAAACTCAGAAAGTGGGAAGGGACCAGCTGACTAAATGTTAGTGGCCAGGGAGGAGGAAAGAGCGAAGAGCAAAGGGAAGAGAAAGGAAACATCTTGTTTGCTTCAGAACCGCTACCCTCCTGGGCATGGCAGGAGAGAGTCCCTGGGGGGAGAGTGCAGAGCAGTGCTAAGGACTCCGCAGCTGGTGGAGGTAGGTCTTTGCACCGGAGCCCTGCCTCCAGATGCTCTGCTCCAGCGGCTCCCGGCTTCGTGTCTCCTTCTAAGCTTCAAATGCACAGAGAAAACAATGGAGCCGACTTCCACACAGTGCCCGTCTCCGGACCAATCCATTCTGAGCAGTGGGCAGGGCCACAGGCTGTAGACGTGCATCTGGGGATGTTTCCAGTGAAGAGCATTTAGGGGAGGGAGGCAGACCCCCAAAAGGGTCCGATCCACACCATGGGCTCTGCTTCATTGTCCTCAGGCCTTAACTCAATTGCCCTCTTGAATTCCAACTGACAGAAAACAGTCATTGTCTTGGAGAAATGCACTGATATTCTAATTTTAATAGCGACAATTTAGATTACTTAAGTTCAGAAACTTGGACGAAGTTTCTATTTTTCCCTTTCCTCAATAACCCATCATTATCCAGTTTCTCACAGTGAATAAATGAGGCAAAATACCCCAGGTGAGAACACTTACTTTAGAAATAACGCTTTAAGCTGTACAGTGAGCTGTCTTTTCCTCCAGACTCACAGAGGGTTTGTGGGTCAGGTCTCTGCAGCGGGCACTTGGGTTCCAGACAAGCACTGGGCCCTTCCTTCTCCTCACCATCAGGGCCTGACTGCAGTCGGGTGTGGGCAGTGATGGCCGGGGCCCCAGAGAATGAGTCCTGTGACCAGAATCAGCCATGCTACCCCATCTCCTTTACGGTGGAGTGACCCAGGGCTGTTGGGTGATGCGGCCCAGTTCTAGCCAATGAGAGATACAGGAGGAGATTTGGGGGAACTGTTTTCCTTCCTGCTAATGCAGAACTAACAAGGAGACGGTGACCATCTCCTCCCCACTGTTGCTCTGGGACATCCTTGTGTGAGGATTGGGATTTTGGAGCTAGTGCAGCCATCATGTGACTCCTGGGAGACACTTCTCACTCCGTGAGGATGGCAGAGCTCAAGGTGGGAAGGCCCTGTGTTTTCACGAATAAGCTGTTGAGTTCACCAACCCCCAGAATCACCCACATTCTAACTTCTGGTTAAATGAGATAATAAATTATAACTGAAGCTCTTTTACTGACTGTTTGTCTATTATTGACTGCTGAAGGCATGCTCCTAGACATCTTTTGCAGATAAGGAATCTGAGGTTCAGAGAGGCTCAGTGACACACCCAGTACACCCAGCTGCTGGATGGCATTATATTTGCCCAAACCCAGATCTTTCAATGCCACATCTCTTTTCAGAGTCCAGTGCCCTTTATGTAAAGTCAAAACAAAAGCTTTCCAGTTTGGTTAACGTTTGCTCCTCCATCAGCTCCTTACTCATCTCTAAATGCCATCCCTGTCCTGAGCATCTGCTCTAATAGCTTGCACAGATAAGGTGTTCAGCAAGTGTGCAGCTTATTTATATTTCATGTGTGGCATTCGACTCCCCCTGGCAGAACCACCACCACACTCGTGTGGTAACCATCACAGCCCAGCCCTGGGACTCTCTGTCTGGACCCTGCCACAAGTTTAGAATCCCTAGCAGTCCACTACTAGCCCACTTTTCCAAATCAGCATGCCAGTGTGTGATCCACCTCCCAGCACAGCTTAGTTCAGACACAAGCTGACCCTAAAGAAAATGTGGTCAAATGTGAGAGGCAGCCCCGGGGGCAGAAGGAGCATGAGGAAGCCTCCAGGGTTACTGGTGGTCCGACTTCTGGTCCTGGTCGCCTAGTCCAGAGATGTCTTTATGAGGCAACTCACTACATTTGCTCAGTAATTGGATGCGACCTAGATGAAGATTTTTCACAGCTGGTTAGTGGTTCTGTGAATTGAGGCTTGATTTTTATTCAGCATTCTCATAATAAGCAATAATTAAGTGATTGTTGTATGACAGGTACTGTCCATATGCCGGGCTATAGAATAAATATAAGGCATAGAAATTATCAAGAAAAAAACAATTTGTTGGAACTAAGAACAATAAGAATATAAGATCAGAGTGAAAGCAGTTATAATAGAGCCAGACTTAGGCAGTAGAGAACAGGTGCAAAGTGGCAGGGAGGGGCCCTTCACAGGGAGCACACCGATGGCCCCTGGATAGCTGCTTCACTCTCTCCCTCTGGCTTATGCACTAGTAGCTGCAAGAGGCACTGCTGCTCTCCCAGCAAAGCGGAAGGATTCCAGGTCCTGATTTCAGGTATTATGATGTAATGAAAAATAGCAATCACTATTTAAAACAGAAACAAACAGACCCTGCAGCCAGTATTTCACATGGAATAGGATACCTGCTCTGGAAACTGCCAAACACAGGTCACCAAAACTTGGGAATTCTGCCGTATCAAGGAAAGGCCTATTTAACTTGAAATTTGGTGCTAATTTATATATCTGGGGTTGAGAAAATATCCTTATAAATATACTTAGTCATTCTTCCGTAAGATAACTTCACTGAGAATGCTTCTGGAGGGCAAAATTAAGACTGCATCATGATGGTTTATTAGACTTGAGGGCTTTGTTGCCACAGGACTGGCTCCAGGCTGTTTAATTAATGGGGAATACTTGGGGAAGTGTATACACTTAAGTCTCACTTCTGCTCATTTAGTTGACACTGAACACTTTACATAAAGATTCAGTAGGACAGTAGGAGGAATCTGGTCTCAGAAGGTATCTGAGCATTAAGCTTCCCAGGGCTGCCACCAGCAGAACCTCTTGTTTTCCACCTGAGACTTTCTGACCTGCTGCTTAGATAATCACGGTTGCTTTTGTTCGGCAGTGTTGGAGGCCTTTGAAAGGAATGTTGAATCAGAAAAAGAGAAAGAAATGACTTCATAATGGATTAAATACTTGTGTGGAGAGTGCATGTGTGCTATTTTTACCAAGCTGTATTTGCTTTTCATTGCCTCCATCTTTACCGCAGTCAATATTGCATCTCATGTTTCTTAATGAGGGGTTTGCTTTCAAGCTAAAGTGCTTTGAACTGACTCTGCTTCCATTCAGCCCAGCTGGAGTCCCCCCAACTCCACCCCCTTGTCATCTGCTGATCACTGGCAAGTTCGTAAGACAGACCATTAGGGCAAATTGGGACACTGCTTGGTGAGAGCCCGAACCTCCAATGAAGAATGTGCTTGTTCACTGAGTACATCATGCTGTGTTACTCAGCTAGTGTAACTGCACAGCTATATGCCCTCACCTTTTCCTGTGAGGAGATGCAGCAGGTATCTATACAAAACAGTCCTGGAATCACTATGCATGAAATAAAAAGAGCAAGCAGGATGAATTTGCCCGAAGGCTAGAACAGAATAGAAACGATCTGTGAAGTGGTTTCCTTCTACATCAGCCTTTTATTTATTCAGCAACAAGTCAACTCTGGGCATTTTTATGCCATGCTAACATAAGCCTTCCATGTTCTTCAGAGCTTTACAAGAGAACAGCCAGAGAAGAAAGAATGCGAGAGAAATAAAAACAAAGGAACAGGAGAAATTAAATAGTCTCAGCAAGAAGAACAGCCAGAAAGAAACAAAAGGACTCACTTATTAATATGAGGAGAGTCATCTAAAAAGAAGTTTTCTCTCCTTTTCTACTATCCTGAAGAGCTCCTGTTTCCCTCTATGTGTGTGCACATACACATGTGCAAAACACACACACACACACACACAGATGCCGAATTAACCCAATTAGCTGTATGAAGCATTCCTAGATTTTAAACAAGAGCACTTGCCTAATCTGGAAAGTCAGTAATGTTATTTAAAGCAATCAAGCTCTCCTTATGTACACAGAGCCTAGGAAAAGATAAGAAAACATCACCTATTTCTTAATTGGAGAAGACAGTACTATGAGGGCAAAAACAGACAGCACCTGCCTGAGACAGGATTTGTGGGGAGGCAGGAAGGATGTTTGACTGTAACAGTTTCTGTAGACCTTGGGTGTCATAAATGGAAGTTCAAATCAAGTATTAGCTCTCTGAATGTAGGAGCCACTTATTTCAGTTCTCTGTTTCCTCATGTTTCTCAAGGCAGAGATGTGAACATTCTAGTTGCTGAGTAGTCCCTGTCTGGAGGCTCACTCAAGGCGACCTGTACCGGGTCAAGGCAAGGCAGTCACTACAACAGACGCCAAAGCCAAGGGAACTCTCTGCCCCCTTACTTGATTTCTCAGCACTGTTACACTTGATAAGATGGCATAAGACCCTGAGCCCTAGAGAGAGACTGCCTGGGCTCTAATGTGAACTTGGATAACTTACATAATTTATGGAATCTCCTTTGGGCATAACATAATCATTTACAAAATTCCCATTTTCTCCATTTGGAAAATGTGGATAACAGCATCAACTTCTAAAGGAGGACGAAATGAGTTAATACATGTAAAAGAGAACATTCCTTGAAACATACCAAGAACTCAAAAATGTTAACTACCTTATAATTACTGATCAATCCTCAAATTTTCTTCCCTTGACCTTTATGACACCTTTCTTTTGGACATGTCTGGGCTCCATGTAAGGCTTTCTTTCCTTCTCCCACATTCTTTTTGGACAAGTTCAAAAATTTTTGGCTTTAATTCTGTCCCTATGCTAATGATCCACAAATCAAGGGTGATCTCTCTGTCTCAGTGGAGGATTGAAGAACTGAAAAGCTGCTTTCTTCCACCATAGAACTTTTAACTAGTTGTCTAACTTTGTGTCTATATATTGAATTGTGATACATTTTAATTTCGTATCCAAATAAATTATGTATCATTAAACAAGAAGAAAATGATGGAGTTTATAATAAAAGACACTATTTTCTACCCCTTCAGGAACTTAACTTCTTCCAGAGACCTGCTGCTTTATTGTTAATTTATTCATCAGTTTTAGTCGTTATATATTGACTTCTGGCTCTGTTAAATGAAGTTAGCCATATACAGCATCCCACGTCCTCTCACCCTGCCTCCCCATAGAGTTTTGTCACTATCATTAATCAATATTTACATCATTTGTATAGATATTGTTTTTAGAAACAGTAAGTGGTATTCTATGACAACAATTTTTTGTTTGGTTTTACAAGCAATTCGGTTATTTCCTGGCATTTCTCACTGCCTTTTTTTCCCCCAGCTTTATTGAGATATACTTGACATACAGCATTATGTAAGTTTAAGGGTACAATGTGATAATTATATATGCATATATTGCAAAATGATTTCCACAATGGGGTTACTTAACACAGCCATCATGTCACCTAGTTGACTGCCTTTCATTGTCTGGTCTTAGACCTGTTTGAGTTGTTCAGATTGTTAAGAATAGTACAAAATTTCTAAAGCCACATTTTTCCTGGGTGTCACACTCCTAGAACCACTTATTCCCTGCTTGTTCTGGACAGATTCTCTGTTAGGTTTTCTGCAGAGCTGCCATTTGGCATTTGTGTTTATTTGATTCCAGAGAAGCACAGTCATTAGCCTCCAACTCCCACCTCTCCCACCCCACCTCCCTGCCCCTGGTCAGGATGTAAGTCCTCTTATATGTGTGCTCCTTCATTTTGCTGGAATGAAAATATCATCTCCTATAAAGACCAATGGAATATGCATTTCCCATACCTCCACATATCTGAAAATATTTTTATTCTAAGATTCTGCTATTTTTTTTTCTAAAATCCAACATTGAGAATTGAGACATAAGGACCCAGTTTTTAGCTCTGGAAACTTTTCATATATTGTGTTTATCCTTGGTTTTCTAAAACTGCATGATGTACAATGATGCTGGGTATTTATTTTGATTTTTTTCTTCTTCTATTTTCCAAGATGTACTTAAATGTCCAGTGAGCCTTGATTTCTATTCTTACGTTAAATGACATAAGAACACCCCAGTGCCAAGATCTTGGTTTCTAATACCATTTTCCACTACAAGGAAACAGGGCTCCATGGAGAAATGGCCTGTCCAAAGTCGGACAGGGCCAGAAAATAAGAAAGTGCCCAACGAGTAATCACAAAAATGGGAGCACGTCACAGGAATACAGGCACCAACTGAAAGGGCTCTCCGTGACCAAGGCTGGAACACTTGGAGCAAGAAAATAAGTAGTACTGGATTATAACCCAAAGTATAAAATCAGTATCCATGAGTCTATCCTGATATAAAATAAATACGTAAGTAAATAAATGGGGGAAGAGACAAATATCCCAGTTGGAAGAATTGAAATATTTTATGTACATACTCTGCCCCAAGGGGTGGGAGCACAACTCCCCATCCTTACCTGTGGGCTGTGCACAGTGACTTCTTCCCAAGAGGACAGTGAGCTTGAAACCAATATAATATTGTATATCAACTATACTTCAACAATAAATAAATAAATAAAAACAAAGAGGACAGTAAGAGGGAAAGAAGAGTCACTCTGTACTCATGTAATCTGAGAGATACTACCTCAGCCAGGTGACCAGGGTTAACATCATTACCAGCAAGACCCGTCACTAGCATGTATTCTTGGTCTGATGTGATTATGTGATAAGAATGGCACTTTGCTTCTGTGGTCTTCCTTCAAAAACACCATAACCCCAGTCTAATCCTAAGAATATCATGGACAAATCTCAGTTGAGGAGCATTCTACAAAACGCCTGACATGACAAAATAACTAGTATTGGAGACTAACGAGGTCGTCAAAAACAAGGACAGCCTAGGAAACTATCACTCCCAAGAGAAACCTAATGAGACATGGTGACTACAGGTGATGTGGTCATCCGGACAGGATCCTGGGACAGAAAAGGACATTAGATAGAAACTAAGGAATATGAATAAATTATGGACTTTATTTAGTAATAATGTATAGACATCAGTTCATTAATTGTTAACAGATGTCCCACACTAATGCAAGATGTTGGTAACGAGAAACTGGGGATGGGGTCTAGGGATTTCCCTAGACTAACTTTGCAACTGTTTTTCTAAACTAGAACTTATATTCTAAAATAAAAAAAAATGTTTTACATGAGGAAATGTAAAATGGTATTGGAGCTCTATGTGTAATGAGCACAGCATGCGGGGGAATCTTTACTTCAGGGAGCGTGAGTGAGGTCTTTGTGGAGGACCATTTAAACCCTTTGAAAAGAGCTCTCTTATGTTTTGCCGGCGGTCAGGTGCTCCACTTCCTTGAGTGAAGGTAGGGGAAAGTAGTGGAGGGATAGGTTTACTTTATATAGATATTTAAGTATCACCCTTGTTTCAGACATACTTTTTACATCTCCTGTCTTTGACATTTCAAAGTTCAGAGCATCTTGGGGCTTCTGCGGAGATCCAGTCACACTTATGTGATTTTCCTAACGATGCTTACAGAAGGCTGTGACTCCTCCAGCTTCTCTGGCAGTTCTCTATCTTCTACAGGTTTTTTACATGTCTTACCTCCTGAAGACTCTTCACTTTGTCATATGTGTGTCTGTATGTGTGTGTATCTCCCTTTCACCGCTTATTTATTTCAGGGGAAGAGGAGATGAACTTAGTGCTCATAATGAAACTTTGACATCTGGAGTTATTTTTCCCCAACAGATTTTCTGTTTTCTTCAATGCATCTTTTCTTCCCATCAGTGCAGTTTTAGATCTGCAAATGTAAAGTATTCTGATTGGAAAGACTTCACAGAAAAAGAAGGAGCATTATACCAGGCATATTTTGTGATTTTCTCTGTTGTGGGTGATGGCCAGGCGATGTTAAGGTTGAGAGTAACAGTACTTGCCAATTATGAGTTCTATGCGCAACAGGGTGTCCACCTTTTAATCAATGAGCCCAGCCCTTTGCCTAAGACCATCCACTTCCTTCTTTAGAGGATAAATCCATCAAACATTCAAACACTTGCTTATCAGAACCATTTCTCATTTTTGTCAACTCAGGAAACAGGAAGAGAGGTTGACACTCTTCTAGTTAGATTGGTTTCTGTTCCCCCAGCATCAGTCAGCAGTAGGTACCCTTTTGAAATTCAGGTAATGAGCTAGGTTTTCTCTGCCCTTCACATTTACAATATTGGTGATGTGACTCTAAGTATAAATAGCAATTTCCAGTGAGAAGGTGGGCAGGTCTTCACCCCAATGTTCAAGAGGTTTTAAAGCCATTGTAAGAGGTGTTTACTAAATTACAAATCCCTGTTACTAGAATATTCACATATTTTCTTGAGGATACAGCTCACCCTTTTTACCTCAGGAAACATTCACTGTCTTTTTGCGATACATGGTTACTGGTGGTGAATGGTACCCTTAGGTGATCAACCAACAAGCAGTGATGTACACAAGTAGCTACAGAGTGTGAATCACAGTTACATGGTACATGATCCCTGAAATGAGACATGTGCCATGTAACATGGGTACAGGATAGCGTTACATGGTATACGGGCCAGTAGAAGTATGCACAGGGTGCTACAATACCAAAGACAAGAGGAGAATGATCCAGCTGTGGTAAGAGAGTGGGTTTAGGGAATATTTTCAGATGGAGATGATGCCTACATGTGGTGTCGCCGGCAGGCTGGGGGCTGAGTGTTAAGGGGAGAAAGTGTAAACATAGCACTGAAATGAGGCACAATGGCATGCGTACTCGAGTAATGTGTTTTTTTGTTTTTATTTGTTTTTCTGAAGATTCAGGAGCCAGCATTTTTATGAAAGACAGAAAAGATCTTACGAAGAGGAATTATTTTCACTGGACAACCAGAAATCTGAATTTCAAGAACAAAGCGTGAAGCCTTTGTTCGTCTCACAGTATCGAAAATTGTCCCATTTTCTCTGACACTGAGTCATCATTGTCAGTAATTTGGGGGAAACTCTGCTGGGAAATTAAATTTCATCACCTTTCAAATTTTCTGAAAATACTGCATATTCACATTCTTGAATTGCCATAATCCTTTCTCTGACTTCATCTTTCCTTTTTTTTAAATCTTTCTTATTCTAAACATCTGTGTCCTAATCTTCCTCCTATCAGTTCCACCCTAGTCTGCCAGCCCAATAACCCAACCTCATTTGCTTCTCCTTTTCCTGTGGACGGCACTTGCGCCCTGTACTCACTGCTAACGTACAGACCGTCTACTCCATAACAATGTTAATTCTCATACCACTTCTACACAATTGTCCAACCATCAGCCCTGTGTAATATCCACTCCCTGCTTTCTGCGATGCTAGAATTCAAGGCACGATGGCCAAGGGCATTAAACTATCTGTTAAGTTTGCCACAAATGCATTGTGTGATTCGTTATACTGTAGATATTTAATGCTGTGTAGGGTAAAATTTTACTTTTCTACTAATATTATTTAGCTGAAGACCATTGCTTTTATTACTAGCTGAGAGCCCAGAAAGATATATTTTAGTGAAAGCTGACAAAAATCATTGTGCCTGTTCACTCTCTTAACTGCAAGCTTATGTTAAATATATGTGCATCTAATTTGCTAAGAGCCATCATCCATTCTACTGGAGTCTTCCAATTTGTGACACTTGTATTTTGCTACTCCCCACATACATATGTGTATGTTCACATATGTTTTATCTTAAACGCACACTTCCTAATCACAATCAAACCATCCCAAATTATTTGTAATCTCTTAGCCTTTGCTCTTGCTTCTCCCTTGTTGGACATACAGTCCTCTTCTTCATCTGGATATCATCTTATCAATCTTTAAGATGTAATTCTGAGTTGCTCTCTCTCTATGTGAAGACTATTTTTTCCCTTCACTAATGTTCAAAGTTAGATTCTTCCATTGTATTCTCCTGTAGCCCCTTGGTATTACTTCCATGATAGCACTTACAATTACTCTAACTATTCACTTTTACAGCCTCTGAACTGCTCCTCAGCAAGACACAGAGGTTGTTATCCATCACTATATCCCCAGCAAGCAGAAAAGCCTGAGACATAGCTTGGACTCAGTAGAGTGATGGAATGATTAAATGCATAAGTCAATGAATCAAAAGGCTATTTAAGCTCACTGTTTTCCCATTGGAAAAACCTATGTTCTCTATGGAACAGCTGCATGTAGTAGCAGCAAGAGGAGCTGTCGTTGGCAAAGGCTCTGGAGCAAATATTTCTCCATCAGAGGTTGCATCATTTTGGCAGGTGTGGTTAGTCTCACATAAGCTGTCTCATTCTCATCTAGTGTACATTTACTACAATTGATATGGAAACAGAGCTGTCAAATGGGGAAAGAAAATCAGCATGCTTCAGTGATTAAAGAAAAGACTCCTTATTACTAGCTAATCTGTATTTTTAATAATAACAAAAATGCATTTAATATGTTTGTGTGGTACAAAGTCCATGGTTACTGTACAACAAGGTGGCTTTAGCTCTACCCTATAACTACATTTGGACAGAGTATAAAAAGCCTTAATAATTAACTTTCAGAAAATATCATATCTGGTAGGCATTCCCTTTCTTATTTGAGACCTCGGTGGCAAAGTGGAGTTTGGTGAGATTAGATATGTTTCCAAAAAATGAAGTTATGTTTTTAACCTAAAAAAATGTATCTTAGAAAATCTTGAGAAGGTGAAATACCCAATATTCATATTTACTAGAAGAGAGAATCTTGAGGCACAATCATGTTGCTTAAAAAATAGAAAACTCTGAGTGATAGGGTACAATAAATTGCAGAGTAAATTTGTTATTTTTAGTGTAGTAAAGAGCCAATGTAGTTTCAGTTTGCACATAGTCAGATTTTGTTTCATGGGTTAGTAAGTTAATATCACTTTACTACAAAACATTGGTAAGACTATGGCAAAAATCCTGCATCAGAGGATATTAATACTCCACAGATCCATAACAAAAAGAGAAGGATTATTCAAAACATGAATATAAATTTTAAAAAACAATGTGCATTGGCCCGTTAAATAAATACTGAACACATATGTGATATTTTTTTCAGCATTTAATGTTAGATAAATCTTCACAGATATCATTGGGGAATTTTAACCATGAGAAAATAATGATATATATTTTCACTTGACATAGCTGCTGAGGCTTTGTTACTATTAGGGAATTAGTAATCTGAGTAATCAAGGACATATTTCTAACCACCTTTTTCTAACATTTATTTTCTTGGCATTATATGAACAACATGCAGGTAAAAAAGAAAGTAAGAAATAAGTAATTCATTTGGGGTATGACATATAATGAGCTTGGAAGTAATCATACTCATCCTTAAAACAAGAAAAAAGCTAACCTGAAAATCAACAACTCTTCTTGGCACCATGAGAGAATCGAGGACATAACTCAGAACACTGCCCCCTATATGGAAGGGACAGGTGTTTATAGAGAATGACTGCAGCAGAAGCCCACTGCCAGAGCTAGTACCAAAGAGCTGGAGAGCTGAAACTGTAATTGGTGAATTGCTGGGGGCTCTCTGTGGACAAGTTTGAGAGTTAAGAACCCCACGGTGCCAGTCTTAAGTGGAGTCCTCATACTTATGTGAATTTTATCTCCAGTCCTGCTAAGCTCTCAGTGTGGGTTGGAGAAAAAAATCCCTTTATGCTTCCAGTATGGAGAGGGCATGGGGGTAGCCATTTTGAAGTATCTCAACTGCATTCCATTCTTCTTAATGAGGCCTGACCTCAAAAGAAATGATTTCACCAAAGCCTAACTGATAGGGGTTTTACTAGAGTCTAAACAAAATTAATAAAAGTAAATATAGTCCACTCTAGCCTTTGATACAGGGGTGAGAAACATGAACCAAAGTCTCATTGTGAAGATAGGAGGAAACCCCCTTGAGTTTCTGACAAAGAAGGGGGTATGGAAAGTAACTATTCAAGTGTAAACACCATGTATTTTCTCCTTAACAAAGTATGCCTTCAAAGGAAACTATTTTTCCAGAGCTTAACCCCTTTGGGCTTTACCTGAGCCTAACTGTCCTGGGAGAAGAGAAATACCAAGATCAGTCACCCCTAGCCTTTCCGTCTCACCTAAGGTGGGGATCGGGTACTGAGAAGACTTGTGAGATCAAAGCCCAGGGACACAAGCCCACTAAGAGGAAGATCAAATCATAGATCTATAGAAAGCTTATCTTCTTCCACAAACTTACACCACCCCAATAGGACTTCTGAAAAATAACAGTATATTGCAATCCAAAAATGAGAACTTCACAGTCTTATCTAAGACGAAGTCTCCAGAGAAACCCAAAGATAATAGTGGAAACAAATTAAGGACATCAGAATAAATTTTAGGTTTGATACCTAGAGCAACATCAAACAGGAAATACAGGCTACCTCCCGCGCAGATAATCATAACTCCTAGCCAGAAAAACATAAAGATAAAATATTCTAAAGGTCTATTGACCTCAGTTTCTTTTACTCAGTACATCATAGTTGGATTTCAACAAAAAGTTAAAAGAAATACTGCTATGGTCTGAAAGTTTGTGATCCCCTCAAATCCATATGTTGAAATCCTAATTCCCAGTGTGAGTGTGATGGAACTAGGAGGTAGAACCTTTCGGATGTGTATAATTCATAGGGCAGAGCTCTCATGAATGGGATTAATGCTCTTATTAAAGAAATGCCACAGAGCTCCCCAGCTCTTTCTACCATATGAGGGTACAATGAGAATTTAACAATCCAAAACCCAGAAGAGGGGCCTTTATGAGAACTTGACCATGCTGGCACCCTGATCTTGGGCTTTCAGTCTCCAGAACTGCGATAAGTTAAAGTCTGTTGTTTATGAGCTGCCCAGTGTGTGTATTTTGTTACAGTAGCCCAAACGGACTAAGGCAGTTACAAAAGCAAAAGCCATAGTTTGAAGAGACAGAGCAAGCCTCACAGCTAGACTCAGGTGAAACAGAGATACTGAAATTATCAGGCCAAGAACTTAAAACAACTATGATTAATATACTAAGGGGTCTGATGGCAAAAGTATATAACATGCAAGAACAGATCATGATCTTAAAAATAAAAATGGAAATTCTAAGGAAGAATCAAAGAAAATGGTGGAAAAAAACCACTTTAACATAAATCTGATGGGCTGATAGACTGGACACAGCTAACGAAAGAATCAATAAGCTTGAAGACAGGGCAATAGAAACTTCCCAAAATGAAATACAAAGAGAAGAAAAGAAGGAAGGAGGAGGAGGGGGAGAAGAAGAAAACAGAGAATCCCAGAGAACTGTTGGAGAATTACAAAAATATGACATTTTCACAATGGGAATACCAGGAGAAAAAGAAAGAGAAAAGAACTGAAGAAATATTAGGAGTACTAACAATTGACACTTTCTCGAAATTAATGACAGGCCCCAAACCATAGATCCAGGAAGCTTAGAGAACACTAAGAAGGATAAATAGTAAAATACCTACACCTAGGTGTATCATACTCAAACCACAAACATTAATAGGCAATGAGAAAATCTTGAAAGAATCTGGGGGTGGACAGGGAATATGTTACAAGCAGAGGAACAAGGGTGAGAATTACAATGGGCTTTTCTTCGGCCGCCATGCAAGCATAGAGTAGAATGACATACAGTGTTGAAAGAAAAAATCAGCAACCTAGAGTCCTATCTTACCACCTTTCAAAAATGAAGGTGAAATAAAGATTTTTTTAGACAAACAATTTTTCAGAAAACTTATCACCTGTAGACTTACCTTGCAAGAAGTTCTTCAGAGAGAAGGAAAATTACATAAGTCAGAAACTCAGATCTATATAATAAAAAGAAAAATGTTAGAGAAGGAATAAATGAAGGTAAAATAAATTATTTTATTTTCCTTATTCTTAATCAATCAAATAACAGTTTGTTCAAAATAACAAATAGCAATAATGTATTTTGTGATCATACCTTATAGATTAGTGAAATTAATAAAAAAAATCTTATAAAGTACAGGAGGGAGAAATTTGGAATACTATTATAAAATACTTGCATTGTTCAGAAGCAGCAAAGTGTTATTTGAAAATGAACTTGAATTACTTGTAAATGAATATTGTAAATTCCAGGGCAACCACTAAAAAAATTAAGTGTAAATTATAAACTAACAGAGAAAATGGATTCATATAAAATTCTCATTTAAAACTGGAGATGGTGTGGTGGGGGACAAAAAAAATAAGGAAACAAATAACAAGGGCAACAGAATAAAAAAGCAGTGATGAAAGCATATATATTAATCCAAACATATCGATAATCACTTTAAATGTCAATATCTAAATATGCCAATTGAAACAGAGACTAGCTTAGTCAGGGGGTGGGGTGTCAAAAAACACAAGACCCAATATGTTGTCTATCAGAAAGCCACTGTAAATATTAAAGACTCAGGTTACAAGAAATGGAGAAAGAGTCACCATGCTGACACCAAAACAAAAGCAAAAACAAAAAACATTGGACTATTATTTATTGTATTTAACATATTAATTGCAGACAAAGCTGATTTCAGAGATTAAAGAGAGGCATTACATAATGATAAAGGGGCCAATTCTCCAAGGAAGCATAACAATCCTTGATATTGTATACGCCTAACAACAGAGTGTCAAAAAGTATGAAGCAAAAACTGACAGGAGTGTAAGAAGGAATAAACAAATCCTCTTACAGCTGGAGGCCTCAACCCCTCCCCAGCAAAAAATTGACAGATATATAGCAAGTAGAAAATTAATAAGGACATAGTTGAACTGAGCAGCACCATAAAACAACTGGATTCAATTGAAAACTGCGTCATCTGACATCAGCAGAACAGTTTTCTCGGTCTCACATGGAACATTTTCCCAGATAGACTTCATTCTGAGCCACAAAACACATCTTAACACATTTTAAAGAATGGAAATCATACAAAGTATTTCAGGTAACAAAAATATTGAGTTGGAAACAAATAACAGAAAGACAACTAGAAAATCCCTAAATCCTTGGAGGTTAAACAACACTCTTCTAAATAATATTTGTGTTAAAGAAGAAGTCTCAAGAGAAATTTTAAAATATTTTTAACTAAATGCACAAAATCAGTGTTTAGAGGAACATTTATAGCATTAAATTCATATAATAGAAAAGAAGATTTTTATTAGTAAAATGATCTAAGTTGCAAAGAAGAGCAAATAAAATCCAAGGTAAGAAGAACATAAATAGTAATTATTAGATTATAAATCAATGAAATTGAAAGCAGGAAATCAATAGAGAAAATCAATGAAACTAAAATCTGGTTCTTTGAAAAAGATCAACCATTCCTTTTGTTGCAATAAAATCAAAGTTATGATCGCAAAGGCACTATATATCATAGGTTAGATATTAACTTTTTATTAATATTTCCTTTTTTTAGCTTTAGAGTTATTTTTAAATGCTTTAACTTTTAGAACAGTACAGTTTTAGATACACAGAAAAAAAATGGGAAGAGTGTACAGTTTCCATACACCCTATACCCTGCTTTGTATTAGCATCTAAGGATTATATATGTTATATTGTTACAATTAATAAACCTCTATTTTATACCTTATTATTGACTGAAGTCCATGTTTTATTCAGATGTCCTTAGTTTTTGCCTAATATTCTTTTTCTGTTCTAGCATCCCAACCAGGGTTTTACATAGCATTTAGTTATCTTATATTCCTAGGTTTCTCTGTGGTAGTTTCTCAGACTTACCTTATTTTTTCTCATTTTGACAGTTTAGAGGAATACTGGTCAGGTATTTTATAGAAGGTCCCTCAAATGAAATTTGTCAGATATTTTTAATATGATTATATTGAGGACAAGTGTTTTTGGCAAAAGACCACAGAGGTAAAGTGCTTTATCATTATATCCTATCAAGAGTCCAAACTATAACATGACTGTATATTGCCCTTAATCACCTGCCCAAGATACTGTTTATCAACTTTCTCCACCCTAAAGTCACTCTTTTTTCCCCCTTTACATACAATACTCTTTGGAAGGAAGTCATTATGAGAAGCCACACTTAATGCGTGGGGGTTATGCCCTACCTCTTTGAGGGAAATTATCTGCCTAAATTATTTAGAATTCTAAATAGAAGATTCTTCTTTTCAGTCATATATTCATGTCAGTATGGGCTCACGGAATACATTTTATGAATTGGATTATAATCCAATGCTATTTTATTTACCTTCTTGTTCAATTTTTCTATTCCCAGAGATTAGGAAATTTTTCAGTTGGCCCCTGTGTCCATTTTTGCATACCCTCGTAACCGTTCCTTCATTCGTTTGTTTGTTCCTTCTTTCTTTCCTCCCTCTCTCCCTCCTTTTCTTCCTTTCTTTTTTCTTTCCCTCTCTCTTTTCCTTCCCTCCCTTCCTTCCTTCCTTCCTTCCTTCCTTCCTTCCTCCCTCCCTCCCTTCCTTCCCTCCTTCCTTCCTTCCTTCCCTTTCTCTCTCTCTCTCTCTGTTTCTTTCTCTCTTCCTCTATCTTTTTGACCAGTTTTTAACATTCTGACACCTCAAGCTGCTACAGGCCATTTGTGTATATTTCTAAGCTCAGTTCAAGAATCAGCCATTTCTCCAAGGAACCATGTTTCCTTTTATTTGATAATGGTATTAGAAACCAAAGTTGGGGCACTACATGTGCTCATTAATACTGAGGTGTCATTGCTCAGGAGCTATCTCAGCTAACAGAGCAAGGAAATACATGTGTATATATTAACCTATGGGTACACATATTTATGAATATTTTACATGTAACTATTTATAATTATATTAATCTAAACATGAATTCATCCTGATCTCTCCAACTCTAATCCATTACCACATGGATCCTTCTAGCCACCCCCTTGCTTATCTGTGACCTTGTCTTCAACAGTGAGAAAACTGGCTCATACCATCCACCATTCATTTTCATATTTTTTTATTTCAGGGTACATGTGTAGCAGTATCAGAATTGTTAACCTTACTGCTGAGGGATACATCTTTATCAACTAGACTTCAGAGCTTGTGCACAATTTCATTTGCCTTTAGCTTTACAGATTCTTCTCATTTTCATAGTTACTTAGATCAGCACCTTTCCTCCAACCCCTTCAGTTTGTTTCATTTATTTATAATACAAATAGATTCTTTCTTCAAATTCTGCATTCTATTCTGTGACTCGACCTATGTGTTCAATGAGTTTTTTTAAGTGAGTATGCATTCATTAAGGTCCACTCTTTGTTCTGTAAAGTTCAATTGGTTTTGAAAAATGCATAGTATTTTTATCTAAAAGACCAGCATCATGGAATGGTCTCATGTGTTTTCACCTATTCAATCCTCCCTTTCCTCCCATGGATAATCCCTGCTCTTTTATGGTCTCCATGGTTTGCCTGTTCCAGGACATCACATAATTTGAATCAACAGCATTTTTAGGTTCTAAGTTTTCTAAGTTTTCAGTTGAATAAACAGTGTGATTGCTGTATGGTATGGTAAAATTATGTTTAGCTTTATAAGAAATGCTAAACTGTATTCCAAAATAGCTTTACTCTTTTATATTCCCACCAGTAATCAGTGAGAGTTCCTGTTGCCCCACATTATCAGCAGTATTTGTTATTGGCAGGCTCTTTTTCTTTTTTTTTTTGGATTTTAGCCATTCTAATAGGTGCATAGAAGTATCTCATCTTATTGTTGCTTTAATTTTCAATGCCGTAATTTCAAATGATGTTGAGCATCTTTTAATATTCCTATTGGCCATCCTTGTATCTTTTTGGGTGAGATGTCTGTTAACATATTTTGTCCATTTTTTATTTGAGTTGTTTAGTTTCTTTGTGTTCATTTTTCAGAGTGCTTTGTATATTTTAGATGCAAATCCTTTATTAGATATGTGTTTTGCAAATATTTTGTCCCAGTCTGCAGCTTGTCTTTTCAATTTATTAACAATATCATTCTCAGAGTAGAAGTTTTTAATTTTAATAAAGTCAAATTTATCACTTTTTTCTTTTATTAATTGTGGTTTTGGTGCTATATCTACACATTCATCACCAAATCCAAGGTCTCCTGTATTTTCTTGTTATCTTAAAGACGTTTTGCATTTTAGATTTAGCTCTATGATTAGTTTTAAGTTAAAGTTTTCATGAAAGGTATAAAACCTATTCTAAATACATTTATATATATTATAAATATATAAATATCACGTTTTAGCATGTGAATATCCTATCATTTCAGCACCATTTCTTGAAAAGATTATCCTTTTGCCTTGAATTTCCTTTGGTTATTTGTCAAAGATTAGATTACTGTATTTGTATGGGTCTATTTCTAGGCTCTGTAGTCTGTTCCATTGATGTATGTTTAATTATTTTACCTATACCATGCTGTCTCGATTACTGTAGTTTACAAGTGGGTTTTCCAATGTTGTTTATCTTTACAATGTTTGCCATTCTTGGTATTTTGCCTTTCTATATGAATTTTAGAATTTATTTGTCAGTATTTCTAATCAGCTTGTTGCGATTGGGATTAGGATTGTTGGAATCTAAAATAATTTGAAATATTGCATTTTACAGATTTTCTTTCTGCTTATTTAGATGTTTGTTTCATCTGATTTTTGTAGTTGTCTTCATATAAACCTTATACATATCGTGTTGTATTATTTCTAAATACTTCTTTTTATATTTTGCTACTATTGTGAATGGTATTGTTTAATTTCAATTTCCAATTGTTTGCTCTTGTTATATTGGAAAACAATTGACTTTTATATTTCAACCTGTGATTAGTGACCTTGCTAGTTCTAGTAGATTTTGTTGTTGCTGATTTGGGGGGATTTTCTACATAGAGAATCATGTCATTTGTAAACAAAGATAGTTATAGATCTTTCTTCAAAATTTATATATTTTTATTTCCCTTTCTTGCCTCATTGCACTAGTTAGGGCTTCCGGTATATTGATGATGCAAGCAGTGATAGAGGACCTCTTTGCCTTATTCTTAGGAGAAATGTCTAGTTTATCACCATTATGTATGATGTTAGCTATAAGTTTTACTGCAGATGGTCTTTATCAAGTTAAGGAAGTTCCTCTTTATTCCTGGTGTACTGAGAGTTTTTATCATAAATGGATTTTGCCAAAAATCCTTACCATTATATATGATCATATGATTTTTCTTCTTTCTCCTATTTATATGATGGAATCTGATTATTAATTTTTTAATGTTGAAGTAGCCCTGTATACCTAGAATATATCCCACTTGATTGTGCTGTATAATTATTTTATATTGTTGAATTCAGTTTGCTAATATGTTATTAAGGAATTTTACATCTATGTCATGAGAAATATTGGTGTATAGTTTTCCTTTCTTGTATTGACTTCCCTTGCTTTCCTGTTAGGGTAATGCTAACATCAAACAAAGAGAAAGTATTCCCTCTGCTTCTACTTGTAGAAAAGATAATGAAGAACTTGTATTTGTTCCTTACATTTAGCAAGGAGCACCAGTGAAACCATTTGGGCCTGGTGTTTTTCTTGGATGGAAGTTTTTTAGTTAAAAGTTCCATTTCTTTAGTTCTTACAGGCCTATCCAAGCCTATAGGACTCTTTGTGAGGTTTGATAGCTTAAGTATTTCAGGTAAAGTTATCAGATTCTGGACATAGTATTCCATGTAGTGGAATACTAATACTTTGTAGTATTCCTTTATTATCCTTTGAAATTCATCAGGTCAATAATGACGGAAGCATTTTCATTTTTGACATTCACCTGTGCCTGCTTTTGTAGGGAGATTAGCCTTGTTATAGGTTTAACAATTTTGCTATATTTTCAAAAAGTCAGCTTTGGTTTCACTTATCTCTATTGTTTTCCTGTTTTTAATTTCATTGATTTATATTCCAATTTTTATTGTTTTCTTTCTTCTGCATGCTTTAGGCTTAAATTGCTCTTGTTTCTCTAATTTCCTAAAATGAAAGCTTAGGTTGCTTTTAGACCTTTCTTTTTTTAACATATGAATTTTATGTTAGAAATTTCTCACTAAGCACTGTTTTCACTGAATGCCACAACTTCTGGTAAGTTGCATTTTTGTTTTCATTTAGTTTAAAATATTTTCTAAATGAGAGTGACATTAGCAAAGTGGGAAAGGAGGCAGCTAAGCCCTTATCCTCACACAGAGACTTCAAACGACAACCAGAAACTGTCAGAATCAATGTGGTGAGAATAATGGAAAGTGGCCAAAAGCTTGCACCACCCAAGCAAGTGCTGAATTGGGAAAGAGGTGTTTCAAAACCGTAGAAAGGTTTAATAGTGGTTTTAGAAGTCCTTCTCCCACCCCCTTGTCCCCAGCCTGGCAGTGTTTTAAAAGTAACAACAGTCTTAAAGCATCTGTGACCATAAAGTGTCAGAGGCTATAAGGAGGCAGAGATCTTGAAGCAGCCAAGATTTTACAGAGGTGACAGTCCATGTTCCCAGTATAGGAGCATGTCTCAGGTTCTGGAGAAAGCAGAGAAGAACTCACCTGAAAATTTTTTTGTATACCTATTCTAAACTGTCTGGGGGTTACCTGAAGGACTGTTACAAGGTGCTTCTTTGTTTTGTCTAACTTTTGGAACTCAGGTCAAAAAACTTCAAAAATACTGCAAATCAAATTGACAACCTGAAACATCTGGAGCAAAGAAATACAGTCCAAACAGATAATAAACTGTCTAATGGTAAAGATTTGAGAGTGTGTTTCTGGGAAATTAGAACATTCAAAAGCAATCATGTATACTGGGAGCCACACATATCTCAGACAAGATGCACTCTCAGAATAAACCTGAAAGAACGCTAAGCTTTTACCTTGTGTTGATGTCTAGACACAGTGAAAACATGGTCAAAGGAGGGACCAGTCTTTGCAAAGACTAGGACAGCTCCTGGAATTCAAGGAAAGTTTGTCAAAACACTAGATGAATATAAACTAAGAAACAGAGATTTCACTGAGAAAATCATTAATGAATACAGTTTTTACAATAATAGTTTGGGAAAATCACTAAACAAACAGCCAAAATAATCCTGAAAAAGAAAAAGTCTTAGGACTCACACTTTCTAATTTCAAGGTTTAATACAAACTGTAGTAATAAAAGCAACATAGTAATAAAAACAGACATAAATCAATGGAATAGAATCGAGAATCCAGAGATAAACAGATGTACCTATGGCCAACTGATTTTTGATAAGGCTGTCAAATCCTTTCAATAAAGAAAAGAATATTCTCTTCAACAAATCATGCTTAGACAACTGAATTTCCCCATATAAAATAATGAAGTTGAACCTCTACCTCATACCATATACAATTAGTCAGAATGGATTAAGCTGATAAGTTGATATAAAGTATAAGTTGATATAAGTACTAAAACCAAAGCTCTTAAAAGAAAACATAGGGGTAAATTTTCATGACCAGGGGTTCGGTAATGAATTCTTATACATAACACCAAAAATAAAAGCAGGAAAATAAAAAGTAAATTCGACTTCATCAAAATTAAAATCTTTTGTGTATTAAAGAACATTATCAAGAAAGTGAAAAATCAGTCTATAGAATCAGAGAAAATAAGTACAAATAATTTATCATAAGGGTGTAATATACAGAATAAAGAACTAAAATTTAATAACAAAAAGACAATTCAATTCAATTTTAAAATGTATGAAACTCTTGATACTGACTAGATATTTACCCAAAGAATAAGCAAATGAAAAATTGATCAATACACTGAGTCATTAAAGAAATACAAATCAAAACCACGATAACACTTCACACTCAATAGGATAGCTATAATAAAGAATAAAAATAACAAGTATTGGTGAGGATGTGAAGAAATTGGAACCCTCAAACACCACTTGTGAAAATGTAAAATGGTGCAGGCACTGTGAAAAACTTATTTGAAGTTCTTCAAGAAGTTAAATAAGTATTGTCATAAGACCTGGTGATTCCATTTCTAGGTATACACCCAAACAACTGAAAACAGAACTCAAACAGATACTTGTAGACAAATGTTCATTGTAGATTTATTCAAAATAGCCAGAAAGGTGGAACCAACGCAAGCGTCCATCACAGATGAATGGGCAGATACAATGTGGTGTATGCGTTCCTTGGAGTATGTGTTCACCCGTGAAGAGGAATGAAGTTCTGATACGTGTACAGTAGGAATAAACCTTGAAAACATTCTAAGTGAAATCAACGAGTCACAAAGGACAAAAATTGCACAGTTTCACTTACATAAATCATCTAGAATAGGCAAACTCAGAGACAGAAAACATATTAGAGATTATCAGGGGTTTGGAGGAAAGAAGGATGTGGAGGTCTAGTTTAACGGTTACAGAGTTTATATTTGGAGTGATGGCAAGTTTTGGAACAGCGATAATGATAGGTCAACAGTGCAAATGCACTTAGTGTCATTGAATTATATACTTAAAAATGGTTAAAATGGCATACTTTATTATATAAATTTTATCACAATAAGAAATTCCTTAAAGATGTATCCAAAATACATATCCTTAATTTACCTTGAGATTACTTCCTTGACACATATTTTACTTTTATGTGTGTTGATTAATTAAAAAATATTTGGGGATTTTCAAGCTATTTTCTATTATTGAGTCCACCTTAATTGTCATGTGAGAATATGCTTTCTTAAGAGTCCAATGATTTGGGGACTTCTGGGCATATGGCACTGTGAGCAGGGCAGCGGAAATCTCCTCCCAAAACCAAATATATTTATGAAAATACAGCAAATACAATTATTCCTAAAAGAGAGACCAGAAGATACAGGACAACATGAGCCTGCAGCTACACCTGAGAGGACTCGGCACCCCACGAGGTGGGTAAGATAGGGAGCCATGACCCAGCGGGACCCGAGCACTCCCCCACCTCAGCGCACCAGTGGGAGGAGAGGATTCAGGGCGGGGAGGGAGTGGAAGCACAGGCACGCAGAATAACCAGTCTGGGTGATCTGTGGCGGAGGCGCTGACATACTTCACGCAGTGTATCGGAGATTGGAGAGACAGACATGCAGATTCCAAGATGGCAGGTCCACCCAGCCAGTTCCCCGGGACAAAAGAAAAGCGTGCACATTTTTAGGGGTCTTAAAGAGACAGGGGCCCAACGGAGGAACAGGATTGTCCCAGCGCACTCAGCCAAGCAAGCTGGGAGTCCTGGGAAATTTTTGTCCCTTTGGACTGTGGCTGGGAAAAGCAGTCACAGAGACTTCCCACAGCAATCAGCAGCCTCCCATTAGTTCCCTCCCTGGCCAGAGTCACAAAGGGCCTGGTAGAGCTGCGTGGTGGTGGAATAGTGGAGCAGCAGCGCCACCTACAGGATCCTCACAGAAACTACACCTAGCAGATGTAAATGAACAAGAGGGACTATATCAAGCTGAAAAGCTTCTGTACAGCAAAGGACACCATCAGTAGAACAAAAAGACATTCAACACTATGGGAGAATATATTCATAAATGACATATCCAATAAGGGGTTGACATCCAAAATATATAAGGAACTCACACACCTCAACAAACAAAAAGTAAATAATCCAATTAAGAAATGGGCAGAGGACATGAATAGACACTTCTCCAAAGAAGAAATTCAGATGGCCAACAGGCACATGAAAAGATGCTCCACATCGCTAATCATCAGAGAAATGCAAATTAAAACCACAATGAGATATCACCTCACACCAGTGAGGATGACCAACATCCAAAACACAAACAACAACAAATGTTGGCGAGGATGTGGAGAAAAGGGAACCCTCCTACACTACTGGTGGGAATGCAAATTAGTTCAACCATTGTGGAAAGCAGTATGGAGGTTCCTCAAAAAACTCAAAATAGAAATACCATTTTACCCAGGAATCCCACTCCTAGATATTTACCCTAAGAATGCAGCAGCCCAGTTTGAAAAAGACATATGCACCCCTATGTTTATCTCAGCACTATTTACAATAACCAAGAAATGGAAGCAACCTAAGTGTCCATCAATAGATGAATGGATAAAGAAGATGTGGTACATATACACAATGGAATATTATTCAGCCATAAGAAGAAAACAAATCCTACCATTTGCAACAACATAGATGGAGCTAGAGGGTATTATGCTTACTGAAATAAGCCAAGCAGAAAAAGACAAATATCAAATCATCTCACTCATATGTGGAGTATAAGAACAAAGAAAAAAACTGAAGGCACAAAACAGCAGCAAACTTACAGAACCCAAGAATGGACTAATAGTTACCAAAGAGAAAGGAACTGAGGAGGATGGGTGGGAAGGGAGGGACAAGGGGGAAAAAGGGGCAGTATGATTAGCAGACGTAATGTTGGGGGTGTGCAGGGAGGGCTGTACAACTCAGAGAAGACAAGTAGTGATTCTATAGCATCTCACTATGCTGATGGACAGTGACTGTAATGGGGTTGGTGGGGGGGGGACCTGATGAAGGGGGTAGTTTAATAACCATAATATTGCACATGTAATTGTAGATTAATGATACCAAAATAAATTATAAAAAAAAGAGTCCAATGATTCAAATGTATTGAGGTATGTTTTATAGCCCAGAATGTGGTCTGTGTTGGCAAATATGGCATACAGCTTGAGAAGAATGTTTTCTGCTATTGTTAGGTAGACTATTCTATAAATGCTGAATAGATTAATAGGCCTGGAATGGAACAGCTAAACTATATCTTTACCGACCTGCTCGATCTGTCAGTTACTGGAAGAGAGGTATTGAAGTCTTCAATGATGGTTTTGTCTGTTTTTCCTTGTAGTTCTTAAGAGTTTTGCCTCATATATTTTGACACTTTGTTGTTAGACTTATACACTTTAAGAATTGTTATGTTATCTTGGTGAATTGACTCTCTTTCATTATGTAATGCTTTTCTTTAAATCTGACAATTTATTTTTGTTCTGAATTCACCTTAGTGAATTAATACTGAAATCAATATGAAATTAATACTGAAATAACACTCCAGTGTTGTTTTGATTACCATTAGCATTGTATTTTTCTACATTCTTGGTTTTTAACCTGAGTCTTTATATTTTAAGTGAGTCTTTTTGACACATATTAGTTGGATCTTGTTTTTATCTACTCTGACAATTTCCAGCTTTTAACTGGTATACTGAGACCACTAAGGTTTATTATTATTATTTTAATCTTTATTAAAGTGATTATGGATGTAGTTGGATTAGAATATACCATATTGCAAGAGTTTTCAATGTGATGCATTGTTCTTTGTTTTGTTTTTTCCCTTCCTTTGTCTGCTTTCTCTGGTTTTAATTAAGCATTGATATTCTGCCATTTTGTATCCTCTCATATATCTATTACACTTCTTTTTAAAAATTTTAGTGGTTCCTGTAGGGTTCCAAATTACACGGTTGACTAATCTATGTCCACCTTCAATAACACTGCACTATTTTACTTGTAATGCTGGTACTTTTAACACTGTATTCCCATTTTTCTCTCCATTACTTATGACATTGCTGTCATTTATTTCACTATTCATGTTCTATAATTACAAAATAATTGCTATTATTACTTTAAACAGTTATGTTTTAGATAAATTAAGAATAATAAAAATAAGATGTTTTGTTTCCCTTTTATTTATTCCTCCTCTGATGTTGTTTGTTTCTTTATGTAGATCTGAGTTACTGACTACATCATTTAACATTTTAACATTTCTTGAAGGGAAGTCCTGCTGTTGATAAATTCCTGTGGTTATTATCTAAAAATGCTTTTATTTCTCCTTCAAGTAAAAAGTAATTATGCTTTTATAGAAATCTAAAGAGAGGAATTTTCTTAACTTAATATATTTACATTGAATACTTTATTTCATGCTCATATTGCTTGCATGGTTTTTGATGGGATGTCTGTGTGATTCTTTTCCTCCTCTATAGGTAAGATATGTTTTTTTCTTACTTATTCAAGATTTTCTGTCTTGGTTTGGTTTTCTGCAGTTTGAATAGGGTATGCTTAGGTATATAGCCTTTTGATATTTATCCTACTTCTTCATCTGAGATCCCTGTGGTTTGGTGTCTGTCATTAAGTTAGAAATATTCTCATCCATTTTTACTTTTGTTATTTCCTGTGCTACAGTTTCTCTTTCTGGCACTCCAATTATGCATATGTTATACATCCACAATTCTTGTGCGCTATGGTCTATTTTTATCTTTTTTTTCTCTTTGCATTTCAGTTTTGGAATGTTTCTATTGACCTATCTTCAAACTCACTGATTATTTTATCAGCTGTTTCCAGTCTATGTGATCATTAAGGACAATTCTCATTTGTGTAGCAACATGTTTTCTTCTAACATTTGTTTTTGATTCTTTTTTTCAAAGATTACCTTCTCTCTGCTTACATCACCTATTTGTTCCTAAATGCTGCCTACTTTTTCATTAGAGACCTTATTATATTAATCATAGTTACTTTAAATTTCCTGTACAAAACTTCACAATTTTTTTCATATCTGGTTCTAATGCTTTTTTTGTCTCTTCAGACTGCCTCTTGACTTTTACCATGCCTTGTAATTTTTTGTTGTTGTTATTGAAGGCTAGACATGATATATCAGGTAGTACTGTCTGGTAAATAGGCATCTATTATAAGGTTTCAAATGAGCCTGGCTAGGAGTTGCACTGCATTTAATGTTTATAGTAGCTGTAGGTGCTTGATGTTTCAAATTCTTCTAGTTTCCTTGTTTTTACCTCTCATGTTGTCTTAGGTCTCCCCTAGGAAACCTTTCTTATATAGAATCTGTTTCTTGCAGCTAGTCCCACTACCTTCCACTGCTATTAGAATCCTATTGTGTGGAGAAAATGTGGGAAAAAAGAAACATTTACAATGTTATGATTAAATTTGTTTTCAGTGGGCCTTCATCTTTACAGGTGTTTCTTAGTCTTTCCCTCCACAAGATGAGACAGGAAGTCTAGGAATGTCTAGAAACCAGGAAAATGTCCCTGTTCCAGGTGGAATGAGAAACTGGTAGGTGTTTACTCCCAGAGAACAGTCTTTCCTATGGAGAAGTCTCTCATTCTTTTTCACAATATTTCTCTTCCCCTTTCCTGGGAAAGATAGGAAGGGATATTTCTTAACTCTTCATTGTGAAAGCTTAGTGGGCTTTGCTGGAAATAGAACACAAAAAAGTGTGAAGAGCTTCCCTAGGATCATGGCCTCCAAGCTCTCGTGCTAGTCCACACTCAGCCTCCTGTATTTTTTTATACATACATTTTTGTGTTCCTAGAAATTTATAAAATCTGTTACTTCTACTGCAGATAAGTAGATCTTAACTATAACTGATATATTCATCAGTCTCTGCAGATTTTGTGGTGGTGGTTTGCCCTGCAAGCTCAGTTCTCCCTGGGTCCAAGAAAAGTTGTTGATTTTTAGTTTGTTTAGAATTTTTTTTTAAGACAAACTACATCTTCCAAGCTCTTTACATATAGGATTTTTAAACATTGAGATATAACTGACATATTAGTTTCAGGCATACAGCGTAATGATTCAATACTTGTATATACTGCAAAATGATCATCACAAAAAGTCTAATTACAATCCATCACCATACAAAATGATGAGGGTTTTTTTTCTTGTGATGAAAACTTTTATGAACTACAATATTATAGACTAGAGTCACCATGTTGTACATGTATCCTCATGACATTTGTTTTATAACTGGAAGTTTGCATTCTTGACCCCTTTCACCCATTTTGCACATCCCCTAAAACTCTCCTCTGAACAACAACCATTCTATTCTCTGTATACTATGAGTTTAGTTTTGTTTGTTCATTTATTTTTAGATTTCACCTATAAATGAGATCGTATGGTATTTGTCTCTCTCTGTCTGAATTATTTCACTTAACATCATGCCCTCAGGTCCACTGATCCTCCAGTAGTTGCTTTAAGATCAGCAAATGAGTCTGCTTTACATATAGTTTATGTGATTTTCAAACTGCTGCTTTTGTGTTGGTCTCTGGGGCAATAAAGCCTGCATGCAAGTTCTTCAAGAGCAGTTCCCTACAGCCCTTTGGTTCTCCTAGGCATGAGCCCCATTGGTTTTCAAAGCCAGATGTTTTGAGTACTCATCTTTCCATTGCAGATCCCAAGGGTTGGGTCCCTGATGTGGGTCATAAACCCCTAATTTCTCAGGGAAAATCTCTGGGTTTGTGAAATCCTCACTCCTGAATGTTGTTGAGCTGAGGATGGGATTGTTAGCAAGATACATTTCTGCTTCTCCTACTTCTTTCAATGTGGTCCTTTTTCTGTGTGTTGTAAGGGAATTTTCAGGTCTTTTTCAGAGAAAATTCTTCTATATGTAGCAGTAGACTCAGTGTGTCTGTGGGAGGAGGTGAGTTGAGGATCTTTCTACATCGCTGTCTTGGACCACCTCCTACACATAGCAGCTTAAGCCAGAAGTCCTAGATGTATTTTTTTTATTTTATAAATTTTAAAGTTCTAAAAGGTTCCATTAGCATAGCTTAAATTTTCTCCAAATTATTTCCTGATATTAGGTAGTGATAAGTTAATGTAAAGAATCAGTTAAACACATTATATGTTTCTAATTACATGACATTGTGGAAAAGACAAAACTGTAGACAGTAAAAAGTTCAGTAGCTGCCAGGGTTTGGGGAAAAAGGGGAGTAGGGATAAAAAGATAGATCACAGGGTATTTTTATGACAGTGAAACTATTCTGTATGATACTATCAAGATAGGTACCTCATATTATGCATTTGTCAAAATCCATATAGCATACAATATAAAGAGTAAACTGTAAATAAATTATAATTAATAAAGAATAAACCTAACTTCAGTTAATAATAATATATCAATATATATTCATCAATTGTAACAAATGTACTCCAGTAATGGAAGATATTAAAAATAGTGGAACTGTGCAGGTGCATAACTATAAATAAAAGTAACTCTGTTTTTAATTTCATGAATAAAAGATGTTACAGTAGATTTATGCTACCTTAAATGATTGTGAAATCATCACATAGTCTGTGGGTCTATTCTTACTGATTAAGAAAATAGGTTGTGGAGTTGTTGGAAAAAGATGGCATGAAAAGTAAGGCAGAGGGATTAAATATGGTGGCATGAGAGGTGAGAAACAGGCTTCCTCCTAAAAGTGCAGATAATACAAAAATATAATTAATACAACTAATCCTGAAAAAGCAAAAGAAAAGAGGACTGCGTCAGACTGCATACACCTGGAGAAAAGAGCAGACCTCACAGAACAGGGTAACATACCAAAGCTGTGGCTCAGCAGGACCTAAGCCCTTCCCCCACACCAGCTCACCTGTGGGAGGAAGTGAAACAGAGCAGGGAGGGAGTGGAGTATTAGGACTGCTGAATACTTAACTCTGGAGATCTGCTCTGGGAGCACAAACCAACATTTCATGTTGCTTGCATGATACTCTCATAATTAGGGGGTTGGAAAGCTAAGACAGGCAGAATTCCTGGAGAGACTGAGATTCCAGCCACTTGTGGAAAGCAGGTATCCATATCTGGCTGCTCTGGGGCAAAAGAAATGCAGGCAGTCTGAGAGACTACCTAACAAGGAAGCCTTTAGCAAAAAGGCTGCTAAAGGGGCAAGGATTACATAGAGCTTACTGCTCAGGAGAAAGGACAAGTAGACAAAATTGTCTGGGTGCACTCTGTCCAGCAGGTTGGGAGCTTTCATGATTTTCAGGTGCTCCAGCTCTCTGGCTGGCTACACAGCTCTAAGGACCCCCTCCGTGATACACAGCCTCCTGCACTTTTCTCCCAACCAGACCCACCTGGCTAGCAAAGTGGCAAATCCTACCCTGACATTAGGCAAGCCAGAGGGAAGATCCGTCAGAGCAACTACAAACGCAAAGCATAGAGGCTTATACCTGTGTGCCCACTGGTTCAGGCAGTGGAGACAGGCATAGCAGCCGGGAAGCAGGAAACAGTTCTTTCCTCCCTCCAGGCACCAATACCACTCCCCTGCAACCCCAGACATTGCTTCAGAGGATGAGAAGCTCCAGGGAGTAGAGCTTCTGGGCACTAGAGGGCGCCATATAGAAATATGAAACGCCAAAGGAACCTGGTTCAGAGTAAAATTATTAATACCACTCCTGAGAAAGATTTAAATGACATAGACCTCATGACTCTTCCTGAAAGGGAGTTCAAAATAAAAATCATTAACATGCTCATGGAGGTATGGAAAGATATCCAAGACCTCAGGAATGAATTACGGTCAGAGATCCAATAGTTGAAGAGCACAATGGAGGGTATTAAAAGCATATTGGATACTGTGGAGGAGACGGTAAATGAAATAGAAACTAGAAAGAGTAGTACAAAGAAACTGAGGCACAGAGAGAAAAAATGATCTCTAAGAATGAAAGAATATTGAGAGAACTGTGTGACCAATACATTATAACAGTACCAGAAGAAGAAGAGAGAGAAAAAGGGATAGAAAGCATCTTTGAAGAGGTAATTGCTGAAAACTTCCCGAATCTGTGGAAATGGATAGTCTCTCAGGCCATGGAGATGCACAGATCTCCCAACACAAGGGACCCAAGGAAGAAAAGACCAAGACATATAGTAAATAAAATGGCAAAGATCAAGGATAAGGAGAGACTATTAAAAGCAGCCAGAGAGAGAAATAAGATCACATAAAAAAGAAAGCCCATCAGGCTATCATCAGACTTCTCAATGAAACCTTACAGTCCAGAAGGGAGTGGCATAATCTATTTAATGTAATGAAGCTGAAGGGTCTTGAACCAAGAATTTTTTATCTGGTAAGATTATCATTTAAATTTGAAGGAGGGATTAAATAATTTCCAGATAAGCAAAAGCTGAGAGAATTTACCTCACACAGACCATCTCTACAGTGTATTTTTGAGGGACTGCTATAGATGGAGGTGTTCCTAAGGCTTAATAGTTGTCAACAGAGGTGATAAAACCATATTAAAAAAAGTAGAACTGCTAATTACTAAGCAAATGCAAAATTAAATTCACTAACCCCAAAGTCAATCAAGGGATAGATAAAAAGTACAGAATGTGATACCTAATATATAAAGAATGGAGGAGGAAGAAAAAGGAGGAAGAAGAAAAAACAAGAACCTTTATATTGTGTTTGTGATAGCATATTAAGTGAGTTATGTCAGACTCTTAGATAGTAAGGAAGTTAACCTTGAATCTTTGGTAACCACAAATCTAAAGCCTACAATGCCAATAAGGACATACCTATGGATAATCACCCTAAACGTAATAGACGGAATGCATCAATCAAAAGACATAGAGTCACTGAATGGATAAAAAAGCAAGAACAATCTATATGCTGCCTACAAGAGACTCACTTTAAACCCACATACACACAGATTAAATGTGAAGGGACAGAGAAAGACATTTCATGCAACTAATAGGGAGAAAAAAGCAGGAGTTGCAGTACTTGTATAAGACAAAATAGACTACAAAACAAAGAAAGTCACAAGAGACAAATAAGGACATTACATAATGATAAAGTGGTCAGTATAACAAGAGAATATAACCATTATAAATATCTATGCACCCAACACTGGAGATCCTACATATGTGAAACAAATACTAACATAATTAAAGGGGGAAATAGAATGCAATGCATTCATTCTAGGACACTTCAACACTCCACTCACTCTGAAGAACAGATCAACAAGTCCGAAAATAAGTAAGGAGACAGAGGCACTGAACAACACAATAGAACGGATGGACCTAACAGACATCTACAGAAGCCTACACGCAAAAGCAGCAGAATACACATTCTTCTCACGTGCACACGGAACATTTTCAAGAATAGATCATATACTAGGCCACAAAAAGAGCCTCAGTAAATTAAAAAAGATTGAAATTGTACCAACCAGTTTCTCAGACCGCAAAGGTAGGAAACTAGAAATAAATTATGCAAAGAAAATGAAAAATCCCACAACACATGGAGGCTTAATAGCATGCTTCTAAATAACCAATGGATCAATGACCAAATAAAAACAGGGATCAAGAAATATGTGGATGCAAATTACAAAAATAATTCAACACCGCAAAATCTGTGGGATGCAGTGAAGACCATGCTAAGAGGAAAGTATATTGCAATACAGGCCTGCTTCAGGAAAGAAGAACAATCCCATATGAGCAGTCTAAACACAATTAACGAAATTAGAAAAAGAAGAACAAATGAGGCCCAAAGTCAGTAGAAGGAGGGACATAATAAAGATTAGAGCAGAAATAAACAAAATCAAGCACAATAGAACAATAGAAAGAATCAATGAAAGCAAGAGCTGGTTCTTCGAGAATATAAACAAAATAGATAAACCCCTAGCCAGACTTATCAAGAAAAAAAAGAGTCTACTCACATAAACAGAATCAGAAATGAGAAACAAAAAATCACTACAGGCAGCACAGAAATACAAAGAACTATTAGAGAATACTATGAAAAATTATATGCTAACAAACTGGATAACCTAGAAGAAATGGACAGCTTTCTAAAAAAAGACAACCTTCCAAGGCTGACCCAGAAAGAAACAGAAAATCTGAACAGAACAATTACCAGCAATGAAATTTAACTGGTAATCAAAAAGCTACCTAAGAACAAATGCCTGTACCAGGTGGCTTCACTGCTGAATTTTATCAAACATTTAGTGAAGACCTAATACCCATTCTCCTTAATGTTTTCCAAAGAGTAGAAGAAGAGAGAACACTTCCAAACTCATTCCATGAGGCCAGCATCACTCTAATAAAAAACCAGGCTAAGACACCACAAAAAACGAAAACTACAGACCAATATCCCTGATGAGCACACATGCAAAAATACACAACAAAATATTAGCAAAATGAATTCAAAAATATATCAAAAAGATCATTCCATCATCATCAAGCAGGATTTATTCAGGGATGCAACAATGGCACGACATTAGAATATCCATCAAAATCATCCACCACATCAACAAAAAAAAGAACACATGATCATCTCCATAGATGATGAAAAAGCATTTGACAAAATTCAACATCCATTCATGCTAAAAATTCTCAAGAAAATGGGTATAGAGGGCAAGTACCTCAACATAATAAAGGCCATATATGACAAATGCACAGCCAACATTATACTTAACAGCAAGAAGCTGAAAGCTTTTCCTTTAAGATCGGGAACAAGACAGGATGCCCACTCTTCCCACTTCTATTCAACAGAGCACAGGATGTTCTAGCCACAGCAATCAGACAACACAAAGAAATAAAACGCATCCAGATTGGCAAGGAAGAAGTTAACTGTCCCTCTTTGCAGATGATATGATATTGTACATAAAGAAACCCTAAAGAATCCACTCCAAAAATACAAGATCTAATATCTGAATTCAGCAAAGTTGTGGAATACAAAATTAATACACAGAAATCTGCAGCATTCCAGTACACTAATGATGAAATAGCAGGGAGAGAAATCAGGAAAACAGTTCCATTCACAATTGTACCAAAAAGAATAAAATACCTAGGAATAAACCTAATCGAGGAAGTGAAAGACCTATATTCTGAAAACTACAAGACACTCATGAGAGAAATTAAAGAAGATACCAATAAATGGAAACACATCCCATGCTCATGAATAGGAAGAATTAGATTGTCAAAATGGCCATCCTGCCTGAAGCAATCTACAGATTCAATGCAATTCCTAGCAGAATTCTTCAACGAACTAGAGAAAATCATTCTAAAATTCATATGTAATCACAAAAGACCCCAAATAGCCAAAGGAATCATGGGAAGGAAGAATAAAGCTGAGGAGATTATGGTCCCCAAATTCAAGCTCTACTACGAAACCACAGTTATCAAGATAATTTGGTACTGGCACAAGAACAGACCCATAGACCAATGGAACAGACTAGAGAGCCCTGATATAAACCCAAACATGTATGGTCAGTTATTATATGATAAAGGACATGGACATACAATGGAGAAATGACAGCCTCTTCAACAGTTGGTGTTGGCAAAACTGGACAACTACATGCAAGAGAATGAAACTGGATTATTGTTTAACCTCATACACAAAAGTAAACTCAAAGTGGATCAAGGACCTGAATGTAAGCCATGAAACCATAAAACTCTTAGAAGACAACATAGGCAAAAATCTCCTGAATATAAACATGAGCAACTTCTTCCTGATTGCATCTCCTCGAGCAAGGGAAACAAAAGCAAAAATGAACTCATGGGACTACATCAAACTAAAAAGTTTCTTTGCAGCAAACGACATCATCAACAGAACAAAAAGGCATTCTGCAGTATGGGAGAATATATTTGTAAATGACATATCTGACAAGAGGTTAAGATCCAAAATATATAAAGAATTTACATGCCTCAACACTGAAAAAGCAAATAATCCGATTAGAAAATGGGCAGATTATATGAAGAGACAGTTCTCCAAAAAAGAAATTCAGATGGCCAACAGACACATGAAAAGATTCTCCACATCACTAATCATCAGGGAAATGCAAATTAAAACCACAATGAGATATCACCTCACACCAGTAAGGATGGCCAGCATCCAAAAGACTAAGAACAATGCTGGAGAAGATGCGGAGAAAGGGAAACCCTCCTACATTGCTGGTGGGAATGTAAGCTAGTTCAACTATTGTGGAGAGCAATATGGAAGTTCCTCAAAAAATTAAAAATAGTAATGCCATTTGACCCGGGAATCCCACTCCTTGGAATTTACCCAAAGAATACAACTTCTCAGATTCAAAAAGACATATGCACCCCTATGTTTATTGCAGCACTATTTACAATAGCCAAGATATGGAAGCAACCTACGTGTCCATCAGTAGATGAATGGATAAAGATGTAGTACATATATATATACAATGGAATACTATTCAGTCATAAGAAAGAAACAAATCCTACCATTTGCAGCAACATGGATGGAGCTGGAGGATATTATGCTCAGTGAAATAAGCCAGGTGGAGAAAGACAAGTGCCAAATAATTCCCCTCATTTATGAAGTATAACAATGAAGCAAAACTGAAGGAACAAAATAGCAGCAGACTCAGAGTCTTCAAGAAGGGACTAGTGGTTATCAAAGGGGAGATGTGTGGGAGGGCGGGTGGGGAGGGTGGTAGTAGGGGATTGAGGGATATTATGTTTAGTACACGTGGTGTGGGGGATCAAGGGGAAAACAGTCTAACACAGAGAAGGCAAATAGTGAATCTGTGTCATCTTACTACACTGATGGACAGTGACTCCATTGGGTTATCGGTGGGGACTTGATAATATGGGTAAATGTAGTAACCACATTCTTTTTCTTGTGAAACCTTCATAAGAGTGTATATCAATAATACCTTAATAAAAAATAATAATAATTAAAAATAAAGGAATGTAAGGCAGAAACCTCCTTCCAAAATTGCATAAAACACAAAAATACAGCAAGAACAACTAATCCTGAAAAAGCAACCTGAAGACTGCAGAACAGACTTCGTACATCTGGGGAAAAGAGAAGACTTCACAGAAAAGGATAAAGTAACAAAACTGCGATCAGATGGGATCCAAGCCCTTCCCACACTGCAGTCTGCAGGCAGGAGGAAGAGAAATGGAGTGGGAAGTGAGTAGAAGCCCAGAAATGCTGAATATCCAGCCCTGGAGATCTGCTCCAGGAGCATGAACCCACATTATATGGTACTCTGGAGATTAGTGTGGTTGGTAAGCAAAGAAATGCAGAATACTCAAAGAGACTGATGTTACACATGCTTGTGTAGAACCATCACCCCGGGACAAAATAAGGACAGGAAGCTTGAAAGACTTCTCAGCAGTGAGAGAGGTGCTAAAGGGGCAAAGATTACACAGACCTCACTGCTCAGGAGAAAGGGCAGTTGGACAAAATCATACAGGCACACTCAACCCAGCAGGTTGGGAACTCTCAGGAGCTTCAGATGCTCCATCATCCTGGCTGTCAATGCAACCCTGAGGCCCCCCACTGTGGTACACAGGCTATTGCTCCTTTCTCCTTGCAGGCACTGGTCCCACAAACCTGCTTCCCACTCCATCATGCCAGGAGAGGTGAAGGGTAGCCCTGCCTACAGTATCTACAGGGGCATAGCACAGAGGCTCCATCCTGCATGCTTGGCCCACTGGACCTGGCAGTGGAGGTGGTCACTACAGCCAGGAAGACAGGAAATGGCTGATTCCTCCCTGCAGATGCTGGTTCCACTCACGTGTGACCACCACCACTGCTCCACGTGCTGGGCAGCTCCAGACAGTAGAGCTTCTGGGCATGAGAGGGCACAGCCTCCACAAAATTATTATTCCATAGGAAACACTAAAAAATTGAAACACCAAGATTTTGTCCAAACAACACTGCAGGAAAAAATTCCAGAAAGAGGGCTAAGTGAAACTGAAGTCACCAACCTTCTGGATAAAGATTTCAAAATAAAGGTCATAAATACGGTCAAGGAGCTACAGAAAAATATTCAAGATCTCATGTAGGACTTCAAGAAAGACATGGAAAATGAAAAATATAGAATCTGAAATGAAGCATACAAAGGAGGGATTTAAAAGTAGATCAGATGAGGTAGAGGAGATGGTAAGTGATATAGAGAACAGAAAAACAAAAAGCTGAGGCACAGAGAGAAGAAAATAACTCTAGGAATGAAAGAATAATAAGAGAGCTGTGTGACCAACCCAAACTGAACAATATTCACATTATATGGGTACCAGAAGAAGAAGAGGGAAAAAGGGAGAGCAAGTATCTTTAAGGAAATAATTGCCAAAAACTTCCTCAATCTGGAGAAGGAAATAGTCTCTCAGGTCATGGAAGTGCAGAGATCTCTCAACACAAGGGACCTGAGGAAGAAAGCACCAAGACATATACTAATGAAAATGGCAAATATCATGGACAAGGAGGGAGTATTGAAAGCAGCCAGAGAGAGAAAAGAGATCACTTACAAAGGAAACCCCATCAGGCAATCCACAGATTTTCAGCAGAGAGCTTACAGGCGAGAAGGGAGTGGCAAGATATATTTAATGCAATGAAACAGAAGGACCTCCAGCCAAGAATACTCTACCCAGAAAGATTATCATTTAAATTTGAAGCAGGGATTAAACAATTTCCAAATAAGTGAAAGTTGAAGGAATTTATCACAATTCATCACAGACAAACCATCTCTACAGTGTTTTTTGGAGAGACTGTTATAGATGGAAATGCTCCTAAATCTAAATAGCTGTCACCAGAGAAAAAAAAGCCACACTAAAGGAAGTAGATGAATTAATTATTAAGCAATTGCAAATAATTCAACTATCCTCAGTCAGTCAAGGGATACACAAAGAATACAGAATATGACATCTAATATATAAAGATGGAGGAGGAATAAAATGAGAAGGGGGAAGAAAAAAAACTTTAGATTATGTTTGAACTAGTGTTATAAGTGAGTTAATACAGACTGTTAGATACTAAGGAAGCTGCCCCGGGACCTTTGGTAACCACAAATCTAAAGCCTAGAATGGCAATAAGTACATATCTGTTGATAATCACCCCAAATGTAAATAGACTGAATGCACCAATCAAAAGACATAGAGTTACAGAATGGATAAAAAAACAAGACCCATCTATATGCTGCCTACAATAGACTCATTTAAAACCCAAAGACATACACAGACTAAAAGTGAAATGATTGAAAAAGATATTTCATGCAACTAACATTGAGAAAAAAGCAGGAGTTGCAGTATTTATGTCAGATAAAATAGATTTCAAAAGAAAGTAATAAGAGACAAAGAAGGACATTACATAATGATAAAAGGGTCAGTCAACAAGAGGATATAACCATTATAAATATCTATACAACCAATACAGGAGCATCCAAATATGTACATCAAATACTGACAGAATTAAAGGGGGAAGTAGAATGCAACACATTCATTTTAGGAGACTTCAACAGACAACTCACTCCAAAATAAGACAGAAAATAAGTAAGGAGACAGAGGCACTGAACAACACATTAGAACAGATGGACATAACAGACATCTACAGACCACTCCACCCCAAAGCAGCAGGATACACATTCTTCTCAAGTGCACATGGAACATTTTCAAGAATAAGTCATATATGAGCACACAGAAAGAGCCTCTGTAAATTCAGAAGGATGGAAATTGTACCAACCAGCTTCTCAGGCCACAAAGTATGAAATGAGAAATAAATTATGCAAAGAAAACAAAAAATCCCACAAACACATGGAGGCTTAACAACAAGCTTCTAAATAATGAATGGATCAATGACCAAATAAAAACAGAGATCAAGCAATATATGGAGACAAATGAAAACAACAACTCACCAGCTCAAAACCTGTGGAACACAGTGAAGGCAGTTCTAAGAGGAAGGTATGTAGCAATAGAAGCTTATTTCAAGAAGGAAGAACAATCCCAAATTAACAGTATAAACTCATAATTAGTGAAGCTAGAAAAAGAAGAACAAATGACACCCAGAGTCAGTAGAAGGAGGGACATAATAAATATCAGAGCAGAAATAAGTGAAATTGAGAAGAATAAAACAATAGAAAGAATCAATAAAACGAGGAGCTGGTTCTTCAAGAAAATGAACAAAATAGACAAACCCTTAGCAAGACTTATCAAGAAAAATGGAATGTGTACATACATAAACAAAATCAGAAATGAGAAAGGAAAAATCACCATGAATATCATGGAAATACAAAGAATTATTAGAGAGAAAGGACAAAAATCACATCATCATCTCAATAGATGCTGAAAGCATTTGACAAAATTCAACATCCATTCATGATAAAAACTCTCACCAAAATGGGTATAGAAGTTATGTACCTCAACATAATAAAGGCCACGTATGACAAAGTCACACCCAACATCATACTTAACAGCAAAAAGCTGAAATATTTTCCTCTAAGATCGACAACCAGACAGGGATGCCCACTCTTCCCACTTTTATTTAACATAGTACTGGAGGTTCTAGCCATGGTTATCAGACAACACAAAGAAATAAAAGGCATCCAGATTGGTAAGGAAGAAGTTAAACTGTTTGCAGATAACATGATATCATACATAAAATACTGAAAGAATTCACTAAAAATCTGCTAGAACTAATAACTGAATTCAGCAAATTTTCAGGATACAAAATTAATAAACAGAAATCTGTTGCATCCCTATATACTAATGATGAACGAGCAGAAAGAAAAATGAGGAAAACAACTCCATTTACAATTGCATCAAAAAGAATAAAATACCTAGGAATAAACCTCACCAAGGAGGTGAAAGACCTATACCTTGAAAACTACAGGACACTCATGAGAGAAGTTAAAGCAGACACCAAAAATGGAAATACCCCGTCTCATGGATAGAGAGAATTAATACTGTCAAAATAGCCATCCTGCCTAAAGCAGTCTACAGATTCAATGCAATCCCTATCAAAATAGCAACAGCATTCTTCAACAAACTAGAACAAATAGTTCCAAAATTCATATGGAACCACGAAAGACCCTGTATAGCCATAGAAATCCTGAAAAGGAAGAATGAAACTGGGGGGATTATGCTCCCTAACTTCTCCCAAGCTCTACTACAAAGTCACAGTAATCAAAACAATTTGGTACTGGCACAAAAACAGACCCAAAGATCAATGGAGTAGTATAGAAAGCCCACATATAAACCCAGTCATAGATGGCCAATTAATATACAATAAAGGAGCCATGGATATACAATGAGGAAATGACAGCCTCTTCAACAACTGGTATTGGCAAAACTGGACAGCTTCATGCAAGAGAATGAAACTGGATTCATACACAAAAGTAAACTCAAAATGGGTCAAAGACCTGAATGTAAGTCATGAAACCATAAAACTCTTAGAAGAAAATATAGACAAAAATCTCTTAAATATAAACGTGAGCAACTTTGTCCTGAATGCATCTCCTTGGACAAGGGAAACAAAAGCAAAAATGAATTCATGGAACTACATCAAACTGAAAAGTTTCTGTACAGCAAAGGACACCATCAGCAGAACAAAAAGGCATCCTACACTATGGGAGAATATATTCATAAATAACGTATCCAATAAGGGGTTAACATCCAAAATATATAAAAATTTCACATGCCTCGACACCCAAAAAACAAATAACCTGATTAAAAATTGGCTAGATGTTCTGAACAGACACTTCTCCAAAGAAGAAATTTCGATAGTCAAAAGGTTCATGAAAAGATGCTCCGCATCACTAATCATCAGAGAAATGCAAATTAAAACCAAAACGAGGTATCACCTCACACCAGTTAGGATGGCCAGCATCAAAAACGCAAGAAACAACAAATGCTGGTGAGGATGCGGCGAAAGGGGAACCCTCCCACACTATTGGTGGGAATGTACATTAGTTCAACCATTGTGGAAAGCAATATGGAGGTTCCTCAAAAAACTAAAAATAGAAATATCATTTGACCCAGTAATTCCATTCCTAGGAATTTACCCAAAGAAAACAAGATCTCTGATTCAAAAAGACATATGCACCCCTATGTTTATCACAGTACTATTTACAATAGCAAAGAAATGGAAGCAACCTAAGTGTCCATCAGTAGATGAATGGGTAAAGAAGAGGTGGTACATATACACAATGGAATATTATTCAGCCATAAGAAAAAAAATCCTACCATTTGCAACATCATGGTTGGAGCTAGAGGATATTATGCTCAGTGAAATAAGCCTGGTGGAGAAAGACAAGTACCAAATGATTTCTTTCATCTGTGGAGTATAACAGCAAAGCAAAACTGAAGGAACAAAACAGCAGCAAACTCACAGATTCCAAAATGAGACTAGCAGTTACCAAAGGGAAGGGTTTGGGGAGGCTGGGTGGGGAGGTGGGGAGAAGCGGATTAAGGGGCATTATAATTAACACACACAATATTGGTAGGTCACAGGGAAGGCAGTACAGCATGGAGAAGACAAGTAATGACCCTCTAGCATCTCACTATGCTGACAGTGACTGCAAAGGGTGGGTGAGGACTTGATAGTATGGGTGAATTGTTGAAACCACAATATTGTTCACGTTAAACCTTCATAAAGTTGTATATCAATGATACCTTAATTAAAAATAAAAAATGGAAAAGTAGATCGTGTCAGTGTATTTAAATTGTTAATAGGTTTGTTTTTTGAAAATCTTGAACTGTAATGAAATTTTCACCCAAAAAAGCGGTCTTATTTTTCAAAAGTACTTTGGGAGAACATGAACTAGGATAACTTTTTTGCCTAGGTTATCAAAGAATATTGATTCTGGATGGGACTTAGAAAACATAAGGAGACCCTCCCCCATGCTGTCTGCTCCCTTCTGCTCGCTGAATGCCAGGGATTAAAAGTATGGCCACTCTACTGGGGGAGGGAGGGATTTCCTGAACACCTGGAGGAGACCCAGCTGCCCACCAGGATCACCGTCCTGTGGCTGTTAAATAAGTGGGAAACAAATGCTTTGTATTTGAGCCATTTGCATTTTGGGTCAGTTATTAGAATCATCTAGTTTGTATTGACTAATAAAAGCAATATTGGAGGGGTCCTCTTAAGAGGTGGAATAGTGGAGGAAGAAAGCTGGTCAGGGGGGAGGGGTGACACTTTCTACCTGTTGATTTGGGAACAAATGCTAACCATGGGATATTTTTCCAGGAAAATCCTGTCACATTTGAAAAAGTTTCTATCCAGCAAAAGTTTGGGTCCAGACTTCAAAATAAAAAATAGTTTCTAATCAGTCTACTGCAATAGTGGCTGTGTTCTGAGACATAATTATTCCCAAATATTGGCTCAGTATTCTTCAACTATCTTTTCGACACAGAAGCTTACTTTCTCTCCCTCTGCCCACAGTTCCCATCAAAGAACATTTGCCTTACTTCAAAACTTCTAATCAGTGTTACTTCAGTTTCCCTGGGTAGCTTAGTCTGTTGCTCAAATATTTTCTCTTTACTGAAACACAGTCAATGCAAGGCGTTTAAAGGCCAGTGCCGGTGGTCACACAGCCATGTGATTGAGCAGAGGTTGCCTGGCCTGAGAAACTAATTGGAGTGGAGCTGAGATGAGAGGCCACCTGTCGGTGCAGTTTCTGTGACGGCTTTGCTTCCCTAGGCACAATGTCTGAGATTTTCTTATACTTGCTCCTTGCCTTACAGTAGGAGAATTTAATGCCTCCCCTGATGGAGGTGTGTTTGCCGTCTCTCACAGCTTTCTGATATTCTGATCAACAATTACAAACGTATAGTTTATTGCTATTTTTTGAAAATCTAACACTGCACAAATTTGTATCCAAATAGTTAAAACTTTTCAATGCATACATGGCAGAAAATGTGGGGTTTTAACTTTTGATAGAAGTGAGTTCATGTAGCGCTGTTAAGATGTGTTTCCAAAATAATCAGTGTGCTATCCTGACTTCATGAACATACAGCTCTGGATGATGTCTTGTAGAATAAGGCTATTCTTCTTTTACTGCTATGAGTTTTATATAGGTGATGAGAGTAATTATTCTGGCTGTCATCAGATGTAATTGTCATATTTATTCTAGTATGTTTGTTATTTTATTGAAATATTAAAAAATTTCTCAAGAAAGCATTCGAAGAAGGGCAATAATACTTTTTATATGTATCTACCTATCAGCAACAAATACTTAGTGTCTATTGTGAGAAGAACAGGATGGGAATGCATGAGGAACTCTGGGATGTATAATATATGCCACTTAGCAATTTAGACAGAAAAATATTTAATATATAAATTAACTGTGAAGTAATTGAAATGGGAAAGCACGGGCTTCAGTTTGAGCCTCCAGAATATTACTGGAAATATACCCCAAAACTACCTTGTCAATTGAGTCTGGGCATCATGAAACTGCTGCATCAGCTACAGCCTCCAGGGGCACGCCACCTGACCTAAAATCCAGGTATGGTTCCAGAGCCCACTGTACAAATGCATATAAAAGTGCCTCATATTCTAGCATTTGCCTGCCCACTTTATTAGTTCTGAACGGAAGTTTCTATACATGTTTATCTAACTGGAGGAACCTAAAGCATACCCCAAAACCAAGTAAGGAGATGTGAGAAGTGTAGTTTTAGCTTTCAGGCCCTTACAGAACAGTAAGGCACACTTGAAAGAAGTTGAAACACAAGTTGACACAGTCAAATTACTGAATTTACCGCATGGGAATAAAGGTAAGTTAGTTGTCAACTGAAATTTAATATAATATAGGAAATAAAGATCTGTGAAGCCCATAAAGGCAGCATAAAAACCAAACTTGGGAGTATGGCCAGTGAAGATTTCCTGGTAGAAGTCATCATTAAGCCTTAACCATACAGAAAAATGAGTTTGTCAGGTGCATGGGGACTTGAGCTGGGTCCATCCATTCACCTGTTTAAGGTTTAGGCAGGAACCTTGAAAAGAGTTAGTTAAACAGTAGCCAGATGGTATTGGTCTTTTAAGCCAAGTTAATGAATTTGTTCTTTTTGCTAATAGAATGAAGCAATGAAGAATTTAAGTAAGGGAATGGCATATTAGATTTCTAGTTTAGAAAGTTCACATTGAGAAGTGAAATGTTCAAAATGTATTGGACAAGAGCAACACTGGAGGTGGGATACAAGTTGGTTATAACGCCTTGAATTTGATCACAGAGTGTGCTGGGAACAGAAAGCAGGCTTGAGAGGTATTAATACGCATAATAACCAGTTTTGGGTATTTGGTTTAGGTCAGTTGGGAGAGTGATAGAGTTACATATAACATATTTTGTTATGCTACAACTATAAAATTATAGCACATTATACTATAATGAAAATATGTGTTCTATTATACATAAATACTAGCATGATGCATAATATGTATTGTATTAAGTATGTCATGCTATAATATACTTTAATTTTTTTTTTTTAGCAAGAGAGTGCATGGCAGTGCTACTAACTGAGATGGGAAGTACAAGACATGGTACTTATTATCAAGTTTATGGGACATCCAAGTAGAGATCCAAGAAATGGAATAGCAACTTAAAAGAACATTTTGTGAGGGACACAGGGACTCAGAAATTAGTGTCATATAGATGGCATTTGTAGCAATGGCAATGAATGGAATTGTAGAAGAGGGTGCAGAATAAGAAGAGGAGAGAGCCTACAGTAGAACCCAGAAGAATGGAAACATTAAAAGAATTGGCAAAAGTAGAAATTCCTTTAAAAAATGAGATGCTGATAACCAGACAGTAAATGGGAAATTTGGAATTGTGGCAATGGACATTATGGGAAGAAAACATTTCACTAAGGGGAGAAATAATCAATAATTCAAATATTTTTGAGAATGAAAAAATAATGGGGTCTTTAGTTATCGACAAGGCAGCTTTTGGCAACTTTGCTGAGATAAGGAAGGTGGAAACGGGAGCACAGAAGGCTGGTTGTGAGTGAGTAGAAGTGTAGATAGGGATCTTGACATCTCTTCAGCAGACTTGACAGAAAAGGGGAGAAAAGAATGAAGTAATTAGAGAGGTTAGGAGATGAAGGGCATGCATGTGTCATTTTATTTTAAGCTGAATGAGGTTTAAGAACATTTAAGTTTCATTGCAAATTAGTAGAGAGCAATATATTCAAAGTTTTTAAAAAGATCAGTTTCCTGTTTTAGCTCTGACATATAAAGAACTTAGACATTTTCACTCTTATTCTTATGATAATAAAAAACAGAACAAGTTAGAAAGCAATGTCTATTCTTGGACCCAACAAGAGCTGAGATCGCAGAGTGAACACCACCCACAAATCTGGAGAGATGTGTGAATACAGAATCGCAGCCAAAATCTGCTTATCCAGAACAGCAGAAACCCTTGGGCCATCTACTAGTTGGAACATTTAAATGGTAGTTTTGATGTTGTAGAGATTGAAAGTGGACTAGAAAAGTGAGAAACTCATGAGGGCCTCAACTTTAGGGGGCTCTCACACTTATGTGGGTTTTGCCTCCAGGAACCCTATTTTCATGGTGAAACCTAAGTAAGATCCCCTCCAGTCTTTGTCAGGGAGAGGAAGAATAACTGCTATGAAATACTTCCAGAATGTTCTCCATAACAAAGACCTACTCTGGAGAGAAAAGGACCTCCCTAGAGCCTTATCTGCCCGTGGGGAAGAGCATCTCTCAGACTCCAAACCTTATTTGCCCTCGTGTCAGACCCAAGGGGGGAGCTAAAAGATACTTATGAAGGTCAAGGCCAGCTAAAAGATGAGATTTAATCATAATATTCCAGAACACTTCCCCTTCCCACTCATTATCACCATATCAACAGTTCTCCAGTGTCAGAGTGGATTATAGCAGCAAAACACAGACTTTAGCTAAGGAGGAATTCTTAGGGAAGAACTGATCCACAGAAACAAGATAACAGATGAAAACAAGGAGACTAAAGGAATATGAGGACTCTGGTACCTACAACTACAGGAAACATTAAATACAGCTCAATTGTTAGCAAGATTAGCTTAAAACCTCACAATGAAGGACTTTATCTAGCTTCCTATTATCTGGCTTTTAACAAAAATTGGAAGGCATGTTAAAAACTAGGAAAAAGCTGTCTAAAGAGACTAAGTAGTCAGAATAAGATTTGCATGCCCAACAAAATTTGAAATTACCGTACAAGGAATTTAAAATAACTATGATTAATATATTAAGGACTTTAACGGAAAAAATTAGGCAGCATGCAAGAACAGGTGGGTCACATAAGCAGACTGATGGAAACCCTAAGAAAGAATCAAAATGAAAATAAAGCTTGAAGATAGGCCAGTAGGAAATCCCAAAATGAGATGCAAAGAAAAAAGAGGATGGATAAAAATATAACAAAGCATCTAAGAACTGTGGGATACTTTCAAAAGGTCTAGCAAACATAATCGCAATACCAGGAAGAAATGCAAGTATGGTAGAGAAAAAATACTTGGAGTAATAATGGTAACAAGAAGTTTCCAAAATCAAAAAGACTCTAAACCAGAGACTCAGGAATCATAGATAAGGCCCATCAGGGTAAATACCAAGAAGAAGGGGTGGAGAGTAGACAGAATGAGACTTCGGGATATCATAGTGGAGCGTGACCAGACAAGGGAAGTCCTGGACGTGAGCATATGGGTGAATTCCCGCTGTGCTGTGGTGGGAGGACAGGACAGGTATGGATCTAAGAGCCTTGCCTGGGCTTGGAAAGTCCGGGCCACATGGATGTGAAGTCTTCTGCCCGTCCTCCTCCCTGACCCCTCCCTCCTCACTGCTCCTCCTCCTCCTCCTATAGTTTTTCTCAGTCTCCTGCTCCCTTCCTTCCTCTTCTTCCTCCTTCTCCTTCTTTGGTAATGCAGAAGTAATTCCTGGCTGTGTGCTCGGTTTAGGATTGAGGGAGGTTTCAAATTCAAGAATCCTGGTGAAGTTTTGCTGAGCGATGTTTCTCCATTTGAGGGGAAAAACTACACATTCATCATTCCGCAGTCGCCTTTGCTGGTACTCAGGGGTCAGTCTGCAGTCGGTATGGATTCATCAAGGGAGTTCTGATCGAACAGCCTACTGTTTCCCGGAAGGAGCACTGCATGCCTCTCTCCTCAGGCGCCACTCCACCTGCCTCCCTGCTGCCTTGCCTTCCTCCACCTGAGCATGAGAACAATATAGTATAAACAAATATATAAATACATCATTAGCATGCATAATTTATAATAATAATTGTTGACATATATGCCTTATTAGTCTCTCCTTCCATAAGTGAGGTGGTTCATATAAAGTAATAATCTCTGGAGGGATGGGAAAATATCTCATTTGCTGTTGCCTGCCTTCCATCATGTGGCCAGTCCTTTCACATTTGATAGCTAGGTTGGAAGGTACCTATGTTGTAAATATCAGAGAAGAAAGACCTGCATTTATGCTTAGTGTCTAAATTCAAAATAGGACCCAGAGTGGATTGCAATCGATTTGAAACACAATGCAAACATGTACACCAGACCCTTCCACAGATACATACATGAGAAACAAACCCTGTGTCCTGCCCTGAGTAATCCATACTGGGAGGGAAAAGAGAGCGTTTTGGAGAGAAGACTCGAGCTGGAAGCAGTAGGGGCAAGGTGTTCTCCTCCCATGCCCGTATCTTGAGATGAGAGAGGTGAGCAGCAAACAGAATGGTCCTTAGTATTTTGGAGAACCTAGGAGTGCAGGGGACCTGCAAACCTCTGGGAAGTCAGAAGGCTCACAAATGCAAAACCCCGTGCCACCAAGGTACAGAGCAGCAGCCTAAGCCCCTGAGCTTACCCTGGCTCCCTGCCGGAATGGAGGAAGGCATTAAATTACCATGCGGCCTCAGCTGGACCCTGGAGTCAGTTGAAAGAGAAGTGTCCTAGCAGAGGTCACCAGGTAGGAACATGGGAAAATGCATCAAGAAGATGGGATGTGAACTACTTATCAGGTCAGGGTACAGGAGAAAAACCCATTGTAACTTGAAATATAAGCAATGCCTGGGAAACAAGGTGGGGGTGGGAGTCGGACAGCCTGGCTGGAAGAAGCCAGGCTACATCTCAGCTTAGAGTACAGCCTGGGGCGGTGCCGAAGCAAGGAGGCCTGTAGGATGTCCACATGGAAAAAGCAGGTCCTACCTCTCTACGGTCTCGATGGGATATGAGTCTTGTCAACAGCTGGGTCTTTGGAAGTGATCCAGGGAGGAAGGGGTATATGGGAGATTTCCACTCCTTTCCTCTCTTTCCCTTTCTTGTCCCTCTTTCCCTCCCTCCCTCCCTCTTCCTTTTCTTCCTTCTTTCTTTCTTTTTTTTTTTAACAGTTAAGTGTTTAAATGATAGCTTTGAAGTGACTGAGGAATCACTAGATTGCTTTGAGGATAAACCCAATGCTGATTAAGTTGTCTGCCTAAGCTGGAACATAGAGCCAGAACCCAAATCGTGTTAGAGACATAAAATCATAACTTTAAATATCTATGTTTTGGGAGCTTGTTCTGTATGTAGAACTCATAGTCACTAAAGAAAGTTCTTGATTTCTTCCTAACATTTTATTATGAAAATTTTCAGGGATCTACTCTAAAGTTGAAACAACTTATCAGTGAAGATATATATGCTGCCCACCCAGATTCTATTATAAACAGTTTAATATAATTACTTTATCATGTAGCTGTATATGTATTTGTTTTTCTATCCATTCATAAATATGTCTTATTTTTTGAAGCACTTCACAGTAAACTGTAGACATTAACATAACTTCCCTAAGTATTTCTTCCAACATTCACATTATTAGTAACTAGAGTTCAACATTTGTTTGGAGTTATTTTTTCATTTCATGTAAAAACTGTACTCTACATAAAATGAAATACCAAGCTATTAAGTGTACATTTTCTGAGTTTTGAAATGTATACACCTGAGTAGCTAAAACCCATATCATGAGAGAACAGGAGTGGCCACCATTTTCCTGTAAAAGTCCAGTATTTTAAGTTTTATAGGCAACATACAGACTCTGTCATGTAGTCTTTCTTTTTTGTTTGTTACAGCTTTTAAAAAATGCAAAAAGCATTCTTAGCTTGTGGACCATGCAGAGTAGGTTCAGGGCTCAGTTTCTCATCTGGGTTGGCATCTGATTAGCTTTAAAGGTCTTTCCATCTCAAGAGACCACACAATGCCAAGTTATTACCTACAATTTTTTTTTTGTCAAGCTGTTATATTTGGTTATCATATTTGGTTGAAAATGTACTCTACATGATTTTATTCTTTCTTTCTAGGTTGTTTCACAGTGACCAGTTCTAGTATGAAAACTAAACAAGCTGTTTCAGGTCCCAGAAGATGTCATTAGCTGAAATGTAAATGTAATTAGATGAAATGTTGAGTTATTTGCCAAGGAATAGTAATGCTGTTAACTCTGTATTTTTGCATAAACATATCGATTTCCCTAATACAAACTATAGTAAAAGCAGATAGAAGTAAATAACTTTCTTTTGGTTGCTATAGTTATCATTTGTATTAGCTATCTATTGTTGTAACAGATCACCACACACTTAACGGCTTAAAAACAACATACCCCTACTGTCTCACCATGTCTGTGGGTCAGGAACCTGGGGTTAGTTTAGCTGAATTCTCTGCTTCAGGGCCCCTCATGAGACTGTAAACTGAAACCACAGTGATGGCTGGGGTTGGGGTCTTCTATGAAGGCTCGAGAGGCCAAGGATCCACTGCCTAGCTCACTTCCCTGATTGCTGCCAGCGTCTGCTGCCTCTTACACTGTTGGGACTACAGCCTCGATTCCTGGCTAGCTCTTGGCCAGAAGCCACCCTTAGTTACTGGCCCTGTGGGTTTTCCAAACGGTAACTTGCTTCATCGAAACCAGCAAAGGAGAGAATCTTCTTGAAGATGGAAGGCAGGCTCTAGTAATCTAATCATGGGAGGAATCTCCTCTCAACACTGTGGCAGAATATGAGATAGAAGCAAGGCGCTCAAGGAGCAAAGATTATACAAGACAGGGAGCGTCAGGCTCACACTGGCACCATCTTAGAAGCTGCGTGTTACACCATTTGGTTCTGTACTTCAGACAGGCCAAATGTAGGTTTCTCAGTCTTTGCATAGTGAAATAAAAGCTGATGGTTTGATTAATTGTGTTCATATTAGCCAGAGCTTCAACATAGCTGTGAACAGTCTTTCTTGTATAAACAGGTAAATGTCATTCTCAGGAATTAGAACCAAATATTAAGAGCACCTTTCTTTTATCTCTCCCCGTGGCTCACCACAGTACTGAAGAGCAGTGGTGGGCCTATTGTGCCCATCTCTGGATGCTTAAAGAAAATAGCTAGAGGACACAGCAAAAATCTGGCTTTGCATTTCTCTAGTAGAAAACTCTTTCTTAGGAAGGTATTTCAGAATTTTATAGCTCTCAGGTTTTCCTTGGAAGTCTGCATTCAACTGAGCTGATTTCTTCTCTTCTGCCTTTTTGCAGCCAGTTTCAAAATCATGCCACTGTGTGATAATTAATGGCTACATAAAAGCACAACCAGAGTGAGATTTTTTCTGAAAGCATTATTTTGAAGTGGCCACAGACCAAATCAGAATTAGCCTTCAAAACTAGTAGAAGACACCTAAGAGGAAGAATGGCTGTAGCCTCAGCAATGTCCTTGCCTAGTGGATAAAAAACCCTTTATTTCAGGAAATGTGACTTTCTTATTAACTCTAATTTTGGAGGAACTACTTACTACTCTCCTTCAGCACTTTGTGAGTTTTGCTCTATTGAGAACATACTTTTATTCATTGCTTATGTAGTTTGGTTTTCGGCCCATTGTAGCTACATGTGTATCTGTTCTGTGAATAATTAATCTACCCACCAACTTAATCTAGCTCCTTCCAGTTCATCCAATCAGCCACTTTAGGATTTGAACTCAGGAAATCTGAGGCTTGTTATGGCAGCATTGAAGGTGGCGTTTCAGGGGCTGTCAGGCCCTGTCCTCACCTGGCACCCATCAATGGGTCTTGCTCCCGTCTGTACAGGCACCAGTAGCTGTCCTTTTTGTCTTGCACTGTTAATGTTCACAGCTCCATTATGGCCTCAGCTGTTGGCATCTCCCACGTCTTCTGCCTCGTAGTCTTCCTGGGTCCCTGTGGGGACTGTGTGCTCCAAGACACTTTTTTTCCCATGGGGCTGGGGCACAAAGACGCTGTGAGCTCTTCTCAGCCCACTCCACACGGCCACTTCTCTCGATCTTTGTTACCCACTGCTTCAGCTCAGACTGGACAAAGGCTTTCTCTGAGCAGCTTATAACTTCCCTGGTGGTGGTTGGGGGGCAGCTGCAGGCGTGGTGCTCTCCCACAGGTCACCCAGGCTGCAGGTGACTCTAGCCACTGCAGGCCTGGTGGAGTGTCAGCTGAGGATCTTTTTGAGAGCCCACCCCTCTCCCTGTTTCTCTTATTTCATCTTTGAGGGAAAAAAATGCTCAGAGTCAGCAAGGCTTATTTTTTTTAATAAATTTTATAGCCAAAAGTTTGCATGCACAAATGTACCTATTATAAGTATATAATCTGACAAATTTTAACAAACACATACATAACAGCAGTCTGGATCTACAATATTATAGTCACTCTGAGGAGTTCCCTTGTGCTCCTCTATCCCTGGCCCCAGGTAACCACTGATCACTCTGGGCACTACAGATTGGTTTCTCTTCTCTAGAAATTCTTTCCAATGAATCATACAGAAAATTCTCTTTCTTTGTTTTCTTTCACTCAGTATAATAGTTTTAAGCTCTGTCCATGTTATGCACATCACAGTCTGTTCTTTTTTATTACCGAGGCATATTGTATTATATGACTATACCACTCACTGCTTATTTGTTCACCTTAGATAGACCCAATGTTGCTTCTTCCCAGGTGTGGCTATTAGGAATAACAGATTTATAAACATGCATGCAAACTTTTTGTGCACATATGTTTTAATTCGTATTGGGTACATATCTAGGAGTCAAATAAGAAATTGACTGACAGAATAATGTCCTCCCAGAGATGTCCGTATCTGAATCCCAAAACCCGTGACTATGTGATCTCAGATGGCAAAAGAGGTCTTACAGAAGTGATTAAGGATTTGAGATGGGCTGATTATTTTGGATTATCCAGGTGGGCCCAGTATGATCACAAGTGCCCTTTAATAAGAGGGAGGCCAGAGGTCAGAGTCAAAACAAAAGATGTAATGGCTGCAGCAGAGGTCAGAGTGAAGGGGCCAGAGACTACGGCAGAGGTCAGAGTGATGGGGCCAGATGGATCCTCCTCTTCTGTCCCCAGAAGGGTCGGCCCTGCCGGTATCTCGATTCTAGCCCAGTGAGACCTATGGGCTTGTGCTGTCTAGAACCTTCAGGTAATACATTTGTGTTTTTTCAAGCCACTGAGTTTGTGACAATTTGTTACATCAGTAATAGGAAACACACAGTGCCAAACCGTTTCTACAGTAATTGGTCCATTTTACATTCCCACCAGCAATGTGTATGAGTTCCAGGTTCAATATCCTGGACTATTATCAGATTTTTAAATTGGAATCATTCTGTAGAGGGTGTAATGATATCTCACTGGTGTTTTAAATTGCATTCCCCTCGTGACTAAATCACACTGAGCGTCCTTCACTGTGGCTTTGAGCATCCACATATCTGTTGTAAAATGTCTGTTAAAATTTTGCCCATTTTTTGTAGAGTGAATTGTCTTCTTGCTATTTATGTAGATTCAAGTTGCTATCTGGTGCCATTTCCCTGCAGCTGGAAATATCTTCCTGTAGTGTGACGTGTAATGCAAATCTACTGACAATAAGTTTCCTTAGTTTTCATTTATATAAAAATGTGTTTATTTTGTCCTGATTTTTGAAAGATAATTTATTGGATATAGATATAGAATTCTTGGTTATAGCATTAATTTTTAAATTTTTTTCAAGCACTTCAAATATATTATATGTCCCTTGGCCTCCTTTTATTTTCTGATGAGAAATCAGCCACTAATCATAGAATTATTCTCACATATGTGATATGCAGTTTATCATCATGACTTTTAAGACCGTCTCTTTATTTTTAAGTTTGGACAATTCAGTTGTTATTGCCTAGGAGTCGATATCTTTATCCTAATTGATTTCATTAATCTTTTGAATTTCCAAGTCATTTTTTAACCGATTTCAGGGATTCCTAGCCGTCATTCCTGCATATTTTTTTTCTGCCCCTTTTTCCTCTCTCTGCTTGTTCTGGGTCTCAGTTACATTTATTTGGACTCTTTGGTATTATCCCACAAGTTTTCCTATTTCTTCTGGAATCTTTTTTCTCTGGTCTTTGGATTGAGTTATTTCTGTTGGTTATTTTTAAGTTTCCTTATTCTTTCTTTGCCATGTTCAATCTGTTATTGACCCTTTAAAGTTAATTTTATGTACACTTTTCATATTTAGAATTTCAAGTTATTCCATATCCACTCTTTTTCTGTTGAGATTCCTTATATGCTTGCTCATTAAAACCATTTATTATTTTAATTTAATCTTTATTTATTTGGGAAGGGAATTAGACCAGATAGCAACTGAATGTACATCAATATTTATTTAATTATTTGAACATATTTATAAACCCTGCTTTGAAAATTTTGGCTAATAAATTCTCACTAAGTCTACCTTTAGTCGGGGTAGATTTTTACTAACTGCCATTTCTTCCTGAGCATTTTCCTGCTTGAATAGAAGTCCTCTGATGTTTGGTTGAAATCATTGTACATGGTAGACAATACATATTAGTGACTCTGGATTCTTTTATATTTATCAGAGGATTATTGTTTCATTGTTCTGATGTGTTCCCCACCGTGTACAGCCTGTACTGTTTCTAGCTGCTGCCTCTTGTAGCCTGGTCCCCTGAGTCTCCTTTGCATTTTTGTTGTTGATCATGGATTTGTGAAGTCAGTCAGTAAAACAGAAAACACACGAGTCTCTATTCCAAGTGTAGATGTTTCTATTGTCCCTATTGTCTTTTCATCAAGTCCCTGGGATTTTCCTATGCATGCGTATTTTGGCTGTCAGATGGGGAATGGGCTGGAGTCGATACTCATATTTTGTATCTCATCGCTTATATGGTTACCTGGTTTCTAGGACTTTTCATAAAGTCCCCACTGTCTTTTTCCAGCTCTAAATTTGTCCTCTTCCATCTCAAGCTGACAATGGTGTGGCTTTCCAAAATCATACTCCTGAAGATACAGATGTCCTCAGGCAGGAATGACAGAAACCCGCTATTAGTGATTGCCACTGCAATTTTTCAAAAGTAACCTCTCCTTCAGATTTTGTCTCACTTTTTACCTTTCTGGTGAATTGTTGCTCATAGTTTATTCAGGTTTTCTAGCAATTGCTTTCTCCAGTTTCTACTGCATCCTTCTATCTGGAAGATGATGCCCCCTGGGGTAATAAAGTTACTGAATCCATGACAGAAGGAAGGCCACTATACCAAAAATTGAATAAAAAGGGCTCAGTTAGTATTTCCAAATTCTGTCCTGCTACAGATAGTATTCATGATAAAATTTTTATGTAACTTATTTTCACATGTTCCTTGGGAGCACCTGACACCATTCCAATACACCAATCTGTTGTAAAATATTTGCTTTTGGATATATGCCCAGGTATTTACCCCTTTTTCGTGCTGCCTCAGATGGCATATCCAGCAGGGGCTGCGTCCTCTAACAGATCCTGCTTCTCCCATACCAGCCCTCTTCTGTGCTTTTCCCTCAGGCAACCAGAACATCTGGGATCTGATAAGCCACCACTTAGGTAGGCAGCATCCTCTTGCTGCTAATAACCTGTAAGGTTTCCTGCTGTCCCTTCTTCAGCTCTTAGCTCTCCCATCACCAATTTCTGATTGAAATTCTCTCTGAAACCCACAATGGTCAGCGTGTTCTTGAGTAAACCCTGATAGACATTGCTCATAAATGAACTGCTCAGTTGGGATGGAAATGAGTGTGCAGTCACATAAATGAGTTAAACAAAAGGATTGCTTGGGGGAATCTTCCATATAACTGATTCTAGTAGGTGATGTCCTTCCTGAGAAGTACAGCAAACCATCCAGACACCATCATTAAGACACCTGGGATTTCAAATCCGTCTGGCTTGTCCACACTTTCACAGACGCACTTCACAGACCTTCCCTCATTATGCCATCCTTGGCTACCGTGGGATCATGGTAACTTCTGGGACTGAAAGTAACTATATTTTATGATGTGAACAGGGCATCACAGTGAGTGCATCTGGTTTTGTTGTATTCCTGTGCTCTTGAGTGTGGGATTCTTTAGGCAGATTTAATCTATAATCCAGTAACCCAGTCTGACAAAATGTCATCTCTCACTGTTCAACAGATGTCCCATTAGCTTTATGAGACCTGCTGACAGTTTATCTTTCACGTTAATAGTGCACAGTCTTGCTGTCCTTGCTTTGAGCATGTTTACCCATCCTCTGACTACTGTGGTATTGAATGATAATGGCATTACTGCGCTCTTCTCTGGGTATCTGTTTTAAGAGAGTTTTCTTGCTCAGAGACACCTAAAAATTACCAGAATAAGAGTTTAAAGCCTTGGTATCCTTGCCCCAAGGTAGGACAACTCTATGATGTTTTTAGGGTCCAGAGCTCCCTGTGGGATCTGGCTGAGGGAAGACTTCAGCTGATCCCATGTATTTGCTTAGCTTCTTTCCCAGTTCCGTCTTGTTTTCCTTATTTGTTTTATGAATTCCTCCTGAGAATATTCTTTCTGTAAATCATTATACAAGTGCTCCACCTTTCAAGCTCAGATTCTAGGGAATCTTTTCTAAGTCCATTATTTGTAAAGTTGGACAGGACTGTTCATATCACACATGACTCCAAAATAGATTTTCTTGGTGGGATGTTGAAATAATGCCCATTTATCTGGTGGTAACACTTTATAGAAATATGTCTTTGCCTTTGATGATATAGATACCAAAAATATAGTGTCAAATCTGCATATCTGTCTTCAGAAAACCTCCTCATATACAAGATGAAGATAACAGCCCATTACAATTATTTATGACAATTAAATGAGATACTACAAGTGATCCCAGGTACCAAACTGCTCAACACATAGTAAGTGCTAAGAGGGTATTTAAAAAGGATATATGCTGATATTACAGTGTGATTTCTAGTATTTTATATTATTGAATTAGCTGAAACCATTTTAAAAAGCACATTTTTTAAAAAATGCGGCAAAGAATAATTTAGGAAAAAAAGGTTACTAACTTTCAAGGAAGTTAAAAATGCATCTGCAACTTTTTCCTAGTGTGATTAAAATTCTAAGTATCAACACAGTGAGGATAAATAATCACTAGGAATTTTAGAGATCTGATGTGGAATACTAGCCAGGGTCTCTAACTTGCGTAAGAGAGAATGTTCATTCAAGTCAGGTGAGCGGGAATACTTGGTCTTGCACCTACAGCTTTGACAAATGAGGGTAGTCACCATCTGAGAATATAGGTTTGCGTCCCTGGGTGACTCTTCTTGATCAGGCTTTAGAAGACTAGACCTCCTACTCTCATCTACTTTAGGAATGTGTCACTTGTGTAAACTTAGCTGTGTTTGTCACTATTCATGTAACTTCTCTTGGCTGAAGCCTCTATATCTTCTATTCCATTTCCAAACAATCCCTGAGCAGGGAAGTAAGTCCTCCCATAGCCTTATTACAATCCAATGTTGGTGTCTGCGTTTGTCTTCCTGTTGTGGTTTGATATCAACTCAGCCTAGAGAGGTCCTGGGAAAATGGGGGTCAATTATTTAATTAGTAAATGTAAGAGCTGTAAAACCTAATATTGAAACCTTGGACAAAATACTGTAAAGGCTTTATTTTCTCATACATGGGTACATAGCCTAACTTTTTGAATAAAAGTATTTTAATAAATGATACTTCATCTACAATGGCATTTGAATCTTAGTCTAAAGGCAAACATAGCTAGTTAATAAAGATAATATTCTGACAACACAAACATTATTAAATTAAAAAAAGCTTAGAATAATGTTTTGTGGTGACTTTCATTATTGTAATTAGAATGTTTTGCAACTTCTCTTTTAATCTGCTTCTATGCTGAGTAGTTCTAATTCTGTTAAATTTGTTGTCACATATAGTTTTTAAAATAGTTTTTAATTAGCTTTAATTTGGAAAAGAATATTTTGGTGTTCTGTGATGGAAACTGTCAAAATAACATGAATAAAGAATACACCTCATTTGTACTTACATGGAAATTTATGATTACTCTCATCAATTTTTAAATAGTTTTTTTCCCCCAATTCGTTTTTTAATTATTTTGTACAAAATTTTGTTCACAATGGTAATGATTATAACAGGTCACTTGAAATTTATTTTGCATCTCTACTGCATTTTTTGCAAAGGGCTTTTCTTTCAAATGTATCAATTTATTTGGAGTAACAAAAACATGTCAGCAACTCTGTGATGTTCTAAAAATCTTACATCAGCTGGAAAGTTATTTCAAGTACCTTATGAAAAATAATAACCTAAAAACACCTTAACTTAAGAGTTACTATTAAAGCTCAGGGCACACCTTTGACCAAGGGGAACCCTTGCCAAGAAATGAAAGTTCTTTTCACTTCCCATCAGATTGACTGTCCTGCAATGCAGAAGTTTATAAGGTGTCTTGTAAGACATCCAACAGGATTCAGCCATTATCTGGGTGCTGGATGGTCCTCTCTGTAGAGCACCTTGTCTTTGCTCTTCTTCCTTCTATACCTTGTTCAGCTTTGCTGTCAGTCCTGCTTCTCTGTAATTTCATTTCAAACATATTAGTAGCATATAAACTTCGGTGCTTTCTGGGAAAACAGGCTAAAAGTGTTGGTATCCAGCTTGGTCTTAGAAAGTATAGCCTCAGGATGGGATTTTGAAGTTCAGCTATGTGGTGGTTAATTTTATGTGTCATCTTGACTGGAACATAGGGTGCCCAGATATTTGGTCAAGTATTATTCTAAATGTGTCTGTGAGTATATGGGGATAAGACTGACATTTGACTTGGTAGACTGTTTAAAGATTGGCTTCCCCAGTATGGGTGGGCTGTGTCTAATCTGTTGAAGGTCTACATGAAACAAAAAGGCAACTCTCCCCCAAAGGAACTTCTCCTGCCTGTTGAACTGAGACATCAGTTTTGCAGCCTTCAGACTAGGAATGACACATCAGGTCCTCCTGCATCTTGAGACTGCCAACCACTAGCTCTCCTGGATCTCCAGCTTGCTGAGTGCATCTGAGACTTGTCAGATTGAAAAGATATATGTATACATTTGGTATATATATATATATATATATATATATATATATATATATGGTAGATCAACAGCTACACACATCATAAAATCCTCACCCCAGTGCAGCTACCATCTGTCAACATAGGAACATGTTACAGAACCACTGGCTATATTCTCTATGCTGTATTTCCATCCCTGTGACCAACTTATGATTAAGATTTTTGTGCCCCTTTATCCCCCTCACCCTCACCACCCATCCACCCCAACCTCTCCCCCATGGTAACTACCAGTCACTTCTCAGTGTCTATGAATCGAGGAATAGAATTTTAAGAATATATTTTCTAAGCTGGGGATTTGGGAATCTGAGTAGGTTTAAAGACACTAAGGGCTATTTCCAATGTTAACAAAGTACCCTGACAGGTCTGGCAGCAGAGATACATAAAACCTCACAGCTGGATATTCCTAATCAAACACATACAAGAAATAAGGACCTCAATAAACATGTATATGGTTACTTTTGAACATTTGTACCAAATTAGCAAATATAAGATTGGCCAGTTGCTCGCAATGTCACTGGACAAAATGAGATAAGAAAGGGATAAAGTCAGAGATTTGAAGACCCAGCTCAAGGTTCACATAAATGACCAGAAAGCTCCTACCCTTATCTCCTGTAGCTGTATGGCTGAGATTGAAAACGAAACCCAGAATCTCATCCTGCAAGTGGCTGAATTACACTGCAAATTGAATTCCCAGCCTCATGGGGCACCTACAGTCAAAGTGAGGTTGGGAGGGATGGGACTCTGAAAGTTGGAATGGGGATTTGTAGAAACACCCTGGTGGAGCTGGGGTCACTGAGCACCCAAGTTCTGATGAGTCATCTTTGCCAGCCTCTCCACCTTCATCTGAGGGCATTAACCCTGCTTTACCTGAGAAATTTTACTGGCCTCCCCTGAGAGAGTAGCCATGCAAAACACTGCTGATTCCTCTCAGGACCCACCTCACCTCCTTCTTTGGTTTTAGACTGATAACTAGACACAAGTCCCAGCAGACCCCTGAAGGTGAGGTACAAAGTGTGACCCAGAGGAAGGTGCACCCCAGAAGAGCTGCTTGAGTTTTCTGATTTGTATGGCCAAAAATCTGGAGAGCATATGTATGGTGGAATGCATATTAAGGATATGATATAATGGTAGAAGGAACATAAAGTTGAATCAGGATGAACTTATGGATAGGGACCCACTAAGCTGGGATTCTGCAAATAATGTTGCAACTAAGGGAGTTAGAAAGGGCTCTAACAGTTTGTTTAATTGGTTGACTGAAAAATAGAGCGAAAGAGGGTCCACAGTGAGTGAACTGTATGCTAAGCATAGTCTTGTTTAATGTAAAGGGAGGGATTAAAAGGCAGAGGAAGAATGAAATGCTAGAGTGAATTTTTCATTTAAAATCTACTTACCCACACTAGGAGGGTCCAGAAAACAACTTTCACCATGTTTGTGAGTAACAAATTTGTAAAGGGAGCCTCCAAATGCTGGCAAAGCTCTGGGATCACTCTTATCTGTAGGCCAGAACTCACAGTGGGAACTGCTGTCACTGAACTGGGAAACCTAAATGCAATGAGAGTGATCAGATCCTAACATGGCAGAGGACAAGTGGCCACACTCAGCAACCAAGAGAAAGTGGTTGTAGTTACTGTAAAGGACAGCAGAGCCAAGGCAGCCCTCAAAATAGTCTGTTTTGAACAATCCTGTGGCATTGGCTAGTTAATTATGGTATTCCTAGAGGTGAACTGGGTAGGGAGACTACTAAATTCTAACTTGAACTACATAAACAGAAAAATTCTAGATCAAGTATGCAAAAGTTTAACTTGAGTCATAAGAACAGAGAATCATAGTCCTTCAGTTCCCAGGCCTCAGCCAGTTTAAAGACCTAGAACCCTTTGAATGAAAGGTTCTACATAGTAGAACAAACTGTTACTACATTGCCAACAGTTTTTGCTATTAATCTTTCTCCTAGACTTCCCCAAAATGACCTGCAACTTTTTACCAGGGTAACTGCAGTGGGAAAAGGAAATAAGCAGAACTTCTGGATAATACTGGAAACTGGCTCTGAACTGACTAATCCCAGGACAGCCAAAATGTCACAGATGTCACAGTGGTTCCTCAGTCAGAGGAACGGGGCTCATGAGGTCGGATGATCATGATCATTGGGGTTTTAGCTCAGGCCTGCCTCACAGTGGGTCCAATGGTTCCTGAACCCATCCTCTGGTTATTTTCCCAATTCTGGAATGCATAATTGGAATAAATACACTTAGCAGCTGGCAAAGTCAGGGACTCAATGTGGAACAAGGGCTGTGGTAGTGGAAAAGGCCAAGTGGAAGCCACTACAACTGCCTATACACAGGAAATTAGTAAACCAAATACAAGACACCTCCTTGGTTAGAGCCACAAACAAGACTTGAAAACCCAGGAGTAGGGATTCTATCACACTACCATCCAACTTGCCTATGTGGTCTGCACAGTGGTAGCTGTATCTTGGAGAATACAGTGGATTATCATAAGCTTAATGAGGTAGTGATTCCAAATGAAACTGCTATATTACTGATAGTTTCATTGTTTGTAAACACATATCCTGGTACCTGGTATGCAACTATCAATCTGTCATATGCTTTTTCCTCCATATCTCTTAATGTGGAAGTGTTCGCTTTTCATCGGTATATCAACCAATAGACCTAAATCATAAGTTAGTTGATCACCTTTCCCTTCCACAAAGTACCACACCTGTTCATTACATTGATGACATTTTTGTTAATTTGACCTATTAAGCAAAACGTAGCAACTTCCATAGACTTACTGATAACACTTTTGCATGTTAGAAAGTGGGAAACAAATCTGACAAAGTTTCAGTGTCCTTCCACCTCAGTGAATTTTCTAGGGGTACAGTGGTGTGGGCATGTCAATATACCTGGGAAAAAGGAAAATAATATAGGCCATAAACTCAGATCCACATATAGAAAAGAACTTCAGAGAAGGAATAAATGAAGGTAAGACAAAATCTATGATTTTTCTTATTCTTAATTGATCTAAAAGATAACTATTTAAAATGATAATGGTAACAATGTAGGGAGGGATTATAGAATATAGGTAAGTGAAATGAATGACAGAAAAGTCATAAGGGACAGGAAGGTGGAATTGGAATACTATGTCATAAGGTACCAGCACTACTCATAAGGTAAGTAGTGTTATTTTGAGGTGAGCATAGATTAGTTTAAAATGTATGTAGGAAACTCTAAGGCATCCACTAGGATAATTTTAAAAGAAGTATGATTGATATGTTAAAAGAAGACATAAAATGCAATGATATAACAAGTTCAAGTAAAACCAGAGAAGACAGGAAAGAGTGGAAAGAAAGAAACAAAGAATAAATGCAATGAAAAGAAAATAGTTACAAACATGATAAATATTAATCCAAGTATATCAGTAATTAAAATAAGTAGGAGTGGTCTAATTACACCAATTAAAAGACAAAGACTGGCACAATGGAATAAAAAACAAAGCAAACTATATGTTGTCCAAAGAAACTCACTTTAAAATGAAGACTAAGATACATTAAAAGTAAATGAATGGGGAGAGATACAGTTGACCCTGAAACAACACAGATTTGAACTGTGTAGATCAACTTATATATGAACTTTTTCAATAAATATATTAGAACACTTTTTAGAGATTTGTTACAATTTGAAACAATGTTTACTTTTCTCTAGATGACTTTAAGAATACTGTTTATAATAAATATACAAAATAAGTGTTAATCAAATGTTTATGTTATCATTTGTTATCGGTAGGCTTCCAGTCAACAATAGGATATTAGTAGTTCAGTTTTTGGGTAATCAAAACTTATATATGGATTTTTGACTGTATGGGTGGGGGGTGTTATTAGTGCCCCTAACTTCTGTGTTTTACAAGGTCCACTGTATACCATAGTAACACTATTGAGAAAAAAGCTGAACTACTATATTAATATCAGATGGAGATTTTTAAAGCAAAACACATCCACAGAGAAAACATAATGATAAAAAGGTCAAGTCTCAAAGAATAAAACAATCTTAAATGTTTATGCACCTAACGACAAAGCATCAAAATATCAAGGCAAAAGTTGATAGAACTGAAAAGTGAAATGGACAAATCCACTATTATAGTTGAAGACTTTAACATCCCTCATTCAGTATTGATAAATCAAGCAGGCAGAAAATAAATAAGTAAAATAGTTGACCAAAGCAGCTCTAGAAAACTCCATCAAGAGTAAAATACACATTCTTCTGATGCTTGTATGAACCATTCACTAAATAGGCTGTACTCTGGGCCATAAAACATATCTCAACAAGTCTGAAAAATAGAAAATTTTAAAACTATGTTTTCAGACCACAGTAAAATTTAAGCTAGAAACCAATAACAGAAACATATATAAAAACCTTCCATATATTTGAAGATTAACCACCATAATTCTAAATAACACATGGATCAGAGAAAGTGTCTTAAGGGAAATTTTAAAAGATTTTGAACTAAAATAAAATGAAAACACAACTTAGAATTTGTGGAATGCAGTGAAAGCAGTGCATTGAAAGATATTTAGAGCATGAAATGTATACATTAGAAAAGGAAGATTTAAAATCAATACTCTAAGCTTCCAACTTAGGAAATTAGATAAAGAAGAACATTTTAAGCCTAAAGTGTGCATAAGAAAGAAAATAATAAATATTAGAACAAAAATCAATAGAATTTAAAACAGTAAAGTAAATTGAAAAATCAACAAAATGAAAATGAAAACTGGATCTTCAAAAGATCAATAAAGTTAATAAACTTCTAGCCAAGTGAATCAAGAAAAAAGGGAAAAGACACAAATTATGACCATCAAAATTGAATGAAGCTTCATTACTATTGATCCTATGGTAAAAAGAATGATAATGGAATACTATAAGCAAATCTATGCTCAAAAATTTAATAACTCAGACAGAATGGAACAATTCCTTGAAAATCACAAAGCACAAAAAGTTTTACAAGGAGAAATAGGTAATCTGGATGGGCCTTGCTTTGGATTGAACTGAGTCTCCCCGAAATATGTTGAAGTCCTAACGCCTGTGAATGGGATCTCATTTAGAAATACGATCTCTGCATATGTAATCAAGTTAGGGTGAAGTCATTAGGATCGACCCCAGTCCTTATAAGAAGAGGGAAACATGTCCACACACACGGAGGGATGAACGCCATGCCAGGAAACAGACAAAGGGAAGGGGGACATATGCAGTTGCAGGTAGAGTCTGGAGTGATGTCACATCCAAGGAAAAATTGGGAATACCAGAAGTTGGAAGTGGCAAGAAAAGATCCTCTCCTGGAATCTCCAGGTGAGTATTGCTCTGCCAATTCCTTAATAGCAGATTTCCAGTCTCCATTACTGAGAGAATAATTTATATTGTTTTAAGCCACCCATTTGTGGTACTTTCTCATGGCAGCCCTAGGAAAGTAAGACAGGCCTATATACATTTAAAACACTTAATCACTAACTAAGAACCTTCCCTAAATGAAAGCAACAGATTCTGAAATATTTAAGGAAGAAAATGTCTTATTTTCATAAGAAAAGTAAAGACAAAACTTTCTAATGTATTCTGCGAGCCTATCATTACCCTAATATGAAAAACAGATGGAGGCTTAATAAGTAAAATGGCAGATGAATATCTTTCATGGCATAGATGCACAAATTCCCAACAGATTATTAACAAATCAAATCTAACAATATATAAAAAGAATTACACACTACAACCAAGTTAAGATTCATTCCACTTATACACGCTGTTTTAACATTTGAAAATCAATCATTGTAATCCACCACATCAAGCTAAAGAAAATTTGTATAGTCAGTAATTGCTGTAGTAAGTTTTGACAAAATCCAAGATGCATTCATGATTAAAAAAACTTCTTGCAAACTAGGAATGGAGGGGAACTTGCTTAACTTGATAAAGAACATCTACAAAACCCTACACTTGACATCATACTTAATTGTGAGAAACTGGAATGCTTCCTCCCATGGTTGAGTACAAGGCAAGGATATCCTCTTGTACCATTCATACTCAGCTTGTTGCTATAAGTCCTACCTAGTACAGTGAGACAAGAAAAGGCAATAATAGATAATTCTGAAGACCACAAAAAAAAGGCAAAAAGCCTAAAATAGCCAACACAATACAAAGATGAACAAATTCAGAAGATTCATACTACCTAATTTCAAGATGACTATAAAGCACCATAGGAATAGTATGTAAAGTACTATAAACAAGACAGAATGTTATGAATGAAAAAATAGAAGCAAAGATGAATGGAACAGAATGAAAAGTTCAGAAATAGACCCTTGAAAACATAGTCAGTTGCTATTTAGCAGAAGGGCAAAACAATTCAATGGGACAAGAAGACAACTAATGATTTTTCAACAAATGATTATGGAACAATTGGACATCCATATGCAAAAAAGGAGATTCATATGCCTTACACTTATCATTGATATCAACTCAAAATGGGTCATAGAGCTAAATGTGAAATGCAAACTATAAAACTTCTGGAAGAAAGTGTAAGAGAAACCTAGATGGCCTTGGGTTTGCTGATTAATTTTTAGGGACAACACAAAAGAACAGTCAATTAAAAAATGTTATGTTAGACTTTATTAAAATTAAAAACTCCTTGTGAAATATGCTGTTAAGTAAATGAAAAAGCCATATATGGGGGTAAAATAATTACAAAACACATATCTGATAAAAAACATATCCATAATGTACAAAGAATTCTTAAAACTCAACAATAAGAAAACGAATAACCCATTTAAAAATGGGTAAATATCTGAAGAGACACCTCTCCAAAGAAGATATATAGATGACACATACACACATGAAAGAATGTTCAATATATTTTTAATTAGGCAATGGAAAATAAAAGATTAAGATAAAAATGTGATACCACAGCATAACTATTAAAATGGATAAAACCTGAAAAGTTGACAATACCAACTGGTGGGTAAAATGCAGAGCAATAGGAATTCTCATTAATTGCTGGTAAGAATGCAAAACAGTAGAGTCACTTTGGAAGACAGTTTGGCAGTTTCTTACAATACTGGATATTCTTCCCAAATTATCCTGCAATCATGCTCCTATGTATTGACTCAAGTGACTTAAAAATATATATGTCACATAAAAATTGAAACATGAATTTTTATAGGTTTATTCATAATCCCAAACTAGAAACAGGCAAGGTATTCTTCAATAAGTTATAAATAAACAAAATATGGCACATCTATCTAATGGAATATTATTCAGTGACTAAGGGAAATTATCTATCAAGCCACAAAAAAAGACATGGGCATTAAGTGCATATTTCTCCATAAAAGAAGTATGTGTGGAAGTACTACATACTGTATGATTCCAATTATATGACATGGTGGTAAAGGCAACACTATACATGTTAAAAAGATCACTGGCTGCCATGGGTTTGGGAGATGTTGGCAAGTGTTAAATAAGTGAAGTCTAAGAGGTTTTATCTGGCACTGGAACTAGTATGTATGATACTAAACTGTTGGCTTCTCTTTTTTTTTAGAACCACTAGTACTTTATAGCACAAAACGTGAACCTTAATATATGCAAATTAAAATTATTTAGGAGGTTGGGGACTCCCACGAGTGAACACAGAACATGACAAAATTACCTAGCTCTGTGAAAATGCATGAGACAACCTCAGTGAACACAGTGGGTAAAGCACTTCGAAAATGAGTGCACTGTCCATAAGCCCTGCATGCTGTTTGATAAAATTGTTTCCCATGGGGTGTGTTTTAACAGTTCTGAGACCACCTTACATGTGTACTGGACTCAAACAAGTAAGTAAATAAATGGCAGATGATGGGAGCCAGATTTCTCACAATTGGAGAGGGAGGTTACAGAAAAGTAAGTGAGTAGACTGGAATGATCCACATGGTAATGGATTAGAGCTGAAGACATCAGTATGGACTCATGTTTAGCACAATATAGATACAGATGATAACATAGAAACTATTATAGATTCTCTTTATACTAGAGATCTTTGCTGTTGCCTAAGAGGGTCTAGAACAGCAAGCCCCAGTAGTAATGAGGACACCTATCACAGTATCTTGGTTTTTAATATCATTCCATAATAAAAGCAAAACAAACAGAAAGAACTTACTCAAAACCATAGCTTCTTGGAGAAATAGCAGATTCTAAGACAAAGGTACATAACATACAAAATGAACATTGAGCAGTTTGTAGTGCTAGAAAGTGCAGAAGTCCTTAAAAAAATAAAAAGGAAATAAATAAGCCATAGTGATGGATCAAAAAGATGGAAGGATCCAACTGAAAAAACTGTCAATGCCCAAAGCTGGAAAAAATTTTGCACACAATATGTGAAGTTTTAGGTACTCTGCCCTCAAACAGGTGGAACATTACCGTTTTCTCTTTACCCCTTAGGTGTGGGCTGTGCTCAGTGACTTTCTTCCAAAGAGGACAGTATGGAAGGGGGCAAAGAGTAACTTCAGGTGGAGAAACCTAACAAACATTGCCTTAGCAAGTGACTGAAGTCAGCATCAACAGTGAGAGGTCACACTGATAGACTGTACATTTAATATGACATATGACCCTATGGTCTTCCCCTAAAACACACAACTGTTAAGTCATCATGAGAGAACACCTAGCAAATCCCCATTCTGGGACATTCCATAAGATACCTGACCATTATTCATCAGAAGTGTCATGGTCAGCAAGAAAAGTCAGTGTGAAATTCTAGAGCTGTGTAAGAAGACACAACGACTAAATGTAAGGTGGTGTCCTCCATAGGGTCCTTGCACAGAAAATGGACATTAGGCAAAAACTAAGGACATCAGAATAAAGTATGAACTTTAGGTAATAATAGTGCACCAGTATTGTTCCATTGGTTGTAACAGATGTGCCAGACAAATGCAAGACACAGCGTAACTGGGTGTGGAGTATATTGGAATTCTCACTATTTTTGTAATTCTCTGAAGTTTTGGAAACATAAAATGAAAAGGTTATTTAAAAAGACACCTTTGGATTTGTTGGAGATCTTACCTCCCCTAGCAGGTTTGGGGGGTGCACTTATGCATTAGAGAACACAGTGAGGGCTCCACTGCTCTGCAAGCTGTAAACGCTTTTGGCTATTTGAGGCCTTTCTTTACCCCATCAGACTACAAAAGAGTTACTGTGCTGGGCCCAGCTAAAGGCACTGCTACACAATGGGGATGGGAGTGCCTTTGTAACAGGGGATTCAGTGAACCACCACTTAGGTTTCTACACGTTTACAACTTGTTTTCAAGTTACCCCATCTCTTTTATACTCCTCATTTCCTTAATTCTTGCCTTTTTATATGATTATCAAATATTTGTTATGATTCCATTTGTTTCTATGATTTCACTTAAAGTCACATTATCTTAGGAGTCACCTTATATACTGCCATTGATATTGTACAGTCTAACATAAATCTTTACTTTTAATTACCTCTGTGTCTACACTGCCAGAGCCTCTCACTGCATTTGCCCTCCTGTTACATCATCATCACTATGCATTTTAGTTTATGTGCATTTTTAGTTGCATAAGATTTTGGTGCTGTTACTCTGAAAAGTCAATATTAATATTTGCATGCTTATTTGTCCATTTTACACTTCTTATTCTTTCTTGTAATTTTGTACTTTCATGTGCTATTATTTTCCTTCAGTCTAAAAATTTACCTTTAATACTCTTGTAGTGCAATCTCATGGTTTCTTATCCTTTCAGCTTTTGTTTTCCTAAAACATTTTTATTTTTGAAGATTATTCTTTGGGGTATTTAATTTTAGGTTAGCAGTTCTTATTTTCCCCTTAGGACTTTAAAAAAAGTGTATAAATTATCTTCTGGTTTCTATCATTTCCTTTGAGAAGTCAGTTACCACTTTATTATTTCTCCATTGAAAATACTATATCCATTTAATTAGATTGCTTTTACTTCAGTATTGAACACTTTGACTTACATGTGCTGAGTGTGTGTGTGTGTGTGAATATTTATGCTCTTCAGGGTTTGGTAACTTAATGAATCCATGGGCTAACATCTTTCATAAATATCTGAAATTCTTAGTTATTACCTTTTGAATAATGAAGTTTGCCATTCTTTACTGTAGTCCAATTTTGTATGGTGGACATTTTTGGTTTATTTCACATGGATTTATGCATTATTCTGCATATTCTTCTAGTTCTAATACTCTGCAAAAGTTCTTTCTCTGGAATATTACTTAGCCGTAAAAAGTGAATCTTGCCATTTGTGACAACATGTATGGACAAAGAGTATTATGCTAAGTGAAATAACTTGGACAAGAGAAAGACAAATACCATATGATTTTAGTTACATGTGGAATCTAAAAAACAAAACAAATGAACAAACAACACAGAAATAGACTCATAAACACAGAAAAGAGACATGGTGGTACACATAACGGAGGGTGGTGGGGGATGTGTGAAGTAGGATAAGGGAGAAAAAACAATGGTCACATGAACATATACATGAGAAAATTCATCAAGCTATACACTAAGATTTGTTCATTTTATTGTATGCACCTCAATACAAATTTTTTAAAGAAAATCTTTCTTTTTTTGATTTTTTAAATTAAGGTATCATTGATATACACTCTTATGAAGGTTTCCCATGAAAAAACAATGTTGTTACCACATTTACCCATATTATCAAGTCACTGTCCCTCAGTGCAGTAAGATGACACAGATTCACTGTTTGCCTTCTCTGTGCTACACTGTTTTCCCAGTGATTCCCCCCACCATGTGTACTAAACATAATACCCCACAGTTCCCTTCTCCAACCCTCCCCACCCACCCTCCCCTTTGGTAACCACTAGTTCCTTCTTGGAGTCTCTGAGTCTGCTACTATTTTGTTCCTTCAGTTTTGCTTCATTGTTATACTCCACAAAAGAGGGAAATCATTAGGCACTGGTCTTTCTCTGCCTGGCTTATTTCACTGAGCATAATATCCTCCAGCTCCATCCATGTTGTTGCAAATGACAGGATTTGTTTCTTCTTATGGCTGAATAATATTCCACTGTGTATATGTACCACATCTTCTTTATCCATTCATCTACTGATGGACACTTAGGTTGCTTCCATATCATGGCTATTGTAAAAAGTGGTGCAATAAACATAGGGGTGCATATGTCTTTTTGAATCTGAGAAGTTTTATTCTTTGGGTAAATTCCAAGGAGTGGGATTCTGGGTCAAAGGGTATTTGTATTTTCACTTTTTGAGGAACCTCCATATTGCTTTACACAATGGTTGAACTAGCTTACATTCCCACAAGCAGTGTAGGAGGGATTCCCTTTCTCCGCATCTTCGCCAGCATTTGTTGTTCTTAGCCTTTTGGATACTGGCCATCACAAGGTGATATCGCATTGTGGTTTTAATTTGCATTTCCCTGATGTGGAGCATCTTTTCATGTGTCTGTTGGCCATCTGAATTTCTTCTTTGGAGAACTGTCTCTTCATATCCTCTGCCCATTTTTTTAATCGGGTTATTTGCTTTCTGGGTGTAGAGGTGTGTAAGTTCTTTATACATTTTGGATGTTAACCCCTTGTCAGATATGTCGTTTACAAATATATTCTCCCATACAGTAGGATGCCTTTTTGTTCTGTTGATGGTGTCCTTTGTCATATGGAAACTGTTTAGCTTGATGTAGTCCCATGAGTTCATTTTTGCTTTTGTTTCCCTTGCTTGAGGAGATGCGTTCAGGAAGAATTCGCTCATGCTTATATTCAGGAGATTTTTGCCTATGTTGTCTTCTAAGAGTTTTATGGTTTCATGACTTACATTTGGGTCCTTGATCCATGTTGAGTTTACTTTTGTGTATGGGGTAAAACAATAATCCAGTTTCATTCTCTTGCATGTCCAGTTTTGCCAACACCAGCTGTTGAAGAGGCTGTCATTTCCCCATTGTATGTCCATGGCTCCTTTTTCATATATTAATTGACCATATATGTTTGGGTTATATCAGGGCTCTCTAGTCTGTTCCATTGGTCTATGGGTCTGTTCTTGTGCCAGTACCAAATTGTCTTGAGTACTGTGGCTTTGTTGTAAAGCTTGAAGTTGGGGAGCATAATCCCCCCAGCTTTATTCTTCCTTCTCAGGATTGCTTTGGATATTTGGGGTCTTTTGTGGTTCCATATAAATTTTAGAAAGATTTTCTCTACTTAATTGAAAAATGCTGTTGGTATTTTGATAGGAACTGCATTGAATCTGTAGATTGCTTCGGGCAGGATGGCCATTTTGACAATATTAAGTCTTCCTATCCATGAGAATCGGATGTGTTTCCATTTATTGATATCTTCTTTAATTTCTTTCATGAGTGTCTTGTAGTTTTCAGGGTATAGGTCTTTTACTTCCTTGGTTAGGTTTATTCCTATGTATTTTATTCTTTTTGATGCAACTTTGAATGGAATTGTTTTCCTAATTTCTCTCTCTGCTAGGGCATTGTTAGTGTATAGGAATGCCACAGATTTATGCGTATTAATTTTGTATCCTGCAACTTTGCTGATTCACATATTAGATCTAGTAGTTTTGGAGTGGATTCTTTAGGGTTTTTTATGTACAATATCATGCTATCTGCAAACAGGGACAGTTTAACTTCTTGCCTGCAAATCTGGATGCCTTTTATTTCTTTGTGTTGTCTGATTGCAGTGGCTAGGACCTCCAGTACCATGTTGAATAGAAGTGGGGAGAGTGGGCATCCTTGTCTTGTTCCCAATCTTAGAGGAAAAGCTTTCAGCTTCTCACTGTTAAGTATAATGTTGGGTGTGGGTTTGTCATATATAGCCTTTATTATGTTGAGGTACTTGCCCTCTATACCCATTTTGTTGAGAGTTTTTATCATGAATGGATGTTGAATTTTTTCAAATGCTTTTTCAGCATCTATGGAGATGATCATGTGGTTTTTGTCCTTTTTTTGTTGATGTGGTGGATGATATTGATGGATTTTCAAATGTTGAACCATCCTTGCATCCCTGAAATAAATCCTACTTGATCATGATGGATGATCCTTTTGATGTATTTTTGAATTTGGTTTGCTAATATTTTGTTGAGTATTTTTGCATCTATGTTCATCAGGGATATTGGTCTGTAGTTTTCTTTTCTTGTGGTGTCTTTGCCTGGTTTTCGTATTAGAGTGATGCTGGCCTCATAGAATGAGTTTGGAAGTACTCCCTCCTTTTCTACTCTTTGGGAAACTTTAAGGAGGATGGGTATTAGGTCTTCAATAAATGTTTGATAAAATTCAGTGGTGAAGCCATCTGGTCCAGGTGTTTTCTTCTTAGGTAGGTTTTTGATTACCAGTTCAATATCTTTGCTGGTAATTTTTCTGTTGAGATTTTCTGTTTCTTTCTGGGTCAGCCTTGAAAGGTTGTATTTTTCTAGAAAGTTGTCCATTTCTTCTAGGTTATCCAGTTTGTTAGCTTATAATTTTTCATAGTATTCTCTAATAGCTCTTTGTATTTCTGTGCTGTCCATAGTGATTTTTCCTTTCTCATTTCTGATTCTGTTTATGTGAGTAGACTCTCTTTTTTTCTTGATAAGTCTGGCTCGGGTTTATCTATTTTGTTTATTTTCTCGAAAACCAGCTCTGTCTTTCATTGATCCTTTCTATTGTTTTAGTCTTCTCAATTTTATTTATTTATGCTCTAATCTTTATTATGTCCCTCCTTCTACTAACTTGGGATCTCATTTGTTCTTCTTTTTCTAGTTTAATTAATTGTGAGTTTAAACTGTTCATATGGGCTTGTTCTTCTTTCCTTAAGTAGGCATGTATTGCAATATACTTTCCTGTTAGCATGGCCTTCACTGCATCCCACAGATTTTGTGGAGTTGAATTATTATTGTCATTTTTCTCCATATATTGCTTGATCTCTGTTTTAATTTGATCATTGATCCATTGATTATTTAGGAGCATGTTAGTAAGCTTCCATGTGTTTGTGGAATTTTTCATTTTCTTTGCGTAATTATTTCTAATTTCATTCCTTTATGGTCTAGAAGTTGGTTGGTACAATTTCAATCCTTTTGAATTTACCGAGGCTCTTTTTGTGGCCTAGTATATGATCTATTCTTGAAAATGTTCCTTGTGTACTTGAGAAGAATGTGTATTCTGCTGCTTTTGGGTGTAGAGTTCTGTAGTATCTGTTAGGTCCATCTGTTCTAATGTGTTGTTTAGTGCTTCTGTCTCCTTACTTATTTTCTGTCTCGTTGATCTGTCCTTCAGAGTGAGCGGTGTGTTGAAGTCTCCTAGAATGAATGCATTGCATTCTATTTTCCCCTTTAGTTATGTTAATATTTGTTTCACATATGTAGGATCTCCTGTGTTGGGTGCATAGATATTTATAATGGTTATATCCTCTTGTTAAACTGAACACTTTATCACTATGTAATGTCCTTCTTTGTCTCTTGTGACTTTCTTTGTTTTGAAGTCTATTTTGTCTGATACAAGTACTGCAACTCCTGCTTTTTTCTCCCTATTAGTTGCACGAAATATCTTTTTCCATCCCTTCACTTTTAGTCTATGTATGTCTTTGGGTTTAAAGTGAGTCTATTGAAGGCAGCACATAGATGGGTCTTGTTTTTTTATCCATTCAGTGACTATGTCTTTTGATTAGTGTATTCAGTAAATTTACATTTAGGGTGATTATGGGTAGGTATGTACTTATTGGCATTTCAGGCTTCAGATTCGTGGTTACCAAAGGCTCAAGGTTAAGTTCCTTACTATCTAAGAGTCTAACTTAAGTCACTTAATATGCTATTACAAACACAATCTAAAGGTTGTTTTTTTTTTTCTTCCTCCTCCATTCTTTATATATTAGGTATCATATTCTTTACTCTTTGTCTATCCCTTCATTGACTTTGGAGATAGTTATTTTAACTTTTGCATTTGCTTAGTAATTAGCTGTTCTACTTTCTTTACTGTGGTTTTATTACCTCTGGTGACAACTATTAAACCTTAGGAACACTTCCATCTATAACAGTCCCTCCAAAATACACTGTAGAGATGGTTTGTGGGAGGTAAATTCTCCCAGCTTTTGCTTATCTGAAAATTGTTTAATCCCTTCTTCAAATTTAAATGATAATCTTGCCAGATAAAGTATTCTTGGTTCGAGGCCCTTCTGCTTCATTGCATTAAATACATCGTGCCACTCCCTTCTGGCCTGTAAGGTTTTTGTTGAGAAGTCTCATGATAGCCTGACGGGCTTTCCTTTGTATGTGATCTGATTTCTCTCTCTGGCTGCTTTTAAGTCTGTCCTTATCCTTGATCTTTGCCATTTTAATTACTATATGTCTTGATGTTGTCTTCCTTGGGTCCCTTGTGTTGGGAGATCTGTGCACTTCCATGGCCTGAGGGATTATCTCCTTCCCCAGATTGGGGAAATTTTTCAACAATCGCCTCATCAAAGACACTTTCTATCCCTTTTTCTCTCTCTTCTTCTTCTGGTACCCCTTTAATGTGAATATTGTTCCATTTGGATTGGTCACCCAGTTCTCTCAATATTCTTTCATTCTTAGAGATCCTTTTTTCTCTCTGTCCCTCAGCTTCTTTGTATTCCTCTTCTCTAGTTTCTATTTCATTTATCGTCTCTTCCACCGTATCCAATCTGCTTTTAATACTGTCCATTTTTCTCTTCAATGATTGGATCTCCAACCAGAATTCATTACTGAGTTCTTGAATATCTTTCCATACCTCCATGAGCATGTTAATGATTTTTATTTTGAACTCCCTTTCTGGGAGAGGCATGAAGTCAATATCATTTAAATCTTTCTCAGGAGTTGTATTCATAATTTTACTCTGGACCAGGCTCCTTTGACATTTTGTATTTGGGTACGGTGTTCTCTAATGCCCAGAAGCTCTACTCTCTGGAGCTGCTCAGCCCCTGAAGCAATGTCAGGGATTGCAGGGGAGTGGTATTGGTGCCTTGGGGAGGAAAAAGCTGTTTCCTGCTTCCCGGCTGCTATGCCTGTCTCCACTGCCTGAACCAGTGTGCTTTGTGTTTTTAGTTGCTGTAGACAGGTCTTCCTTCTGGCTGGCCTAATGCCAGGGTAGGGTTTCCTGGTCTGCAAGCCTGGCTGAGCTGGCCAGGAGAAAGACGCAGCAGGCTGCCTGTTACAGAAGGGGTTCTTGGAGCTGTGCAGGCAGCCAGGGAGCTGGAGCACCTGAAGATCGTGAAAGCTCCCAATCTGCTGGGCAGAGTGCTCCCAGATAATTTTGCCTACCTGTCTTTTCTCCTGAGCAGTAAGCTCTGTGCAATCCTTTCCCCTTTAGCAGCCCTCTTGCTAAGGGCTTCTTTGTTATGAATTTTCTTAGACTGCCTGCCTTTCTTTTGTCCCAGTGCAGCTGGATATGGAGCAGCTGGAATCTTAGTCTCTCCAGGAATTCTGCATGCCTTAGCTTTCCAACCCCCTAATTATGAGAGTATCATGCAAGCACCATGAAATGTAGGTTTGTGCTCCCAGAGCAGATCTCTGGAGTTAAGTATTCAGCAGTTCCAGATCTCCACTCCCATACTGCTCAGTTCCTCTTCCTGCTGCCTGTGAGCTGGAGTGGGGGAAGGGCTTGGATCCCACAGGGCCACAGCTTTAGTACGTTACCCTGTTCCGTGAGGTCTGCTCTTGTCTCCAGGTATATGCAGTTTGTTTCAGTCCTCTTTCCTGTTGCTCTTTCAAGAGTAGTTGTATTAGTTATATTTTCATATTATATGCGGTTTTAGGAGGAAGGCTCTGTCTCACCTCTCATGCCACCATCTTTAATCCTCTCAAGAAAATCTTTCTCTTTTTATCTATTTCATTCATTTTTTCCCCTCATTTCCTTAACATAGTTATCATAGTTATTTTTAATTCTTTGCCTGCTAGGATTATCTGGATCAACTCTGGACTTGCTTCTATTGTTTAGCTTTTCTCTTGTTTCCTGGTTATATTTTTATACTTCTATAAATGTCTGGTAACATTTTGGTATAAGTCATTGTGCATACAAAACTACAGAGGGTCCTGATGATGTTGCCTTCCGCCAAAGAGGATTACTCCTCTACTAGTAAGGAGAGAGAGTAATTTTCTAATCACTTGAGATAACTTGGAGATGAGTTACAGTTTGAATTAGAGTCAGTCACCTCTGGTACCTCTGTTATAAAGACGTTCCTGGGCTTTTGATTGAGACCCTCATACATCTCTGCTTACTAAGCCATGATAAGCTATGGGAGACCAGCTCTTCTGTCTAGATGGTCTCAACCCAGCTCTCAGGTCTCCACTCCGCACAGCTTCATAAACTGGCACATATTTTCAAGGAGAGATGAGTCATCTGCCTGAACAAAGTCCCTTCCTATGATTTGGGCTTTGTTTCTGAATCTTGCAAGACTGTGGAATCACCACAACCCTAGTAGCTTAAAACAAGACAGTCTTGCCACTCTGCAGGTCTGTCGGCCAGAAATTTGGCTTGTCCCCTTTCTCTGCTCCAGACCCCAAAGGCCAAAATGAAGATATACCTCCCCTGGGGGATAACTCACTTCTGGGTTCACTCAATTATTGGCAGAATTCAGTTCCTTGTGGTTTTAGGACTAAGGTATCTTTATTGGCTCTTGTTGGTGGTTATTGTCAGAGTCTGGAGGCCACCCACATGCCTGTCCTTTGGCCCCGTTTCTCCATCTTCAATGTAGCAAAGTTATTTGGGTCCTTCTCACACTACAAATCTCTCAACTGTTCATCTCTTCTTCTTCCACTGCCTCCTTCTGACCTTTTGATAGTCTGAGCTTTCAGGGAAGGATTGTACAGTCCATCCTCAACTTTTTCTTTAAGCAGCTTCCCAGAGAATGCATTTCTTAATTTGAATATCTTTGTCATCTGTGTGGGTTGAGGATTTCCCAAGTTATTCAGTCTGAGCTTCATTTGTTAACAGTTCTTTAAATTTCTCTCCTCCCTCTTGCATTTTACTATAAGCAGCAAGAAGAAACCAGACTGTTCCTACACCACTTTGCTGGAAACATCCAAGATAATCATTTACAAGTTCCATTCTCGATGTATTTGCAGGACACAGTCTCTCTGAGCTTTGGGCTGGCGTGTAATAAGGCCTTCTCTTTCTAATCACATATTCCTCACTTCCTATTGAGCTCTTAATAAGCAGCATTTTAATCCAAATTTCTACTAATATTGTTATTCAAGGCAATCTAAGCTTTGTCTATCATAATCCTCAAAATTTATCCAGCCACCCTCAGTGCACAATTCCAAATCCACTTCCACGTTTTCAGGCATTTGCCAGCACCCCACTCCTGGCACCAAAACTTGTACTTGATTCCTATTGCTTTCATAAAATAAATCACAAATCCAGCAGCTTAAAATCATACCCATTTATTTTCTCACAGTTAAGATGTGTGGGTCATAAGTCTAGACACAGTATAGCTCAGAGAGTTCTTTGCATCAAGCTTCAAAAGGCCAAAATCAAAGTGTCTGGAAACCTGGTTCCTTTCCAGAGGCCCTGGGAAAGAATTCACTTTCAAACTCATTTAAGTTGGAGGCAGAATTCAGCTCTTACAGTTGTAGATCTGAGATCCCTATTTCCTTGCTGGCTGCTGAGGAGGCAGCTGTTCTCAGTTGAGAGTGGGTGCTGCATTCCTTGGCTTGCAGCCTGCTCTTCCATCTCAAAGGCAACATTGGGGCACCAGGTCCTGTCCATTTAGAAACTCTCCCCTCCTGTCTCACCAATACTCTGTCTTCCTCTTTGCCACATTACTCTAGCAGCTCTTTTGTCTTCCTCTTCTAACATTGTGTGTTTTGGTGGTTACATGTGGCTCATTTGGATAATCCAGAACGTTCTTCCTTCTTTAAGGTCTGTTTATGTATAACCTTAATTATATGTGCAAAAATCCCCTCAGAGCAGCCCCTAGAATGGTATTTGATTGAATTATCTAAGGGATGGGAATTTGGGGCTGAGGGGATCTTTGGAATTCTACCTACCATGCAAACCTTTCTTTTTCCTCTCCATGCAGCCTCCAGTGCAGGCACAGAATTCAGCAAATACCTTGTGAATAAAATGAGACACCTACTTGTGGTTACTCAGCATTCCTCTTTTACCCTCCAGTCCCATTTGGCTGCTAAACACTTTGCTTGTCTCCTTTCACCTACCTGGGCCTTCTCAGGGCCAAGCCCAGTTCCCAAGACTCACGCCCATAAGTGACAAACTGCCTTGGTGGGAAGAGAGCTAGTGACAGTTCTCCCACACCTCGCCTGAGAAGGGTACATTTCATCTCATTTTCATTCCATAACTATCTGAAGTATTTAAATTAGATCATTTCTGTAATTATATATGTATTTTTTTCCCTAAAGGTTGCAAAGGGGACCTTTTCCTGTGCAATCAGCTCTATCCTACCCAGAAGTGGAATCCTTCACAAACATTTACTTTTTCTTAAGCTAACTAGAACAGGGCTCTGAATGCTGACAATAAAATAACTTCAGGGTACTATTAGCCTAGTTCTTAAAGTTTTCCTCTAAATGTAACTTTCTTTTAGTATTAAAGGCATTTGTTAATAAAGTGTTTCTTTATTACTAAAATTACTGATTAGGTTTAGGCTGACAGGCCCATCTTTTTTCTCTCTCTTTTTTCTACTTTCTATTGCTTCCCTGTCAGTACAGCTTTTAATCATGAAAAACATAAATGAAATAACTTCCTAATAGTCCTCCTGCCACTTAACTTATATCCCTCATTCCCATGTTTTTAGCAAAACTTTTTTTTTATCTGGTTCACCTAAAGAAACAAATATTTATAAGGCCATATTGAAGGAAAGGAGAATTTTTAGCTGAAAATAGATGTTTCAACATTGTATACCTTCCAACATTTCAAAATTATTTTTGGAAGCTGTTAAAGTTCTGAGTGCAAAATTCGGGGACCAGTTGAAGGTAATCATGAGAATAAAACTTCTGGTAATAATAATAATAATTAGAGTAGTTAAAATAAATTTCCCAAAGAATAATTCACAAGGAACTGATCCTGCCGCCAAATGAATCTTTGAACTCCCTGCTGCTGGAATTATTCACTTAAGGTCAAATTGTCCATGTAACATTTGTGGTTTTGACTAGACAGTAACACCAGTAAATCTTTAGGAATCTTTCCAATCCAACATTTATGACTTAATTAAGCACAAGCTAGTGCTAAAAAAGCCAGGGTTGGGTCAATTTGGGGTGGGGAATGAAGGAACAGGGAGCAACAAAAGGCTCTTCAAAAATGCAGAGATTTTTGGATATATACTGTTTGTGTTTATAAATATATATTTTATAAATAAATACTTATTATATATGTAGATATGCATGTGTGCATATACATATATGCATATATATACATACCTTACAATTTATTTTTTTATGTAAAAGAGGTCATGATTTATAGATTATTATGTAAACTGCTTTTCATACTCAATACATAGTGTCCCCATGTCATTATGTATTTTTCTATAGCCTCTTTTAATGGCCATGAAATACTTTATTTATTGAATTTTCCATAATTTATTAAACAAGCTTACCTTAATTGGATATTTGGTCTATGTGTAATTTTTACTTTTTAAGGAAGGGTAAAACTTGATGGGCTTTATACAGAGCTTTATCAGTTCAGAAAGTTTGCCCTTTTAGTGCATAGTATCTTTTTCAAACTGCTTGCTCAAATGGATTATAATGGAATGTTTTTCACACCTCATTAGTAATTTTTTAAACAGATTATTTGAAAACCGGATAATTCTTTTGAATAACATGTAAATGGCAGGCCCTGTGGGATCTGGGTCCCTTGAGAAACACCAGATAGTGCACCCAGCTGACTGCCTAAGGGACTCCACACTACAGGGCAATAAACACCTTTGTGTTCCCTTGGGAGGAACCGATATAGTTATGACAAGGTATGGATATGTCAAAAGATTCTATCCTTTCCACTGTCACTGGGGAGTCCACTTCTGGCACAGTATCTCCTAACATCACCCCTTCCTGCAGAGCACTACTGCCATTGAACTACCAGTGAATAATGTTGGTGATCCATTCACCTGCGTATTTCTTATGCGTTGGTACAGTGTCTCTGGTAACTATGTAGGAAGGAAGTCACCTGGTGGGTTTTCTGAATTTATGTAGCAGATCCATTATAACGTGCATACATCTTGGAGTATTTTGACTCCTTCATTTATAGTTTGCCACAGTCTCTATTTAATGTAGGATATTGCTTCTTTCAAGCTTCTAGGAACCATCTCGGTACCTGGAGAACTTGCTAGAGTGTTACAGTAGAGTGCCCCATATCAACAAACTTGGTTTTAATCAGAGTAATATTCAGCCTCCCCTGAAACAGCACTGCAGGATCCATACCCAGGCATCCTCTCCTAGTTCCTTCTGGGACATGTTACTCAAGCATTGCAACTTTATTGAAAATTGATATAAAAACATGCATATTTTTAGTTAGACAATTATATATATATATACCTGAAAACCCATCACTACAGTCAAAATAGTGAGCATATATATATCACACTCAAAAGTGATTCCTAGATAACCACTACCTGTTTTCTGTGGTTGTAGTTCGTATGTTCTACAGTATCATATAAATAGAGCCATATCATATGTACTCTTTTTTGCCTAGGTTCTTTCACTCAGCATAATTATTTTAAGAATCATCCATATTGTCACACGTATCAAAAGTTTATTCTTTCTTACTACTGAATATTGTGTATTCCATTGTATGTATAGACCACTATTTGTTTACACACACAGACACATACACACAGAATTGGTTTATATTTGTTCCCAAACTACGTTGTACCTATAATACATTCTATACAATTTCACAAGATATTACATAAATGGATGAAATTGTATAAAATAAGATAATTCTTTTTTCTATGATAACAAAACATTGGAAAGAATAGATGAAGTTGCTTTAAAATGTTGCTTCTGCATTAGGAATGTGCAGCAGCAGATGTAGCCTAGAGTGAACAAAGCTTAGGGTTTTTCACCTGCACAGATTCCTTTCAACCTTAACAATGCATTTTTGTAAACTTGTGAGGGTAAAATATTTCACTTCAGTTGGTTAAGGCCTCGGTGTGTTCCACTCTGTTACCTCCTATTATGCTTCACCTCCAAGTGTGTATTAGAACGGGGCAGATACTGAGTTCTAGCTAAGGGGCTGTTCAGTTGGGGTTTCAGGCAGTATATTTCATTCACTTGGGTTTCATGCATTATATTTGCATTGTTTGAAGTCAGATTCTGTATGAATACATGTGAAGTTATTGTTAACTCTCCTGCTGTAAGAATGATTTCCAAGAAGAGCACTGTAGCCCATTGCCCTGACTCACCAGGTGTTACGAAGCCACAGGAATGTGTCTTGTGATGGTTAACACCCGAAGTATGTGGGTAGATTTGAAATTCATAAAGGCAGAAGCTGATCTGTAGAAAGTCTTCCAAATCCTTAGACCTGTCAAAACTCATATAATCTCACAATAACATAAGTATGCTGAAAACCTGGTCAGTGTCTGCTGTCAATTCCAAGAGTATTTAAGATTAATCAGTATTCCAGAAAACTCAGCATGTCCTGTAAGAATTCAATAATAATCCTAAATATGTGTATATCATTTTACCAATAATGAGTTGCAAAGCTGAAAGCTCTATAATTAAAAAAAATTTCAATCAATAACTCCAGAGGAAAGATTAAGAGGTCTTTCTGTTCTCTGTATAATCAGTGATATTACAACAGTATTGTCATACAAAAAGCCAATCAAAATTAAGCAGTGCAAAATATAGGAGCAAGCAAAGTTCTGTAGGACAGTGGATATTGTAAAATGTTTATGTGGGTAATTTTGTGATTTCATGGGATTTATCTGCTCTTTGAAAAATTGTAATTTGTTGTGATTACTTTTCTCATTCTAAATAAATATTAACTTTCTTACCTAACTTTGTTTTCAAAAATTTGTATTATTTTCCTTAAATAGATCACACACCTATATGAGTTTCAAGGCTCCCAAGAATTCGCATTCTCTCTGTGAGCAAGACAACAATAAATTTTTGGAGAGAAAAAAGTATAACATTTTGAAGTCGCCTGTATTCAGCAAACTTCATGTCTTTAAATTTCTCACTCCACTTTAGTTCTACACAATTTTGATCAGCAGCAACACTTAAAAAATAAGCCTGGACCTACAACACAGGATTAGTAAATGAATGTAAGTAGTATCTTTTCATAAAGACAAAATGTTTACGGTATGTGTGTATCGCTTTTTTAAAGATTTCCTGATTTGATTAATTTTAATTTTCTGATCCAACTGATGATCCATATCACTCCAGATGAGAGGACATCTACTACCATGCAACTCTCAAGTTCTTACCATGCAAAATACTTCTAGGCCCTTTGACATGCTATCTCACTTCGTAGGAAAGCTGAGAGTGGCTGGGAGCCCCCTCCCTCCAATTTCCATCCATCTCAACAAACTCACTAAATAACCTAAGCAAATGTAATCTAAACGCACATGCACACATACACAGCTTTACATCAACTTGTGAGACAGGCTGTCTCTTTTAAGCTCCTGTTATAATAGAAAGTTGGGAACTTTCATGGATTTCATTCCATTTTTATACAACCCAATGTTGTACATAGAGAAAGATGTTGAGGTGTTAGGGTTACAAAATAACTTCCCCAAACTCAGGGTAAGCAGAGAATGGATGAGCTGGAATTCAACTCCAGGTCCATCTGACTCCACACTCCATCGGCTCACTCCCAAGGGTCTCCCCAGCCCAGCTTCTCATAGTTGCCACCGTACCTCACTTCATTTCTGCACTTGGCTAACCTGTCAACCTGATTAGAGTCATTTTCAAACATCCACCAAGTTGGGTTACTCTTGATAAGCCTCGTCTCAGTCATCTAGGGTACCTATAACAAAGTACCACAGACTCCGTGGCTTATAAACAACAAAAATTTACTCCTTAAGGTTCTGGAGGCTGGAAGTCTGAGATAAGGGTGCCAGTGTGGTCAGATTCTGGTGAGAGACATTTTCCAGGTTACAGACTGATGACTTCTTATATCCTTTCATGTCAGAGAACAGAGAGGGGACCCATGTCTTCTCCTTTTTTCATAAAGGCATTAATCCCATTCATGAGGGTGCCACCCTTATGTCCTGATCACCTCCCAAAGGTCCCATCTCCTAATCTACCACACTGAGGATTAAGATTCAACATATGAACTCTGCAGGGGCACAAACACTCAATCCATGGGAAGCCTTACACTGAAATTGATAGAAGTCAAAGAGGTACTTGGATAACTGTGTTGTTTCTATATTATGTGCTTGTGTATATATTATATGTTTTTATATATATAATTATTGCTTTTCTTATATATGAACTTTCATTACTGTAGGGAAAATGAAAGTTACGTGACCAGGATAGTCACCTGTGCACATGCAATGATGTATACTTAGCCTACAGCCCAGGCACAGGCTTAGACACCTGTTGGCAGTAAGCCATTACTGCCTGTGCTGCTGTATAAAGAGCTCCGCGCAGTGCTCGGTGCAGAGCCTGGAGCAGAGGCAGAGCCTGGAGGGGAGGCAGGGCCTGGAAGGGAGGTGGAGTCTGGAGAGGAGGTGGAGCCTGGAGGGGAGGCGAAGCCTGTAATGGAGGCAGAGATGGAGACCGACTTGCAGCGAGTGGATGTGACTCTAGTGCTCCATCATGAGAATACAGCCGCGTATAAGACCTTTTAGCCACCCCCCACCCTCCATAATGTTCCATTGTCATTAGTTGGTCTCAATGAATCCACAGTGAACTTGCCAGGAGCTGGGAAGCCCCTCTGGCCTGGAGCTACAAGTACATATAAAATATTTCACTTTATTCACATCACTGAATCAGGGCCACTTAGACATTTCTGAACTTTCAGAGGTATCTACATTAATCATTTAGATTTTCATTTCACTCCTTTAGAGAGAAATCATTCTAAAATTTGTAATGCATTTCTTGCCTTCTTAATAGACTATAGAGAATGTAAATCAGGTACTCAGAGCATATGCCTTCTCTATGACTTGAATTTCTTGCAAAAGAAAAAAACTAATAGAAATAACATGTTAGAATAGGCAAAAAAACTGTATCAAATAGCACATGTATTTAATTTATTAAAATGTTTTATGCTTTCACTTAAAACCCCTTTATACTTACTGAAATAAAACATGTTATCATTCATTTATAGAGTACTTATTACATTAGAGATGTATGCTATATACTTTATGTGAATTATTCAGTATCAGCAAGCTGATAATCTCGTTAATAACTTACTAGCAACCAGCATGTGTTAGATAAGTGAGTTAAGTTGTAAGGAGGAATTTGTGCTTAAATGGAAAACTATGCAGGTTTTCTGATGTTAGCCTTTCATTGCCTTTGAACTATTTTACAGTTGTGTCAGTTCTAGATGACTGATGGTGATGCAAAGTTTTGTCTGTAGACAAATTCATTCTTTCCTTCTCCATTATGAAAGAACCAGTTTTGTATCTATTTGTAAATTTATTTCAACATTCCTTTACTCCACTTTCCCTTGCTCCTTGTGATCCTTTCAACTGACTGTAATATCTTTTCACTTCTCTCATTATTAAATTAAGTGAAATCTTCAGTAAGTATCCATTTTACATGAGAATCAGGACTTGACTTCTTTCTGAAGATTATTCTTTAACAAAATAGAACCTAACCTGAGTGTTTAAAAAAGAAATTTTATGATGTCTTCTCTCTGATTTCTAAGAGTTCCCTTGCTCCTGATCTCGTGTGATGTCTTCTCTAAATACAGCCTAATTTGCTTCTAGTTTTCACTGTGGGATCTGTCTCTCCTTCATATTAAAGTCCATGAATTTGTGAGAATTCTCTTCCTTATTTAGAGAGGAGAACTTTTCAAATTTACTTTGGGGTGAACAAAAAATGTTGGACTTCATTAAGCTCTATTTCCACTTAAATACATTTAATCACTTATGCTTTGCATATTTAAAATTTCATATTGTTTCTTGAGGTAACAGCCACATGGGATATTTGAAAACCTTGGGGAACACTTCAATCAAGGAATACGATACATACAATGTGAGTGACAACTTGCTGCATGACCATCAGGAATTGGTAAGGCATAATTTTCAAAGAAACAGCAGGAAGTGGCAAGTTAAGAGCTCGATTTAAGGAAATACCTGATGTCTTTGTAACAGGCTGGTAATTACTTAGATTTCCTTCAAAGTCTAAACAATTGAAATGAAGTTACAAACTTGCTCAGAGTGTCCTTCTTATAAAAGGACTAACAGAAGCCGAAAAAAAATTCCGATCTCCACTGCATTTTCATCCCTTAATTACTAGCATGAGCCTTTATGTGTGCGCTACAACGATTGCTTTTTCTGGCCAATCCCTGCTGTTTTTAAGGGGATGCAAATGTTTTCCCTTCTGCTCTTTCTCAGTTGTACAACGGAATAGTTTAGCCCCTCGTCCCCATGTTGTGACTACTTCAACAAAAAAGGCTATACAGGTTTTTTTTTAATGGTGTTATAGAAAAGTTTCTTAATGAAGCAAGTACTCTAACAGAAACAGACTTTAATACCTTGAGGCTTTGAGCCAAGAAGAAATGGTGAGATGTATTTTCATGGCTGGCTGGTTTCATTTTTTTTTTTAAGTCAGATGTGCCAATAGGAAATTTAAAGTGTTCCTATTGATGTAAAAGCCTAGAGCATAAAAAGCTATTCTTACCTTTTATGTAAGCTATTTCTTTTTCTGAAAAGTCCATAAAATCAGGCTGATAATTCACTAAGTGCTCTATTTAAATTGAAATCTTCTGCTTTAAAGTATATCATGTCCCGGAGACTAGTCTTACTTTTTCTGAGTTAAGTGACAAGCCGTCTTTTTCTCTGGAATGTTTTTTTTTTTTAACTCTAAAGTCAGGGTCTAAAATGTCTAATCAACTATCTGAGAGTTTGACATTTACCCTGTGGAGGTGAGAAATGGTTCATTGATTGAAAAAACAGGTGAGAAAATAGCTGTTAAGAGAAAGGAAGAGAATTGAGGAAGGCAGCTGAGTGGAGGCAGAGAGGAGGCTACCAGTGAGAGGAAATGTGCTTATTTTAAGTAAACACCTGTATATTACCGTGAAAATATAATTAGAAATCAGTCTTTGCATTCTCTTACTAACAAGCACTGGAAGCTGATATTTTTCGATTTTGTGTCATCAAAAGCACCGAGATTTGATTTTTCAAAGGAAAGCTAAAACAAAGTATTTAGTCTATGACCATATTTCATGAGTATGACTTTAATTGATCCATTTCAAAAATAATTTGTAATACACAAACCAGCTTTTGAAAAATAATAAAAAAGAAACTCCAAGTTGTGAGCAGGCTTTTTAACAGAGTAAATCCATTATAGCATTTCACCATAGGCCACAATTCTCCTGGAAAAAATAAGTCATCAGTAGAAAGATCTTCATTAGAATAATGGCATGTCAAATAATATAGATAAAAATCCAGAAGCAAAAAATGATAGCAAACCAGGAAATGATGCTTTCACATGCTACTCCCCCACAATAGCCTGTAGAAAATGTTAATAATAATAACAATAAATGTTAATGTTAATAACTGACTCAATATTTGGCATTTGTCATAGTTTATCACATTTATTCTTGATTTTTTGTTTTGCTTTGTTTTTGTTTTTTTTGTTTTCTTTTCTGAACACAACTTCAAGGCCTTTAAGCTTGTATGTTCAACTCTACTTGGATAAAATGCAAATACTTATCACTGCATTTCATTTGCTGCCTTCCACATACAAGAGAAAAACTAAGACCTTTTCCTCTATTTTTTCCCCATTGCCCATGTTTTAGAAAAGAAGTGTTTTTTTTTCCCTTTATCACTGGGACTTGTAAACTGAGTCAGCCATCTGCCTTGGGAAATAAGACAATGTTTAAAATATGAGCATTTCTCCTATTTTCTACTCAAACCACATAGTGTGAATTCAAAAATAGTGCTGCACCCAGCGGGGTTCTGAACCTGGCTGCTAATTGCAATTGCTTGTGAATGCCGATTGCATGCATCTTTTCCAAGTCTGTGTTCAGTGATGTTGAATTAGTAGCTTGAAATTGTCATGGTGGAAGTATTTATACTACAGATATTGGCAGATGCTATAAATCAGAGATTCCCTCCCCTCAGTGGTTTACCCTCAGCACACAAATGGCTGTCCTGGCTTCTCTCTTTTAATTCAAGAACTACCTCAAGTGGGAATAGTCTATTTTATGCAGTAGGTTTCTTTAAGCCACAATAATTCCTTTCATAAGGGCTTAGGAATCTTACAAACACACCTGGTCCTGGAGATCTGCTCTGAGAACACAAATCCACACTGCACTGGCCTTTGGTGATTAACAAGCTGGACACAAGAGAGGCTGAGACACCAGCACTCTGGGAGGCTGAGATTCCTGCCACTTGCAGAAGACAGGCACGCTCTGCCGGTCCTGCTAAGACCCAACACAGATGTGGCAGGTTGAAAGATTTACCAGCAGCTGGAAGTCTGCCGGAGGTCATGGTGGGAAGGAGCTCTTGCTGTAGCAGAAAGGGCAGATGGACACTTTCCCACTGCAGCCCAACTAGTGAGCACTTGTGGAGCCAGCTCCAAGCACTTCATCTCCCTTGCTGGTGGCTCAGCCCCATGACAGCCCTCTTCCATTTACCGGCTCCCCTGGTCCACTCCACCCAGCAGCCATCTGACTTCACTGCCTACCAAGTGGAGAGAGGACACACCCTAGCTTTCCCAGTCCTCCCTCATTCCAATTAGTTGTGGACTTGCAAGAGTCAACCTGAAACTCTCCAGCTCCCTCACCGGCAGCTCAGCCCTGCCACAACACTGAGCTATTCCCTGCCAGCACCCTGCCTGGCCCCACAGCTATCCATCATGGCTGACTGTCAGGCAGAGTAATGCCCTGCCTACAGTGAATCCCAGCAGAAATGCTTCCATCACATGAATGTCACACAGAGGTGAGCTGTAGGGATCAGCCACTGTGAGCAGACAGGCAGAAGGCAGCCCCACCTATAGCCCACCAACTGCAGCTCAGCTGCAAAGGAGACCCAGGCACAGGTGAGCAGGGTCCTGGGGTTCTGGCCACTACAGATGCCCACTTCATACACGCACTGCTTTCTAGACGAGGAGGCAGAGCAGATCTAATACAAAGGAAGAAACACAGACCCCCCAGACAAAATGAGGAGGCAGAGGAATATGTTCCAAACAAAAGAACAAGATAAGACACAAGAAAAAGGGCTAAATGAAATGGAGATTATCAATATTCTTGATAAAGATTTCAAAGATACAGTCACAAAGATGCTGACTGAACTGGGGAAAATAATTGGTGATCTCAATGAGAACTTCAACAAAGAGAGAGAAAATATTTTTAAAAAGCCACTCAGAACTGAAGAATACAATAACTGAAATGAAAAATACAATGGAGAGAATGAAGACCAGGCTGATGGAAGGAACCAGTGTGATAGAAGATAGAGAACAGGAAAGTTCTCTGTGAGGAACAGAGAGGAAAAAGAATTTATAAAAATGAAAAGATGCTAAGAGAGCTGTGTGAAAAACAAAATAGTATTTGCAGAATATGGGTACCAGAAGAAGAAGAGAGAGACAAAGGAGTAGAAAGTCTCTTTGAAGAAATAATAGCTGAAAACTACCCCAGTCTGGGGAAGGAAATAGACACCAAGGTCCTAGAAACACAGAGAGCCCCAGGAAGACAACACCAAGACATAATAATTAAAATAGCAAAGATTAGGATAAAGAGAGAATCCTAAAAGCATCAAGAGAGAAGCAGAGTTACCTAGACGGGAAACTCCACATGGATATAAGCAGATTTCTCAGCAGAGACTTTACAGGACAGAGGGAGTGGCATAAAATATTTAATGTATTGAAATGGAAGAACCATGACCAAAAATTATCTACCCTGCAAGGGTATCATTCATAATTGAAGGAAAGATTAAAAGATTTACAGATAAATGAAGATTAAAAGAATTCATCACCATGTTACTGCTTTTACAGAGTATGTTAAAGGGACTTTCACCAATTAAAATAAACATACAGTAAAGGTAGTGGACTAAATACTCTCTAAGCAAGTATGAAGTTCAAAAAATAAAGTAGTAAAATCAGCTATACACAAAATTGTCGGGGGCCAAGCTACTCGTGCTGCCTGACAAAGTCCAGGCTCGAGGATGCCTTCAGGAGATCTGGAAGCCTCCCAGCCGGCCCTTGTTATTTCCCACTATATTATTAACTTTCCCACACGCTTCATTACTTGGAGCTCTAACAAAAAGTACACCATAATTCTCAGAAACATAACAAGAATTTACCCCCCCTTTTTTTTTCAGTTTTACTCCAAATACTTAAGGCAGGTAGCCAAAACTCAAGGAAAGTTCACCCTACCTTTCCTGCTTACTCGGAAGAAACTCCCTCTTTGGAACCTATACAAGGTTGCCCCCTTTCTGCCCTAATATTACAGCAGAGGAGTTTTATAAGAAATTACAGCATAAAGAGATATGGGAACCAGGACTGCGGGGAGGACCCCCTCCTGACTCACCAATTGCCCAGAAAAGAATTTGTAATAAGCTTCCTTTTCCCACTACAGAAGGACCCCCTAATGTAGCTGTAGAGATTTTGGGTAGAAAATGGTACTTTTCTAAAGGTAAACATAGCATGGGAAAAATTAATTGATGGACTCTGTTTCCCAGTCCTATTTCATATACTAGGGTTCATGATCTGTACATGAATAGGTGGTTTTTGATTAATAGAACAATGGCTAGTGCAGTTCAAGTTTTTTTTATATATAGAAAAGAACTAAAAGAAATAGGCCCAGCTGGTGTTTGTTAAGTGAGAAACAAAAGGAAATGTGTGTTAATCAGTAGAATGCTTACTGGAGTAGAAATGGTTAGGGGGAGTTGATAAGTAATCAAGGACAGAACAAACAAGACCAAGAAGACAGCCTTTAGGCCCTAACTGCCCTTGCTATTGTTTCAATACCATGTAAGACGCTGCACCCCAGGGGACTGGAGACCGCCGGAAATTGAGTTTAGAGTTAGTTAATGGTTGTCTGTTAAGTTCCCCACTCAGAATTCTATTGATTGTTAACTTGTATAAAATAAACGACTACTAGCCTTATGCTAGGAGATGCTTGCACCTTAGTCAGGGTGGGTGTCTTCTCATTCACGATGCTGTCTCACTCCCCTTCCATACTTCACCCCAGCTGGAGCTGGACTCCGGCACAAAATCATGTACACAAAAGACGTAGATTATGACATACATAAAATGTGGAGGAGGAAGAAGATAAAAAAGTAATACTTTTAGAATGTGTTCAAAACTGAGCAGCCATCAACTTAATATAGATTTTTATACTTAGAAAATTATCTATGAATCTTATGGTAAAAACAAACTAAAGCTTATAATCAATAGACAAAAATATTTAAAAAGTAATCCAAGCATAACACTAAAGAAAACCATCAGATCACAAGAGAAGAGAAAACCATCAAATCATACAAATCAAGAGAGTAAGAAAAGAACAGAGAGGAACTATAAAAGCGACAAGAAAGCAATTAATAAAATGAAAATAAGTACATACCTCTCAATAATTAACTTATATGTGAATAGACTAAATGAACCAATCAAAAGACAGAGAGTGGCAGAATGGATGAAGAAATAAGAGCTAACTATATGTTGCCTATAAGAAACTCATTTCAGAATTGGGATTAAAGATGGAGACGTGAGAGGTGAGACACAGGCTTCCTCCTGAAACCGCATATAATACAAAAATATAATTAATACAACTAATCCTGAAAGAGCAGCAGGAAAGAGGACTGCACCAGATGGCATACACCTGGAGAAAAAAGAAGACCTCACAGAACAAGGTAGCATACCAAAGCAGTAGCCCGGCAGGACACAAGCCCTTCCCCCACACCAGCTCACTGGTGGGAGGAAGAGAAATGCAGCAGGGAGGGAGTGGAGGCCTGGGACTGCTGAATACCTAATTCTGGAGATCTGCTCTGGGAGACAAACCTACTTTTCATGGTGCTTGCATGATACTCTCATGATTAGGGGGTTGGAAAGCTAAGACAGGCAGAATTCCTGGAGAGTCAGAAATTCCAGCCGCTTGTGGAAAGCAGGGATCCATACCCAGCTGCTCTGGGACAAAAGAAAGGCGGGCAGTCTGAGAGACTTCCTAACAAGGAATCCCTAAGCAAGAGGGCTGCTAAAGGGGCAAGGATTGCACAGAGCTTACTGCTCAGGAGAGAGGACAGGCAGAAAAAATTGTCTGGGTGCACTCTGCCCAGCAGGTTGGGAACTTTACCATATAGACTCTCATATTTAAGGAGGAAAAAGAAATCTTCCTCCTTAGACGATCTTCTGTGCTCCAGCTCCCTGATGGCTACACAGCTCCGAGGACCCCCTCCATGATACACAACCTACTGAGCCATTCTCATGGCCAGCCCCACCTGGCTCACAAACCCGCAAACCCAACCCTGGCATTAGGCCAGCCAGAGGTAAGATCTGTCTCCAGCAACTACAAACGCAAAGCATAGAGGCTTATACCTGTGTGCTCAGCCAACTGGTTCAGGCAGTGGATGCACGCATAGCAGCCAGGTAGCAGTAAAACAGCTCTTTCCTTCCCCCAGGCACAAATACCACTCCCCTGTGACCCCCGACATTGCTTCAGGGACTGAGCAGCTCCAGAGAGTAGAGCTTCTTGACACGAGAGGGCGCCATATACAAACATGAAACACCAAAGGAACCTAGTTCAGAGTAAAATTATTAATACCACTCCTGAGAAATTTTTAAATGACATAGACCTCATGACTCTTCCTGCAAGGGAGTTCAAAATAAAAATCATTAACATGCTCATGGAGGTACGGAAAGATATTCAAGAACTCAGGAATGAATTACGGTCGGAGATCCAATCATTGAAGAGCAAAATGGAGGGTATTAAAACCAGATTGGATATGGTGGAGGAGACAATAAATGAAATAGAAACTGGAGAAGAGGAATACAAAGAAGCTGAGGGACAGGGAGAAAAAAGGATCTCTAAGAATGATAGAATATTGAGAGACCTGTGCAACCAATCCAAACAGAACAATTTCGCATTACAGGGGTACCAGAAGAAGAAGAGAGAGAAAAAGGGATATAAAATGTCTTTGATGAGGTCATTGCTGAAAACTTCCACAATCTGTGGGAGGAGATAGTCTCTCAGGCCATGGAAGTTCAAAGATCTCCCAACACAAGGGACCCAAGGAAGAAAACATCAAGATATATAGTAATTAAAATGGCAAAGATCAAGGATAAGGACAGACCATTAAAAGCTGGCAGAGAGAGAAATCAGATCACATACAAAGGAAAGCCCATCAGGTTATCATGAGACTTCTCAACAAAAACCTTACAGGCCAGAAGGGAGTGGCATGATTTATTTAATGCAATGAAGCAGAAGGGCCTCAAACCAAGAATACGTTATCTGGCAAGATTATCATTTAAATTTGAAGGAGGGATTAAACAATTTTCAGATAAGCAAAGGCTGAAAGAATTTACCTCCCACAAATCATCTCTACAGTGTATTTTGGAGGGACTGTTATAGATGGAAGTGTTCCTAAGGTTTAATAGTTGTCACCAGAGGTAATAAAACCACAGTAAAGAAAGTAGAACAGCTAATTACTAAGCAAATGCAAAAATTAAAATAACTATCTCCAAAGTCAGTGAAGGGATAGACAAAGAGTACAGAATATGTAAAGAATGGAGGAGGAAGAAAAAAAAACAACCTTTAGATTGTATTTGTAAAAGCGTATTAAGTGAATTAGACTCTTAGATAGTAAGGAAGTTAACCTTGAACATTTGATACCATGAATCTAAAGCCTGCAATGCCAGTAAATACATACCTGTCAATAATCACCCTAAACGTAAAAGATGAATGCACCAATCAAAAGACATAGTCACTGAATGGATAAAAAACAGGACCCATCTATATGCTGCCTACAAGGGACTCACTTTAAACCCAAAGACATATGCAGACTAAAAGCGAAGGGATGGAAAAAGATATTTCATGCAACTAATAGGGACAAAAAGGTACGAGTTGTATCAGACAAAATAGACTTCGAAACAAAGAAAGTCACAAGAGACAAAGAAGGCCATTACATAATGATGAAAGGGTCAATCCAACAAGAAGATATAACCATTATAGATATCTATGCGCCCAACACAGATGTGAAACAAACACTAACAGAATTAAAAGGAGAAATAGAATGCAATGCATTCATTCTAGGAGACTTCAACATCCCACTCAAGGTGAATGACAGATCAACCAGACAGAAAATAAGTAAGAAGACAGAGGCACTGAACAACACATTAGAACAGATGGACCTAACAGACATCTACACAACTCTACACCCAAAAGCAGCAGAATACACATTCTTCTCAAGTGCACATGGAACATTTTTCAGAAATAGATCATATACTAGGCCACAAAAATAGCCTTGGCAAATTCAAAAAGACTGAAATTGTACCAACTAGTTTCTTAGACCACAAAGATATGAAACTAGAAATAAATTACACAAAGAAAAGGAAAAATCCCACAAACACACAGAGGTTTCATAACATGCTCCTAAATAACCAATGGATCAATAACCAAATAAAAAGATCAAGCAATATATGGAGACAAATGACAACAATAATTCAACACCACAAAATCTGTGGGACGCAGCGAAGGCCGTGCTAAGAGGAAAGTATATTGCAATACAGGCCTACCTCAGGAAAGAACAATCCTATACGAGCAGTCTAAACTCACAATTAAAAAAACTAGAAAAAGAAGAACAAATGAGGCCCAAAGTCAGTAGAAGGAGGTACACAATAAAGATTAGAGCATAAATAAATAAAATCGAGAAGAATAAAATAGAAAGAGTCAATGAAAGCAGGAGCTGGTTCTTCGAGAAAATAAACAAAATAGATAACCCCCTAGCCAGACTTATCAAGAAAAAAAGAGAGTCTACTCACATAAACAGAATCAGAAAAGAGAAAGGAAATATCACTAAGGACACCATAGAAATACAAAGAATTATTACAGAATACTATGAAAAATTACATGCTAATAAACTGGATAACGTAGAAGAAATGGACAACTTTCTAGAAAAATACAACCTTCCAAGGGTGACCCAGAAAGATACAAAATCTCAACAGACCAATTACCAGCAATGAAACTGAACTGGTCATCAAAACCTACCTAAGAACAAAAGCCTGGCCCAGAGGGCTTCATCACTGAATTTTATCATACATTCAGTGAAGACCTAATACCCATCCTTCTTAAAGTATTCCAAAGAGTAGAAGAAGAGGGAACGCTTCCAAACTCATTCTATGAGGCCAGCATCACTCTAATACCAAAACCAGGCAAAGACACCACAAAAAAAAAAGAAAATTACAGACCAATATCCCTGATGAACATAGATGCAAAAGTACACAACAAAATATTAGCAAACTGAATTCAAAAATACATCAAAAGGATCATTCATCATGATCAAGTTGGATTTATTCCAGGGATGCAAGGGTGATACAATATTAAAAAATCTATCAACATCATCCACCACATCAACAAAAAGGACAAAAACCACATGATCATCTCCAAACATGCTGAAAAGGATTCGACAAAATTCAACATACATTCATGATAAAATTGCAACAAAATGGGTATAGAGGGCAAGTACCGCAACATAATAAAGGCCATATATGACAAACCCTCAGCCAACATTATACTTAACAGCGAGAAGCTGAAAACTTTTCTTTTAAGATCAGGAACAAGAGAAGGATGCCCACTTTCCCCACTTCTCTTCAACATAGTACTGGAGGTCCTAGCCACGGCAATCAGACAAAACAAAGAAATACAAGGCATCCAGATTGGCAGGCAAGAAGTTAAACTGTCCTTTTTTGCTGATGACATGATCTTGTACATCAAAAACCCTAAAGAATCCACTCCAAAACTACTAGATCTAATATGTGAATTCACCAAAGTTACGGGATACAAAATTAATATGCAGAATTCTGTGGCATTCCTATACACTAATAATGAACTAGCAGGCAGAGAAATCAGGGAAACAGTTGTATTCACAGTTGCATCAAAAAGAATAAAATACCTAGGAATAATCCTAACCAAGGAAGTGAAAGACCTATACTCTGAAAACTACAAGACACTCATGAGAGAAATTAAAGAAGATACCAAGAAATGGAAACATATCCCATGCTCATAGATAGGAAGAATTAATATTGTCAAAATGGCCCTCCTGCCTAAAGCAACCTACAGATTCAGTGAAATCCCTAACATAATGCCTACAGCATTCTTCAATGATCTAGAGCAAATAGTTGCAAAATCCTTATGGAACCACAAAGGACCCCGAATAGCCAAAGCAATCATGAGAAGGAAGAATAAAGCTGGGAGGATTATGCTCCCCAACTTCAAACTCTACTACAAAGCGACAGTAATCAAGACAATTTGTTACTGGCCCAAGAACAGACCCATAGACCAATGGAACAGACTAGAGAGTCCTGATATAAACCCAACGATATATGGTCAATTAATATATGATAAAGGAGCCATGGATATACAATGGGGAAATGACAGCCTCTTCAACAGCTGGTGTTGGCAAAACTGGACATGTAAGAGAATGAAACTGGATTATTGTTTAACCCCATACACAAAAGTAAACTCAACATGGATCAAGGACCCGAATGTAAGTCATGAAACCATAAAACTCTTAGAAGGCAACATAGGCAAAAATCCCCTGAATATAAGCATGAGCGACTTCTTCCTGAACTCATCTCCTCGAGAAAGGGAAACAAAAGCAGAAATGAACTCATGGGACTACATCAAACTAAAAAGTCTCCATATGGCAAAGGACACCATCAACAGAACAAAAAGTCACCCTACAGTATGGGAGAATATATTTATAAATGACATATCCGACAAGGGGTTAACATCCAAAATGTATAAAGAACTTACATGCCTCTACACCCAAAAAGCAAATAACCCAATTAAAAAATGGGCAGAGGATATGAAGAGACAATTCTCCAAAGAAGAAATTCATATGGCCAACAGACACATGAAAAGATGCTACATGTCACTAATCATCAGGGAAATCAGGGAAATGCAAATTAAAACCACAATAAGATATCACCTCACACCAGTAAGGATGGCCAGCATCCAAAAGACTAAGAACAACAAATGCTGGCAAGGATGCGGAGAAAGGGGAACCCTCCTACACTGCCGGTGGGAATGTAAGCTAGTTCAACCATTGTGGAAAGCAATATGGAAGTTCCTCAAAAAGCTAAAAATAAAAATACCATTTGACCCGTGAATCCCACTCATTGGAATTTACCCAAAGAATACAACTTCTGAGATTCAAAAAGACATATGCACCCCTAAGTTTATCACAGCACTTTTTACAATACCCAAGATATAGAAGCAACCTAAGTGCCCATCAGTAGATGAATGGATAAAGAAGAGGTGGTACATACACACAATGGAATACTATTCAGCCATAAGAAAGAAACAAATCCTACCATTTTCAACAATATGGATGGAGCTGGAGAATATTATGCTCAGTGAAATAAGCCAAGCAGAGAAAGACAAGTGCCAAATGATTTCCCTCATTTGTGGAATGTAACAAAGAAGAAAAACTGAAGGAAGAAAATAGCAGAAGACTCAGAGACTCCAAAAGGAACTAGTGGTTACCAAACGGGAGGGGTGTGGGAGGGTGGGTGAAGAGGGTGTTAGAAGGGGATGGAGGGGTATTTTGTTTAGTACACATGGTGTGGGGCATCATGGGGAAAACAGTCTAGCCCAGAGAAGGCAAATAGTGAATCTGTGGCATCTTACTACACTGATGGACTGTGACTGCATTGGGGTATGGGTGAGGACTTTATAACATGGGTAAATGTAGTGACCACATTTTTTTTTCATGTGAAACCTTCATAAGAGTGTATATCAATAATACCTTAATAAAAAAATTTTTTTAATGAAATAAAATAATAAAAAATAGAAAATAGAAACTCATTTCATATCTAAAGACATACATAGACTCTAAACAAAGGGATGGAAAAAGATATCTAATGCAAATAAAAGGTTGAAAAGGCAGGAGTTTCAGTACATATAACAGACAAAGTAGATTTCAAAACATAGTCACAAGACACAAAGAAGGTAATTACATAATGAGAAATGATCGTTCCAACAGGAGTATGCAACAACTGTAATTATTGATCACCCAACATAGGAGCACCTTAGTATACAAAACAAATACTAAAAGACCTAAAAGGAGAAATACACATCAACACAGTTTTATTAGGGGATTTTAAAGTTCCACCTATATCAATGGATAGATCATCCAGACAGAAAATAAAAAGGGAAACAGAGGCATTGCATGGCATATTAGAGCAGATGGACTTAAAAGATATATATGGAACATTCCACCCAAAAGCAGCAGGACACACATTTTTTCTCAAGTGCACATGGAATGTTCTCCAGAATAGGTCACTTATTAGGACACAAAAAGAGTCTCAATAAATTAAAAATGTTTGAAATTATAGCAAACCTCATTTCAGATAACAATTTTATGAAAGTAGAAATCAATTGTATGAAGAAAATTTTAAAAATCACAAGCACCTGGAGGCTATACAACATCCTTCTAAACAATCAATGGATCAGTGAACATATCAAGGAAAAAATCAAATAGTACACTAGAAACAAATGAAAACAGAAATACAACTAGCTCAAAATATGTGGGATGCAGCAAAAGCTGTTCTAAGAGAAAATTACATAGCAATACAGGCCTACCTCAAGAAACAAAAACAATGCCAAATATTCAATCTAAATTCACATCTAAAGAAACTAGGAAAAGAACAAATGAAGTCCAAAGTTTGTAGAAGGAGGGAAATAATAAATACCAAAGCAGAAATAAATAAAATAGAGATGAATAAAACAATAGGAAAATATCAATGAAACCAAGAGCTGCTTCTTCAAGAAGATAAATAAAATAGACAAACCCCTAGGCAGACTTTTTAAAAAAAAAAGACAGAGGACAAAAACAAAATATTAAATGGAAAAGGAGAGGTTACAACTGACACCACAGAAATTCAAAGACCTATAAGAGAATTCTATGAAAACTTATATGCCAATAAATTGGGCAACCTAGAAGAAATGGACAAATTCCTAGAAGTGTAGAATCTTCTAAGAGTGACCCAGGCAGAAATAGAAAATCTAGACAGACTGATTGCCTGTAATGAAGTTGAATTGGTAATAAAAAAAAGAAAATTCCCAAGAAACAAAACACCAGGACCAGTGGGTTCACAGGTGAATTCTACCAAACATTTATAGAAATGCTAATACCTATTCTTAAAATATTCTAAAATGTAGAAGAGGAGGTAATACTTCCAAACTCATTCTGCGAGGACAGCATCAGTCTAATACCAAAAAGAGATAAAGACACTACAAAGAAAGAAAATTATAGGCCAATAACCCCAATGAACATATGCAAAATTCCTCAACAAAATATTAGTTAACTGAATTCAAAATTATATCGAAAGGATCATCAATCATGATGAAGTGGAATTTATTCCAGGAGTGCAAGGATGGTACAATATTCATAAAGAAATCAATGTGATACAGCACATTAACAAAAGGAAAAATAAAAATGACATTATCATCTTAATAGATACTGAAAAACCATTTGACAGAATTCAACAACCATTCATGATTAAAAACTCAACAAAATGGGTGTACCTCAATGTGATAAAGGCCATGTACAACAAACCCACAGCTAATATCATACTCAATGGTGAAAAGCTGAAAGTTTTTCCTCTAAGATCATGGACAAGAAAAAGATGCCCCCTCTCACCACTTTTATTCAACATATTACTGGAAATCCTAGCCATGGTAATCAGACAAGATAAAGAGACAAAAGAAATCCAAATTGGTAAGTAAGAAGTAAAATTGTCACTATTTGCAGTTGACATTATACTACATAAAGAAAACCCTAGACTCTACCAAAAAAATATTAGAACTAATAACTGGATTCAACAAAGCTGTGGAATAAAAATCAATATACATAAATCTGTTGCATTCCTATATACTAATAACTAACTAGCATAAAGAGACATCAGAAAAAAATTCCCTTTATAATTGTATCAGAAACATAACATACCTAGGGATAGACTTACCAAGGAGAAAGACCTTTGAAAACTATAAGGTACTGATGAAAGAAATTGAAGAAGACACAAATAAATGGAAATATATCCTGTGCTCATGGATAGAAAGAATTAATATTGTCAAATTGGCTATCCTGCCCAAAGCAATTTACAGATTCAGTGCAATTTCTCAAAATCCCAATGGTATTTTTCAATGACATAAAGCAAGTAGTCCTAAAATTTATATGGAACCACAAAAATCCCAAATAGCAAAAGCAATCTTGAAAAAGAACAAAAATGGGGGAATCAACCTCTCTGACTTCAAGCTATACTACAAAACTACAGTAATCAAAACAGTATGGTTCCGGCACAAGAACAGACCTATAGATCAATGGAACAGAATAGAAAGCCTAGATAAACCCAGGAAATATGTGATAAAGGAGCCATGAATATACAAAGGGGAAAAGACAGACTCTTCAATAAATGGTGTTGGGAAAACTGGTTAGCTATATGCAAGAAAATGAAACTGTATTACTGTCTAACACCATACATAAAAGTAAACTTGAAATAGATTAAAGACCTAAATATAAGACATGAAACTATCAAATTCTTAGAAGAAAACATAGCAACATTCTCTTGAACATAAGTATGAGCAAATTTTTTCTGGAAAAAACATCTCCCCAGGCAAGGGAAACAAAAGCAAAAATGAACAAGTGGTACTACATCAAACTAAAAACTTCTGTACAGCAAAGGACACCATCAACAAAACAAAAAGGCAACATCGTGTGCATGAGAATATATTCATAAACAATTTATCTGATAAGGGGTTGTGGGGTAAATGGAAGTTTTCACCCAGAATTTCCACCTGGCTTTTATAATGGTGTGCAGATAAAGGTTCATTTGCATATCAATGGGCCACAGCAGGGTCATGGTGGGGGAAAGGGATGGAGAGAAAAAAGCCATTCTTTCCTTCCCTCCATTCTTGGTATGTAATTAGTCTGGTGCCCAGCAGTCACCAGGGACCCACCCATGGAGTTTCTCCTGGAAGGGGTGAGCAGGAGAAGTGATCACGCACAGTGCCAGCAGGGATGGGGCAGGGGCTGGCTAGTGGAGCCAAGTGGGAGACCAAGCTGTGAGCAAAAACCCTTTTTCACACCCTGCCCTTTCCCTTATCTTTCTTAGGTTTCATCAGATCATATGGAACTTGCCCTGCATGGGGAGCCCCTTACTCCCAGAGATACAGGGGTTAATACCCAAAATATATGAAGACTCATATGTCTCAACAGCAAAAAACACAAATAACCCAACTAAAAAGTGGGCAGAAGACCTCAGTAGACATTTTTCCAAAGAAGAAATACAGATGGCTGACAGGCACATGAAAAGATGCTCTACACTGTTAATCACCCAGGAAATTCAAATCAAAACCACAATGAGATATCACCTCATACTAGTCAGAATGGTCACTGTCCAAAAACCAAGAAATGGCAAGTGTTGGTGAGGATGTGGAGAATAGGAAATCCCCCTACATTGTTGGTGGGAATGTAAATTGGTGCAACCACTGTGGAAAACAGTATGAAGGTTCCTCAAAAAACTAAAAATAGAAATCATAAAACCCAGTAATTTCATTTCTAGAAATTTATCTTAAGAAAGCAAAATCCCTGATATGAAAAGATATATGCACCACTATGTTTATTTTAGCATTATTTACAATGGTAAATATTGGAAGCAGTCAAAGTGTCCATCAATAGATGAATGGATAAAGAAGAGGTGGTACATATGCACAATGGAATATTATTCAGCCACCAAAAAGAAAGAAATACTGTCATTTGCAACATGGATAGATCTAGCAGGCTATTATTTTAAGTGAAATAAGCCAGAGAGAGAAAGACAAGTACCATATGATTTCACTTATATGTGGAGTATAAATAAAAAACAAAGTGAAATGAACAAAATAGCAATAGACTCACAGACACTGAAAAGTAACTTGTGGCTACTATGTCGGGGGTGGTTGTAGTGTGTGGGTGAAATAGGTGAAGTGGATAGAGGCACATTTCAATTATGATATGAATTAGTCATAGGTATGAAATAGGCATAGAGAATATAGACAATGATTCTGTAACATCTTTCTATGTTGACAAATAGTAACTACATTAATTGGGGTGAGGATTTAATAACTTAAATAATTGTTGAATCACTATGTTGTATAGTTGAAACCAATATAATATTGTACATCAACTATACTTCAAAAAATAAATAAAATGGAAAAATATCCTTCCATTCTTACAAACACGAAGAAATATGCAGTCTCCTTGCTGATGAAATGCTAAATACCTTTTATGATTTTTTACTCGGAGATCACATAGCTGATGACAGGATGATTGTTTTCAGTCTTGGCAAACTAATTCTCGGTGCAGACTGTGGAATATATTTCAGACTTTAAGACAATACATCTTGCTCTGAGAGCTTTCTATTACTTATCCTCTTATATTTATCCTCATGATTTTCTAATTTCTCAGAGTAGCATCCCATATTTTTCCACAGTGCAGAATCTTTCCAGGACTGACATATGACCCTTTAATTTTTTTTCAGGATGTAGAAATGATTTTTATTGAAAATGGAAATTACCAAAAAATTCACAATGAAAATGGAAATTAAAGCTGAGGAAAAAATGTTTCTGATTTTTAACTGTTATTTTAGAGTTAGAAAAAACTGAAACTAAGAAAGTTTGTTGCATTTTCCTTAACATTAATATTCTTGATTTTCCAATTCTTTGGGCCCATGTTCCAATACTCTTTCTGCAGTTCCACCAGGAATATAAGTAGATAGCTATTTATGAGTTACTAATCAATAATGGCTTCTCATATTATAATCTATTTGTTCAACTAACTGTTATTAAATTAAGTTGGAAAGCAAATGTTTTAGGAAAATATTAGGGAGTATTTGTGGGGAAATGTTAGGGGAATGACCTATTTACTAGAGAAATTTGAATCTTGTGATTGAACAAATATCTTTTAAAGTATATTGGACCACAGATCAGATTCCAGCATGATAGCATGAGGCACCCTTCTGACCCCAGTAAAATTGGTGGAAATTATTTACAAAAAACAATCATTTAGAGTCTCTGGAAATGGCTCTAAAGGTGAACAGCAAATGAAGAAATAGTTATTCAGAAATATCTATGAAAATTTGTTGAGAAAGGCGAGTCTGTGTATTTGAACCAGGATTGCTCTCTCCTTCTCAGTGAGATGGTCACCATTCCAGACCCCTAGAGAGCACAGGCTTCACTCTGCAACCAGATGCTATAAGACGGATTTCTCCCGAGAAGGAGCAGGACTTCAGCTTCTCTCATCCTGTCTCCAGCACCTGTTGCTGATCCTCAGTTCAGGGGAAAAGCAGCTAGAGGTCGGGGCTCCTTTTTCCTTCCCTCCCCCAAGGCACTGAACAGAGGCTCGATCTTGGCTTTATGTGTCTCCACTGAGATTGCACTTTGCCTGGCTTGTGAGGTGGTGTTACATGCCAGGAGAGGCAAGTTGAGGGGACCTCAGGCTGCTACTGTGCCCCACACTGAATGTACAGCCCCTAAAATGGATGTCACTCAGAGAGGTTTCCCATTGTCCCTACCCCAACTCCAGAATCTTAGCTCAGAGTTTTTGCTGAGGGTTGGCAGGGGTAGGCAGGGAGAATTAGTCCGTAAACCAGATAGCTCCTAATCTTTTCCCAACACAATTGACCTTATTCCTTATTCAAAACAGAGCATGGAGAATTCAAAGCCTGAAGGTACTCCACAGAATATTGGAAGATGTGGGGAAAGGCAAGTTGGAAGATACTTGTAGTTTGAATGAAAATACAACCTGGACTGTATACTGGCTATTTGGAGGATAGAACCAGAGAATAAGACAGCTAGAAGGTGCCCCCCTAGAGGCAGAGCAGATATCCAATATGGATCAAAAAGTTATTCCTTTAAAGGTGCCATGGTTTAATTCGATTGGTTTATGAAGTAATTTCTGCTCTAGGGCATTTCTGAAAACAGTAGAGCAACCAGAGAGAAATTAGTGGAGTTCAACAGCTGGGTGTCCCTAGGGATGGTGGGGCGTACCAATGTCACTGTCATCACAGGGCTATTCTGAGCACACTGAGGAGTGACATCAGATATTTAAGACTGTACAGGAGGGAGAGTAGACTTCACTAAAATAATCTAACCTATCACTAAACAAATAAAAAAGCAAATAGTAATAACTGGTTTTGGAAGGAGAGAGAGTACCAGAGTTGCTACAATATATTATCTAAAATGTCTTATTTTGAATAAGCAAAGAAATAGTAAAGTATGATCCATATGTCATAAAAAAAATAGGAGCACAAAATGTTTGAGAGCCAAGCAGATGACAGATTCAACAAAAAAAAACCTTCAAAACAGTAATTGTAAATATGGTCATTGCTAAAGGAAAGCATGTTTTAAAAAGTAGAGGGATGTATGATAGCAATGTTTCATCATTAGAAGACACCAATAAAGAGAATATAGAAAAAGGACCCAATTGAAATTCTTGAGTTCAAAAATACAATAGCAGAAGTTCACTAAAGGTTCAACAGTAGATTTGAGCCAATGGGCAAAAGAATTATTAACTTGAAGATGGATTGATGGCTATGATGCATCTGAAAAACAAGGAGACAGTGAACAGAGCCTCAGAAAAATGCGAGGTGCCATCAAGTGCACCAAATACATGTAATAACAGTAAGGAGAGACAGAAAGGAGAAGAAAAGCTGTTGAAGAAATAGCAGTAGAAAACTTCCCAAATTTAATGAAAACAATAGCTTTCACATTCAGGAAGCTCAGTGAGCTCCACACAGGATAAAAACAAAGAGACCCACAAATGCACAGGTCATGGTAAAAAGGTTCAAAGTCAGAGACAAGGAGAAAATCTCAAAAGCAGCAACTGAACATCAACTCCTCGCTTACAAGATAATCCCAATATGATTTCACTGATTCCTCAGCAGAACAAGGCAGGCCAGGCAGCAGCAGGATGAAACATTCATTCAATGTGCTTGAAACAAAGCAAACTGACAGCCAGGAGCCTGTGCACAGCAAGACTGTTTCTCAAAGCTGAAGGAGAGATAATGACATTGCCAGAGAAACACTGAATTTGTTGCTTCTTGCCCTGCCTCATAAAAATACTAAAGGAAGTTCTTCAGGCTGAGAACAAGAAACCCCAGACAGTCATTAAGATCCACATGAAAAAAGAGAGAACCAGTAAAGATAACGATGTAATTATACAAAAACAGTAGTAATGCATATTTTCTCCATGTTTCTCATAAAAATCTCATGATTTTAAAAATAATTGTGTAACATGCATACAATATAATGCTGGGTTTATATCATATAGAAATACAAAATATGTATACGATATTTGTCAAGAACAACACAAAGGGCGTGGTGGTAACAAAGCAGTTCTAGGCTAAGAATATGACTATATAGGGTAAAATAATAATTATAACCTTGTGTTGCTGGGTTTATGACATTTAGATGCAACATGTATAAAAAGATTACCACAAAAAGGGGGACAAGAGACTAGAACTGTTTAGAAGTAACATTTATATAACTCACTAGAATTAAGTTAGTATAAATCTGGATTTTATTCTGATAAGTAAACCCTAGAAAAACGAGTAAAAAATAATATATATGTATAAATAAAATATAGTGAAAAATTATTCATGAAATTAAAATATACATTAGAAAATAATGACTTTATGCAAAATAAAAGTTAAAGGAAAAATAAAGGAACACAAAAAATTGGGACATAGAGCAAAAACATTAGAATGGCAGATATAAATCCAGTTATATGAAGAATAATATTAAATGTAGATGGATAAAATAATCCAATCAAAAGACAGATTGTCGGACTGGGTGAAAAAACATGACCAACATGATCCATATCTGTAAGACACAAAGAGACTGAAAATAAAACCGGTTAAGACCATGGCTAAATCAGTCCTTTGGGCTGCCTTCAAGATTAGTGCTAGTTCAGTACTGACTTCATGTATGTGCAGGGACATGCTCAATGTTGCAGAAAATGGAACGCTAAATAGCCATGAATTCTACAATACATAAGTTTCCAGTTTAGAGAGTGGAAAAATAAACTAGATTCCACAAGAGTCAAATCAGCACCCTAAATATAAAGTAGAGGTCACTCTGAAGAGGGAGAACTGGAAAAATCAGGAAAGACTTCTGATGGACATGGCACTTGAGAGATGGATAGAACTATGACATGTGGGCATGTGGAGAATTCAAGGGGCAAGCAAGGGCACAAATATAGAGCTTCTCATTTCTGTGCCAATCAAGGGACTTCAAGATGTGGCAGAAAATTAACTCTGCCTGTATCTATCTTTTGGGAATATCAATCTAAATAGAAGATGGTAAAAATAAATCCATATTCCATTTCATGTTCCCTTTTATTCACATAGTGAAAGGAACAGTGCCTTGAAACAGAGCTGAACCGCTTTTTGTTTATTGCTTTTCTCTGTCTCCCCCTCAGATGCCAGTGCTTTTTTATTTTTAATGGCTCTGTAGAGAGGTTGGCAATATCCAGACGGGCTCCTACAGAACATAGGGATGAAAACTTGCCGATGTACTGTACACTTCTTTAAGGAAAAAGCGTGGTTTAAAAAGAAGTAAAAGTGTACACAGGAATGAGTAATTAAGATTAAAAATAATTCTGTGTCCTTCACTCTAAAAATACCTGGTGTACAAAATGTCTAATCCTCTGAAAACAAGTTTATCACTGCCACAAATAATTTACTGTCATATTCCTTAAAAAACAAAATCAAAAACACCTCATTGATATTTGAAAAAATATGGTTTCATGCCATCAAAAATTGATTTAAGCAGTAACTCTTCAGGATCTTACCTATGATATAAAGTAAGATTCAGCTACATTTTTCTCTATAGAAACGTGTATTTTAAGACTTGAAGGCACTCACTAGTTAACAGCTTATTATTCTTTATAGATACTAAAAACCAGTCCATATTAATAGTGCTAAGACAGAGTTGGCTTCCTGACAGATAACTGCATTTTTTCACCAGAGCTGTAGAGAGAAAACCCTGTCATCGGTCTACAGTCCCGTGCAGAGAGGCACAGTTCTCTTTGACAAGCATTGTGCTCCCCTGTTCTGTAGCAAGTGCTTCTTTACGATTCCCCGTGACAGCCCCCACAAACTGACTAATGAGAATAATACCCCCAAATGATTTCCTTAAGGATGAAATGGCAGTATTTTAAAGACTAGCCAGCTTGCAAAGAAGCAGATGGCTCTGCAGATGAATTTTAAGTCCCTAATTTCAAAACTGTGATTATCACTTTTGTCAGTAGTGGGCAAATGGAAATTTGTCGTTAAAGATGCTCTGCTAAATGATATGTTCACACACTTTCCAGATTTATTTTTTGCATATTCTGACTTAATGGAACATAAAATGTGATTCTTCATATTGCCCAATGTGTATAAGCTTTCAGAAGGTAAACTAACGGGCTCATGATAAATAATAAGTCCTGAGGAATAATGCATTTAAAAGAAAATCACTGGCGAGTCCAAATCCTCCATGTTAAGTCCAGTGGGTGGATGCTGGGTCAGGACACATCTGAGAACAAGACCCAGGCTTTTTCTGGTCTGCTAAGTGACCACTAGTTTCACAAAAATGGTCTTACCCAGCTTTCTCTGCCCTTAACAAGACTATCTCAGGAAGCCTTCAGGCACAGACAGCAGAGGAATAAACTTCCCCCAGTGTCCAGGGCCCCTGCCGTGTTACCATGGGCAGATGGAGGAGGCACACTCTAAAACATGGACAAAGACTACCAGGGCTGGCCTGTAACACTCTTGTCTCTCAGAATTTCCTAACCTGTAAGAACTCCTCGGCTTGTTCACCCAGCTTCTTTAACAACCACATGTACAGAGAGAACTGCAGTCAAAGGTTTGACAAATACAACTCATGCCGCCCTCACAACGCCCTCAAAGGCAGGTGTGTGGATGAACTTGGGAAACTTGCCCTGTGGTTGTTTGCTCTTGTTCTTGACCTTTTGATCCAGAAGATTATATAGTTAAAAAAAAAAATCCATGACCAGTGCAGGAAATTTTCCTCTAGAGATTCAGTGACCAAGCAAAGAAGCGCTGACTCTGTGGGACGCTGTGCTGGGCTCTGTCGCGCCCGTGCGTTTCATCTGGTCCGCACAGAGGCACCTCTGGGGGCAAGGTGGTAAGGATGGGCTCCTCTTTATTGAGTACTCAGGTGGCGCCATTATGTCACGCTGTCTGACAGTAAGTGCTAAGAAGAGAGCAAACATTCATGCTATGAAGCATTAATGAACTTTTGGGATAAAAATAGTTGCTCACTAGTTTTTAAACAAGACCCGAAAATGTATTTCCAAGTGTCACCTATCTTCTCCATAGCAGGGCATGTCTTTCCTTTAAGGAAGTTTCAATTTTACCTCTGAGTATTTAGGGCAACTGATGGTGGGTCTTTTGCTACTGTATTTTATTGGTTCATATTGTCACCCCTGAAAACGAGCACAAAATATAGAACACTGCTGTGAAGCCACCTGAGTGACAGATACTCACCATTCTTGTACAACGTGGGGATATTTTGCATTGCTGATTTTAAAACAGTACTTTCCTCCAGGTAAAATGAAGGGCATTCTCCCCAGGTAGTGAAAACCCTGGAAAAGAAAAGGAAAGAAAGAAAAGGCTATCAGTTTGCATTAAACTCGGTGGCCTGAGAGGATTATCTCAGCAAGTCATCGCTGTAACATGAATATTTTTCCTATTCTGAGTCAGGATCAGCAAACATCAAATCATAACTCACAAACAATAAGAGCCCTGTGTCTCTTCAGCACCCACTATGTGTCAGGCAAGGTTCTTGATGGTCTACACACCCACTGCATCATGAGCCTTCATCAGAGCAGGTGATATAGGGCCCATTTTGCAGATGAAGACATGGAGCCTTAGAGAGGCTACCTATCATTTTCAAGGATATCCAGCTGGGAAGCAGTGCTTTACTTATTTATTTATTTTAATCCTAATGAAAATACTTCTCTATAGTTATTTCTGTTTCTGTTTTATAGCCAAGGACTTAGTCAGGGAATTCATGTGGCTTATCCACAACATTAAAAGCAAATGGCAGGAGGGACAAGCGGGAAAAAGGGGCATTACGACATAATGTAGTGTGGGGAGGCACGGGGAGGGCTGTACAACTCAGAGAAGACAAGTAGTGACTCTATAGCATCTCACTACGCTGATGGACAGTGACTGTAATGGGGTATGTGGGGGGGACTTGATGATATGGGGAATCTAGTAACCATAATGCTGCACATGTAATTGTAGATTAACGATACCAAAAAAAAAAAAAAAGCAAATGGCCGAGCAATTTGATGGCACATTTGTGTTTGCCGCTGGAATGGGGGCTCTCTGATGCTTTGCTCCTCAAAGGGTGGCCCAGGTGGGCAGCATGATCTTCTGAGAGCTCTTTAGAAATGCAGAGTCCTGGGCTCTGCTCAGATCTGCTGCATCAGAATCGGGATTTGCGTTTTAACAGCCCCACCCCACCAAGTGACTCTCATGAATGTGACCATTTTAGAAGCACTACACCCATCCCTCTGCCCCTCTCAGACCACTTGGCAGCACCTTGAAGAGTTCAGGGCTTCTCAGGCAGCGTATGACTGTTCCCAGCAGGAGTCATCTGCACTGTCCAGATGCCACCGGCGATTGATGGGTCCCCCTTCCAGTCCCCCTGGCCACAACCTGCTGGCCCCCACCCCAGCCCCTGCCAGACATCACTCGCCAGAATCTCCCGTTCCAGGTAGAGATGAACAGCTAAACCATCCTTCTCATTGAACCTAGCCATGTAAAACAGCATTATCTTAAAAGCAATTGCTGGATCCTCTGAGAGGCCCATCACCCGTTCCCTCCTAGAGAGCATCCCAAAGAGCTCTTCAGGTCCAAGGCTGCGTCTTCTCCGAGCTGCACGCTGAGCTACTGCATCATCTGGTCCTTTTGCAGTGCACCTGGGGTTTTGCTGAATAGAGTGTGTCCTGAAAGGCTTCTTCCTTATTTCCATCTCTTTATCTCTTGTTATCGAGAGATATCCTTTTCTCTCCTTATCTCTTATTGCTTGTTGTCATCTGGAGAAGACCTGATTACAAAGCCGTGCTCTGTGTTCACTCTTTCTTGTCATTTTCTGTAATGTGTATAATATAATGTGTAAATATATTTGGAGGCCCCCAGCCCCCACACAGTTCAGGGCTGTCAGAAAACACATGCACTATGTGATGGAATGTTGAAAGGGCATCTTCACAGGAACTGGGCAGCAAGAATGAACATGTAAACGGGGGCCTTCTGCACAGCATAGAACAGGTTCTAACACTTTAAGCCTGGTAAGGATTTTTGCTTTAAATATAAAACAACAAATTCTTATTTAGCAGTATGCACTATGCAAAGCACTTTCTCATTGTCTTTACAATTTTGTAATCTAAAATATGTAAATCTTCACTATTCTTGGGGCACCAAATGTCACTAATAAGCATCCTTTCATTTTTGATTTTCTTAATGAGCCTAATGGTAAAAAACTTTTCCTAGTGGATGAAAAAGTCTATAGTGGTTAGGCGATAGGATCTACTTTGTTACTGTCTTGTGACCATCTTTATATCATTGGATTTATCTCTTGGTTTATTTCAGTGTCTTCATCTTCATTGTCTCTGGTTCAATGGAAAAAAATATCATGAAAACTTAGAGGCCATTGATTCCAACCTCCTCATTAAACATCTTGTCTAAATATTTTAAACAAGTAATTTATAAGCTGCTCCAGTTATTTAGAGATTGTTGTTAATCAAATTATTTAACTTTGCCTTAATGAACAGTTTCTGCAGAACTATTGTTCAATTAAAATTCCAGGCATAGCAGTGATTGTGGTAGATTGCTATTCTTCTGCCCTGAAACCAAAAGCCATTCTAGCTACTTAAAAATATAATTACGAATAGATAGTATACTCCAAAAGGATAAGGGTTATATCCCCAGCGTGCATATAGTGTCTACCAAGTAGTATTTATTTACTAATTCATTCAATAAATGTTTACTCAACATAAGGCACTATGAGACGTTTTAGAACTCCTATGGAAAACAAGATACATGTTAATCATTGTCTTTCCTACTAAAATGTGAACCTTATGAGATTGGGGTCCTTCTATTTTGTTCATTGCTTATTCATTGTCTTAGCACCTAGCATAGTGCTGGGCACAGAACTATTGCTCAGTAAATATCTGCTGAATAGGTGAAAGAAGTAAGTGAGCGATGCTAGGAGTCTAGTAGAAGAGATAAGTAAAGATAAACAACATAATATATAAGATTATTTTCAAATTATGGTAATAGCTCTGAAGAAAAAAAAACCCTAATTGTTGACATAATAATGAGGGAGCTAGTCTTTTTTTTTAAACGTTTGTCATAATTACTTTTGGCAAAGTCTTGCCTAAGTTTAGCCATGGAAAAAGTAATGTCACGTATAATAATTTTTATGATAGAGAACTTTTTTTTGTATAATTTGAAATAGTGAAGTAGCTTATTGGAGCAGTTTATTTGAATTAGTGAAGTAGCTTATTGGAGCAGTTTAAGGGTGGCCCTTTTGAGAAATAGCAAAGATTCATTTATTCAGCCATATTTAGTTAGTGCCTGCTAGCTACCAGGTGCTGTCCAAGGTTCTGGGTTACAGCAATGGGCAACATAAATACGGTGAGGCTCCTGTCCACTCACAGCATCTCCACCCATAGAACCTTGGGGTGATTCCCAAGGTCACTTGCTGCGAGTGTATAAATTAGGACAAGCACAGGTCTGGGGAGATGATCTAGACCAGAGTTACCTCAAAGAGTTAGGAGTTAGAGAAGATACCCGGTGAAAGTTCTTTAAGACATATCCAAGGCCCAAGTTATCCTTTAGCCTGATAACGACTCAAACGCTCACCTGTAGCTCAAGATCTAGTCCAGGACTATTTTCACACTTTCACTTAAAAAGGCTGTGTTTTACTTTCCTAATAGGTAAAACTGGAGTGTCAGTCTAATTGTCACTTAGAGACTCCTGGATAGCTAAGTAGTTCTTCAGAATGAATTACCTGTGTTATGCTATTAGCATCCCTTCCTTGTGTGAAACAGCTAGTACAATACCTAACTTATGAACAAGGCATGACTCAGGTTCTGAAGGGAAGAGAGAGAGTCTGCATTTCCTAACTTCCTGTGGTTTCCTGCACAGCCATCCCCCTCTGATTTCCATCCTTATTAACCTTTTTTGTCCCCTCTGTTTCCCCATTCTTCTGCTTCCCTTTTCTAGGTCACCCTCATGCCTGATAATCACACATCTCTATGTTTCCATTTCTCCTTTTGCTCTTCCATATTACATTTTTAGCATCCTCAAATTTAAGTTCACTTTTGTGTTTCACCACAGATTAATGTTTTTATGTGTCTCTTCATAGTACTAGGTGAATAAAATACCCTCCCAAAAGTAGCTTTCTTTAATTTCCTTCCTCTGCAAATATTTTATTCAACCATTAATTCCACATTGCTATGTGCCAGAGTCAGGGTATAAATTGGTGGGTGTATCGTACAGCCCCCATCTACCCAGAGTTGATAATCAAAGGAGGAAGATAAATAGTTAATGTTCAGGCAAACAGAAATTTCACTGAGATAAGTGCTCTAGAGGAAATGAACACAGGAGAGGACTGCTGTGGGGATGGCCAAGGGAGCCATTTCTGAGTATGTGGCATATAAGGATGTGAGAGAGTCAGCCATACAAAAGCCAAATGCAAGTGCACATGGGGCAGCCATATCAGTCTGTGTTAAAGCTTTGGGGTAGAAAATACAGGTCTTAAAAAATATATGTCTACTTGAGACAGGGAAGGATGGGGAGCAGCCCCTGTCCAGTTAGCGCAAGATAAGGGTCCTGGGAAGAACAAATGGGCAAACAGGTTGCTTTCTAAAGACCTTGGGAAAGTGAAAAACAGGACACTTGCAGCTGAAACAGTGCAACAATGTATAAGAAGCTTCCCACTGAACCTCCATGATAAAGAACCATTTTACTGAGTATTAAGTCACATAGCTCAGGTAGCTTGACCAAGACATACTACTTAAAAATAGAAATGACCTTTAGTATGATTGGCTAAAATAAAGCTGGCATATATTGCCAGGAATGTGAACCCTAATGGATGCAACAGGCATAAAACCCCTAGACCTGAGCTCATACAGGGCAGCCTTGCCCCTCCCAGTACATACCTGGGAGTTCTGTATCTTCCTTCTATCAATAAAAAGCCTCTTCCTTCTGTCAGTAAAAAGCCTCTTTCTTACTTGCCTACTGTGAGCATTTGCAAAGTTCATTCTTCAGCTATGTAAACAAGAACCCCTACATCATAGTGAGTCAGATTTTGATGGGAGAATTAGAAGAAGAGAGCTATGATAAGAAAAGCCTAAGATACAAGAAATTCTTTTTCCTGGGATTTTGTATCTACATCTAAAGCAAGATGGCTGAGTCATACAGACATTTATAGCTCTGACCCTCTTTGGGTTCAAGACTCATATCTTTGTCTGGATGTGCCACATACAGCTAAAGTTAGCCTGTTCAAACATGGGTCCACAATCTTCCCCTGGTAGGCCAACTCTCCCTCCAGTTGTCTCCTGTTTAGAGGCACTATTGTTGTCAAAAAGCATCCAATCTAGACACTTCACTTTATTCCTAGCTTCATCTATCTTAGCTATCAATATCCGATTTGGCAACAGTCCTACTATTTCTATTCCTGACACCTTAGGATCTGGCATCTTTCTCTCCACCTGCACTTCTTTTCTTGGTTTGACTATCGTCAGTTCTCCCCTGGGCCACTGCTGCCAAGGGCCAGCTGCCTTCCTCCTCCATGTCCTGCTTCAGTCTGTTGTCCTCATGTCACCAGGGAAATCTGGTGGCACAGTGCTCCTGTACAAGATCACTCCTTATCTCACAAGAATTCTGACCTATTTTCCCAGCCTCATTCCCCTTCCCTTAGGAAACCGTTATGCTCACCCACAATGTATTTCCTTCCTCTGCAAATCTATTATCTATTTCAACAATTTCTTTGCATGGCCCCCGCGTACCACTCTCTTTAGTGTTACCATTTCTTTGTATAAGCTCATGACTTTTTGTTCTGCCAGAGGAGTGCCTATTCTTCCTTAAAGACCCAGCTGAAATGTTTCTTCCCCTGGAAAGCCTGTTACTGACTCTCCACTAATCCTCAGTGAGAATTCCTATCTTCCTCATCTATACTTATACTCTATTTTTTTTGTCAATGCAGTTTTTTTGCCTGAATTTTCCCCAAAAGACTGCATAGTCCTGGAGAGCCATGCCAATGTTTATCTTTTATAAAAGCACCTAAAATAGTGTCTGATCTGAAATTTAATAGGTCTTTATTAGATTAATAATGTAGGATTAGGTTGTCTGTAGGAAGCTGAAATTCTTTGGACAATCCCCTTCGAAAGTATTATCCAGGCAGAAGTCAGTCTTCTCTCTGTGCCATTATGAAAATAACATAAAAATCTAATGATCTTAGAATAGATATATATGTATATACATTTTGTCCCTTATAACACCAGTAAGTGCTGAGACTCCTTGTGACTGAGCCTATTCAAGGAGTTGCATACGAAGAAGCAGGGTACAGAAACACAAAAGCAATTAAGTGGCATCTACGCTAACCTCTAGCTGATCTTAGAGAAGAGTGAAGGGACTTAATTCATAGTAGAGCTACATTTCCCAGTCTCTCCTTGGTCTTTCAAACATCCCCACCTTGGTCTTCCATATATGCAATCCATTCATCTACATCTTGAAATCTTTATTCCATTGAAACATCTGTCTCCTCTCTATAGGCCTGTTTGATATCCAACAATTTTGCATTTTTAATGCCTGATGCTCAATTACATGTAAACTGGGAACCAATGTAGCCATTATGTGAGTGAGGAGAACTCCCAAATAAACACATTTGCCCTATTCACATATTTCTTAAGCATTGCAAATTAAGGTGTTTGTTTGGCTGAGTATAATTCTATTTTTTAGAATGGAATTAGCTAAAATTCCAACCGAGTGAAGGGTAAAATTCATTAATACTGCTAGATCTGATTGCATTGTAAAATAATACAATATTTTAAATTGTGTAAACACTTCGATTCCTTAGCCTAGATTTATACCATGTCACATAAGTACTTGGGGACATGTTTTCTGTTTTTCTCCTCTAATTTGACTGCAAACGTCTGAATTAAAATTTCTTCGGTCATTCATTTCCTCTTGCAGTAGGGGATGGATGCCGTCAATGAATGCGGCTTTTTACTTGTCTTATTTACCTTTTCTTTTTTCTTTCTTTGTAACCAGTGGAAAGCAGATATCAAAAGGTGTTTTCTAATGTTTGGTTATTTTCCCGTCACAAAATTCCTTTCATTTGCAGTTTATTTAAGAACACAGCAAGCAGACACTCGAAATCAGTTGATGATTGCTTCCAGCTAAGTGACTCAACCCCTCCCCCACCCGACAGAAGTGCTCTTTGTTGTTTAGATTTTAATTTTTGATTTTTCAAGCTGACTGGCCTAAATGCTGAGAGGTGAGCATAGGAAATCTGGCCGTATGCAGCGTGTGTTCTTTGAAGCCATCTGCCTGTATGGAAGGAAAGGCGACTCTTCAGGTGTCCCTTTCATCATTCTTGAGAGGCAGGAGAGCATTCATGCCCCTCACCCCCTCACTGCATCTCCCCTCAGCTCCGCCAGTCAGTGGAGGAGCCAATCACTGTCAGGGACGGAGGACTTGACAGCTTGCCAACACAGGTGTGTGGCAACTGCTCTTCTTTCCCTTTGATTTCTCCTTCTGTCTAAAGAAAGAGGAAGAGTGCATTTTCAATTATAGAGCAAAGAATCTGCCAGAATATTTCTGATGTTTATTTCTGGAAAAATAAAACTTGGGAAATGTAATAATATACTGTATTTTGTAAGGCAAATACTCATCCACAGCTTTATTACCATATCTAGAATTATAATTACTAATCAATTTAATGATAACCATATACTAAATGCATATTACTTTTCAGCAAATGTATGTTGTACCGAGGATCAAGGATGGGTAAGACCTATCTTCTCATATCAAAGAGCTCATTGACCCGGGATGAAGACAGAACGCCATAATAGCACATAAACAAACATAAATGGAGACAAAACAAAAATCATAGCATAAATACTATAGCAAACGATGGATGATATGCTACAGAGAGAAGATGAAGGAAGCCATCTGTTCTATTAAGGGTCGTGAGGAAAGGCTGCTTAGCGGAGATGACATTCAGGATGGCTGTTCAAGATGAAAAGTGTTCAGAGGGAGCAGGCATCAAAGATACAAAAACAGCTTGGGCAACATTCAAAGACTCAAAATGGCATAACATGCTAGAGGCAGGGATTATTGATTGAATCCAGGGCTAGAGAGCATGGGAATATGACCAAGGAGTAGTTGAGCTCGTGGTGTTGTCCTTATGTGTGCTAAGCAATTTGGATCTTATACTGAAAGCAGTTGAGAACCACCAGAACTTTCTGAAACTATCTGAAAAGTTCTAATTTAATAGGAGAGTGAATGCAAATGAAGTGAATTGTCGTAATAGAGATCTGGGAACACAGAGCCCAATAATGAGATACATCAATAGAAGATAAGTAGTTTACTCTACAAAATATTTATTGAGCACTTCCTATGTGCCAGATGCTGGGAATAGAAATGAATTTTCCCTTGAGAAACTCGCAGCTCACTGGAGAAAGCTAGACGTGTACATGTGAACACAATAGTACAACCTGGCAAATTACCTGTTGGAGTTCTGAAAAAATGCTGAATACAGAGCCATGGATTGTTATGGAGCATCTGGAAAATGTAATAGAGGAGGTAGTATTTGAATTTTCTAGGTCAAATAGGAGTTTTCAGATATAAAAACATGGTGGTGGGAAGTTATAGTTCAGCACCAATGGGTGAAATGAAAAAATAATTCCAGAGATTCCATCTTGAGAAATTAGACTATGGCATCCATAAGCAAAATGGGAAAATAAAGATTTGCAATGAGAGGAGAAGGGGCTGTGTTTAGTTTAAATGGCAATTAAAGTTGAAATGACATGAGACAGTCAAACAACACTACTAAATAGGTAGCTGGAAATGTGGGGTTCAGAGAAGGAGAGAAGATTTTTATTTGAGGGTCAGCATCCCATAAGTGGTAGAGCCATGGACACGTATGAGATCAAGCAAGGAAAACAGAGTAGACACAGAAAGGAAAGCTAAGGAACGCAGAGGCCATAGGTGAGGAAGGGCTAGAGAGGGAGAAAGGCATGCCACCGAGGCGGAGGGCAGCGTCTGAGAAGTGCGATGAGCGGCTGATCTGCAGTTGGCCACAGATTCTCTAGCAAAAGCAGTTCCTCTAGTTTGGACGCAGTGGATATTGGATTTTAGTGACTAAATGAAGAAGGGAATCTTTTTAAGAAAGTGGAAATAAAACATACAGTAATGCTTCAAGAAGCTTTATGGTGAAGGAAAGATGAATAAGGGTAATTACTTCAGGGGCTAGATTTTAAAGAAGAAACTTTAGATGGGGATGTTTGAGTTTACTTTTAGGAAGAGCAGAAGCATGTGGAAAGAGAAAGACTAAACACTCAGCAGAGAGGGACATAGTGATGGAGGGAGACTCGGAGGTCCTAACTAGCCAGGAAACCATCACGGGAGTTTTCTGTCTTGGTCTGTTTCCTGAGACGGGTGTGTTGGTGTGAACATGAGTAATTTGTACCAAAGTCTAGTTTGAAGAATGAGAAACTGTAGAAGGTAGAAGTTCACAGACCACAGCTCTGCTTTCTCTCTGCCATATGACAGGAAGTTATCCTTTGAGAATGAAAATATTACATAAAAGGGTGGGATGAAGGAGAATAATGATAGCTTGAAATATCCCCTGGGAATATGATCAGAAGCAGACTAGAGAATGGTAAACCCACCCATAAACCAAAGAAACAGCTTAATGAAATATTTACTTAGGTCTTGATGAAGAGCACAAGGCTGAAGTCAAACAGCTAGATCTGGCCCTAGCTTTTAGTTATTTGGCTTTGAGCAAGTAACTTAGTCACTCTAAGTTTCCCATCTGCAAAATGGGCATAATAATGTGAGTTAATTTTGTAGTCAACATGATTTAAATATGAGTTAATAATGTAATTCTCTTGGAATAGAATTAAATTTTTAGAATTATCTCTTAGTTATTTTAGAACATAAGAAATAGATGGAGACCTCGAAAAGTAGTCAGGAGGCAATAGAGAGAAAAAGGAATTAAGATGATTGAAAACATAAAAAACCGAGGGCCTATCTTAGCAGAAATCTGCAAATAGACCTTCCCCCTCTTCTTTAGAAAGGATACACAAATAATGAGCAACAATTTTTCACTGTCAGTTAAAAAGAATAAAAAAATGGTAAAACACTTGCAGCAGGAAATATTAGTTTTAGTATAAAAAGAGAACTTCCTCAGAGTAAAAATACATCCTACAAAAGTTATAAAATAAACAGTAGTTTATGTATTTGGAACTGAGACATGGCAAAGGGGCAAATGGCCCAGAATTTTTACATGTGTCCTTGAAGAGTTTCCTGAGAGAGTTACTTGAAGAGAGTGACTCACTGTAGAGGAATCCCTGGGTTCCCATCATCTCTTCTGGGTCTTGTATACATTTTGTGATGCATATTTATAATTTCCTTAATAGGCAGAAGTTGTCAGTATGCCTCGTAATACCTCCTCTGCTTCACCCAACTGAGATATCATTGTACCAAAAAACTATCTGAAGTGTAGGTGCCGGTCATCCAGCACTTCTTGAAGACAAGGAGCGCCTGCTTCCCATCACATCTGCTACTGCAAATAGTTGCTCAAAATAATCCAACAATAAATATTTGTTGAGTGCATGGGTGCATTAATTACTTACTTAATTACATACTATAAAATATTAAGTTGAATGATTTTTGTGTACTTTCCACAATATGTGTGTAAATGCACAGTGCAAAATCAGGATTTCAGTATACCTAAGGTTTAACCATGTGCTGGTTCCTTTGAAGTGCATTCCATAGGCATCCACTTTGAGGAGTGAAATACCAAAGTCCTTATCTTGTCCTCAAGTATATTTTTGGGAGATAGGCTATTCAAGGTGTCATCGTACAAAAAAGAAAGCTATAAATGTTCTGCATGTGCCCCTGATTTGCCAGGCAGATGTAAGAAACTATGTCATCGCTAAAGCTACATAAGAAACTAAGCCACCCAGCAGATGTATATTAAACTTGTCTCCTTTAACTCTTTTCTACCAAGTGTTTGATGTATGAGTTTCATTTTGTTAAAAAATGGTATTTATTTATCCTGAGAAGAGTTCATGATATACTTACCAGTTGAAAGCAATCTTTCCAGAGAGGGATTGAAATCTTTTTTGGAAGAATCTGTGCCTAGAAAATTCTAATATTGAAAAACATACTGTCAGACTGAAATTGGAACTTGCCTATGCTAACTCCTGCTAAGGGAAGGATCAATAATGCTGCTCTGTGTGTACAAACTTTGGGCGAAAAACAGCAAGAGAAAATCACTTAAAAGTTTCCATAATACCCCTTCCTAATGACTGTGTCCTGCCATTAATGGCTTTCATTGCATGAAGAAGCAAACGGTAACTGCCTCTCATGTGAACAGCCCACCAGCAGCAGAATGGCAGAGTCATTACCTGCAGGTACTTTGCATTGACTTGCTAGAAAATCCTCAATGACTCTAAGGATCATGAATTCCAACTCGGCTAAAATCTAAGGTAATAAGCCAAAGCTCTGAGGGTGCCAGTGGGACTGCTGCCGGGTGCATTCATGTCTTGAGAAGAAATGGGATTAGGGATTTTTGTGGTACAGATGAAACAGCAACCCAAAAGCAAATTAAAATTCTTGAACCTTAGTGAAATGTTACTTTCAAGCCAGTGATGTTTTCATGGTTTAGTAGTTGTTGGGTCTATTAAAGGGAAGAGCTTGAATAATTTATTTTGCCTTCAGTATTCCTGAATATGTAGTCAGTCTTTCCAGGATGAGAGACTTTTCTGCATGAAAAATTCTTATTCATTTTTAAAATGAATTGCCCATCTAGAGCACATTCGAAACTGCTCTCCCCTTTGGAAGAAAACTACCAATATGGTAACATGCTTCTGATTTTGATGAGATTTAATTCAGATATATTTGTTGTTCTAAATAATAACACTCTACATTTTCTGAACACTTGATACTACAAAACATTATCACATACATTATTACAGTGGGTCATATCATTCCCAGCTATTTTATGCTTCATTTAACATAGGAGAACAAAAGGTTTGGAATTCCAGTACTATGGGTGCCCAGAGAATCTATAGGATTTTTAACTTCCTTGGTGAAATTATATGTTATACACTTGTGACTTGAATGTCAAGTAACACCAGCCTTAAGCAAAATAAGACAGGCTGTTTGCTTTTCAAGACTTCCTGGAAGTCCCTCTACTTTGACAGGCCACTAATTCAGCCAAAACATGGGTATCAAGAGCCCACGAAGGTTCTAGATCCTAGGTGAGATCTCTTGTCATTCTCTTTTGGACCATTTTCAATAATAGTATCATTCAGCAGGTGGCTAGGATTATTATACTCCCAGACTTTCCCCAGGTTAGCTATGTGCTCGGCAACATGGAGTGAGGAAAGGACTAAGCTATCAAAACAAAAGCTATGATCACTTCTTATATTTATCATTTATCACAGATTGTCACTTATTACTAGATAATTTCTGAGCTACTGATTTCTGATTTGTTTAATGGAGATTAAAATGCCTATATTGCAAAGTTTTTGTAAGGGAAAGAGAATAATATAGCAAATCACCAGAGAGATAATAGAAAATATGTAATGACCTCTGCCCCAGTTCCTTGTACAGAGCTGAAACACTTGCAATGTTCTAAGTGGTTAAAGAATATTTGGTCTTTGAGCTTGGTTCCTAACACAGAGCTGCTGAAACTTTAATAATTTCATGGGTGATAGGAGCACCTTGTTCTAATGAGGTGACTCTGGTGGCCTCCTGGGTGGCTCCTGGGTGGGGCTGGTCACTAGAAAGGGCAAGCCATGATTAGAAGCTCGGAATTTTCAGCCCGCACACCCTATTCTCTCGAGAATGGAGAAGGGGCTGAAAACAGAGTTAATGATAGATCATACTTACATGATGAAGCCTCCACAAAATCCATAAGGTATGTATCTGGGGGAGCTTCTGGGTTGGCAAACACATCTATGTACCAGGAAAGTGATCCACGCCAGCCCAGGCGGACAGAAGCTCCTGTTCTCAGGACTTCCCGAGGTCTCAACCTATGTGTCTCATCTGTATCCTGTATAAACTGGTAAACATAAATTTTTCCCTAAGTTTTGTGAGCCACTCTCCCAAATTAGTTGAAACTGAGAAGGAGTCATGGGGGCCTCAGATGTACAGTTGAGCTGTCAGAAGCACAGGTGACAAACTGGACTTGTGACTGGCATCTGAAGTGCCTGGGAGCAGTCTTGTGGGCTGAGCCCTTCACCTGTGGGTCTGACACTATCTCCAGGTAGAGTGTCAGAATTCAATTACATTAAGTTGTAGGGCACCAAGCTGGTGTCTCAAAATTGCTTGTTGTGGGGAAAAAAAAAGCCACACATTTGGTGGCCAGAAGTGTTAGAAACTAAATGTTCTGTGTGAAAGCAAAGGAGACCCACAGGAGAAGATGGAATGGTTTCTCAGTATGTCACCAACCGCAGCTTGCCCTTTCTTGGACTGCACTATCGTAGTGAAAGGCATGCAGACAAACTAATCTCCAACCAACGATGAATCATGATGAGGATCAAAAGGATGGTTTTCCTTCATTTTAGAAGGGAATTTTGAAGCCTCCAAAACACCCAGTGGGAAGAATTTTTAGAATAATTTCACTCTCCTTGGTAGGGATGGAACATCTGATTCACTCCTACTGAGAAACATATTGGGCACCTACTTTAAGTCAAGCATTGGGTTAAATAAGAATAAGATACAGTCTCTGACTTTGAAGAATTCATTGCAATGTACCACCACTCATCTACCATGGAGCATGGTGACCGATTATTATTCAGCCTTACCATCTGGTCCTTTCTCCTGGAAAATCCTCATCTCTGACTAGTGAGGGTCATCCTTTAGTGATCATCTGAGAATTCATCCTATCCAAAAATAACCTATAATAGAAGCTTATGGGATGTGATTTCCATCTGTACACTTTCTGCCCCAGAACATGCCACAGTTTAAATCTATCTACTCATATTCCCTTTGCCTGCCTTCTTACATGTGAGTGCTGTCACCTCAGCTTGATTGAAAGCTCACTACTTTCTCACAGTACCTGGAATAGTGACCCTCCGACCCCCACCAGCAAGCATGCAATTTTTTTATGGAATGAAGTTGGATTGGGCTACATGAAAATGTGTAATAATTAGCTTAGGTTTGAAACATTTCTAGTAGGAAAAAGTATTAAACATTGAGACTGATATTCAAATCAGGTCACACGACCCAGTTCCCTTGAGAAGAGTCCCTTGTGAGATGCTTCAGGCATGGTATTACATGATGACACAGAGAACAATGTGGATGATCATGCGGTCTTCTTTTTCATCTGAGGTTGAGTTTATTATCCACCAATCTCTTATTTGTTACTACATTTCATGTAGTAAAACAACTACATATTTTATCAAAAGCCGAGATTCCCAGTTCTTAACATAGAGTTGCCTTTTAAAGAAAAATTTCCCACTAAATTCTAAAATATGTTGAATAAATCTATTGTGTCATTAATACATTCAACAGAATTATTGCTTATCCATACTGTGAAAGGAACAATTTTCCTAACAATTTCTTCCTACACTGACTCTCCCTTTAAAAGATACATCCTAGATCTAGGGCCGTCTTCTCCATCGTAAAGTGTTCATTCACACCGACAGCCTTCTGAACATTACTGTGCAGCGAATATAGTTTGAAGAAAACGTTGTGGTGTGTCTCTCCTATCTAGTACATCTCTTTGATTAATTAAGCACAGAATAAGTGCTAGAAAATAAAGCCATGCACCTTTTTTTTTTCAGTTTTTCAGGAAAAATGCATTAGTAAAGTTCTGTTTCATTGTTGCACACTTGACAGCCCACATTCCTGACTGATAGTTATTCTGTATTTTCCCAATCTTTTACTAAAGAGAAGCTTGTGACTTTCTCTACCCTTAAAAACATTTTCTATGTCCATACTGTTCTTTCTGTGTAATATTTTTATAGATTAGAGAGAAGATTTGCCTTAAATGAGTTCATAAAATGTCAAGAGGAAACTTGATAATTTGAACTCAATGGCATAGAGATCGTCACTGCAGAGATAGAACAAACTCTCCACATACTTTGTGATATCTGACCCCTTATGACCATTATATATGTACCTGTAAATAAAGAGTGGGTGTATTAGAAGCAACTCTCAAATGAATATTCCTAAGGTTATATTTTCCTCCACTAAAGTAAAAAATAAATCAATGAAAATAATTTTTATTTCATTATTCCAGGTATTGTTTTTAGAGATTATCTCCTTGAGAATGAAGTTTCTTTTTGTTAAATATTAACTATGCTTATCACATGCTATAGGAAGATAGGGTAGCAAATGGCCTCAAGGGCAGTTGAAAAAGAAACTAATTCCATTCCTCTACTACATATTTCATACATATTATAAATCAAAGAGGAAAAGGTTACCACCATTTCTTGCATTTTATATGCATTTTTATAATAATTGTATTATTTAATTTAATATTCCTGAAATGCTTAAATCAGTGTGTCTGCTTTCCTTTGCATTTTCCCACTGATGCTGATGACTCACCTTGAAACTTGGTTCACCATAATCGTGCCGTCCACAGGTCTCGTTGGGACATTAGTGATGGATGGATGAAAGTGCTATCTGAATCTGTTTCGCTTCCAACTTCACCTTTTTCTTAACTCATTTTTCACTGTTATGCACTTTGTTATTACCACACACAACTAGAGAAAGGTCAAATCAGAAGCAAGCCTGGACTCAAGGACTGATCATATTTTAAATGAACAGAATAGACTTGTCTTTTCTGTGTTGACATACATTCTTGGGACAATCGTTAAGTCTGAGTTTCATATGAGAGAATTAAAGGACTAGCACGGAAACGATTTTTAATCTGGGTTAATGGAAAGGTGAAGGGAGTTCAAATGAAATTATTCTCTGACTAGAAATTAGATGAAAAACATAAGCATTTCACATTGGGTAGTGAGGTGATCAGATAAAACACAGACTACCCAGTTAAATTTGAATTTTAGGTAATTGTTTAATAGTGTCAATATGTTCCAAATATTACATGAAACACACTTATATTTAACTTCAATTTGTTGCTTTGAAAATCAAATTTAACTTGACATTCTGGCATTTTTATTTGCCAAATCTGGAAACCTAAATTAAGATATTGAGATTTAGGTAGAAGAAGGAAATAAGCTGATGCTGAATTCTAGGACTTAAATTTGTGTGTGTGTGTGTGTGGTCAATAAATATTTGGTGAAAAAATTAATATATTTAAAATATGCAGGAGAAGCCCTGAATTTGAGAGGCAAAACCAATAACATTTAAAGTTCTCAGGACATAGACTGGAGAACAAAGTATTTCCTAGCAGGAAAACTTCTCAGTCTCTTGAAAAAGTTAGTCAAATAGACATCGGGGATTTCTAAAATTGAGACCATGCTCTTCTCCAGGGATGATGGTTCAAGAGTTACCTTGTCAAAAAAGCAATGGACGATAAGAATTATAATACTCAGGAAATAAATAACAGAAATAGAACTGGAAATAGGGTGAAACTCAAATGTCTTAGGCTGAGTAGAGAAAATGAAGAAGGGGTTTCTGCTAAAATAATTCAATGATGATGAAGTAGATGAGACATGACTATCAATTTCCAAAAGCAGTTTACATTTTAAAAACCTTTGGCACCCACCATCTCATTGAGACTTAAGGAACTGAGCTGGTCAAAATAGATCCAGAGGTAGCTGGAGCCTGGGTTAGGGCCATAGATCCCTGAGCTGGGATCAGGCTGCACAATGACACTCACAAGAAAAAGTACATCCCTAGTGCTTAGAGGCTGGATGGCACAGGAAAACAGCCAGGAAAGGAGCAGGGCTTGTCAGTTCCATGTATTTCGGTCATCACACAATCCCTGTAGCATCTATTTTTAAAAAAGTGCTGAATTGAAAAGCCCATGTTGTTCGGCTCTAGGGTTTAACACCAGCTAGTATTCGATCACCATGAAATGATAATGGAGGGTGCGTGTATCGCTGTCAGGGTCTGTGGCCCAGTCTTCATATTTGCCTCTGTTACTGAAGGGCATGTTCTGATGATGTTTCTTTTTATCTTTCTTCCCTCCGCTAGATCCTGAGAAGCATTACTGGCTTTCACAAAAATGACTGGTATTTTTCTATCCATGTAGAGAAACTACCAAGGGAAGCTATTTCTGTCTGTTTCCACTTCTATTAAGGTTAGAGAATTTTATCATTATGTGTTTTAGTGAGGAAACCATACTGAACAAAATGCTGCGACATAACGATTTCACGTTCTTAACAGGAGTCCTTATCATTAAAAATTTAAACTATCAGGGACCAAAACCAAAGATTATCTATTGTTTGATGGAGAGATGGATAAGATTAAACACTCCACAGTGTTAAGATGTTGGTTTGAAAGGTTCCGGGGAAAGTGAGATACTCAGTCCTCTGTGTGTTGTTCCTACCTCCGCTGAACAAACCCTAGTGGCAATAAGGCATAATAGGAATCTCCAGCCATCTGCCCCTGAAGGTGCTGACCTGAGGACAGGGATCCAGTGAGCAGTCATTACATACAATAGGGAAAGTGGGCTTCACAGGGAGATCTTTGGGGCTCAGGATTAATATTTGCACCAATGATCATAATGATAATAATGATAATGATAGCTAGCATTTACTGAGTGCTGTGCTTTAGATTCTATCACTGCTTCAGCAACTCCTTAATGCAGATCCATATGATTATTCCCATTCACCTAGGAGAAAACTGAGGCTTAGAGCAACGAAATGCTTGAATGATTAGCAGCTGGCTGTGAGTGATCAATATTTGCACCTCTGCACTAGGCTTTAGAGTGGACAGTTGTTAACATTTTCCTTAGTTCTAAAAGAAGAAAGGGATGCCAAAGGAATATGGAAAAATGCTTATTGTTTTGTCTATGCTTATGTTTAATTACTAAATATTTTCTAAGATTTTTAAAGTAAAAACAATTCATGAAAAAAATGAAACCATATTTTGACCTATAACCAAGGTAAAGTTATGCAAGGATAGACCTTTTTAAATGTTTATTTTGTGGATGTTGAGGCTGCTTTCCACTTTACAAAGAAAAACTGTCAGAACCAGCAATGAATCGTATGTAGTCAGGCTTCAGCCCGACGTGATGTAGAGGTAAGGCAGCAGAGTTCAAACACCTGGACAAGATTAAAGATGGCGGCCTGAGAGGTGAGACAGAGGCTTCCTCCTAAAACCGCATATAATATGAAAATAAAGCTAATACAACTACTCTTGAAAGAGAAACAGGAAAGAGGATTACAACAAACTGCATACACCTGGAGACAAGAGCAGCCCTCACAGAAAACGGTAATGTACTAAAGCTGTGGTCCTGCGGGATCCAAGCCCTTCCCCCACCCCAGCTCACCTGCAGGAGGAACAGGAACAGAGCAGAGAGGGAGTGGAGAACTGGGACTGCTGAATACCTAACTCTGGAGATCTACTCTGGGAGCACAAACCTACATTTCAGGCTGCTTGCATGATACTCTTGTAACTAGGAGCTTGGAAAGCTAAGACAGGTGGAGTTCCTGGAGAGACTAAGATTCCAGCTGCTTGTGAAATCAGGGATCCATACCCAGCTGCTCTGGGATTGGGGAGGGGCGGGCAGTCTGAGAGACTTCCTGGCAGGGAGGACCTTGGCAGGAGGCCTGCTGAGGGGGCAAGGACTGCATGGAGCTTGGTGCTCGGGAGAAAGGACAGGTGGACAGGATTGTCCGGGTGTACTCTGCCCAGCAGATTGGGAGTTTTCTGATCTTCAGGTGTGCCAGCTCCCTGGCTGCCTGCATAGTTCCAGGAACCCCTTCTGTGACAGGCAGACTAGTGCACTTTTGCCTGGCCAGCCCCACCAGGCTTGCAAACCTGGAAACCCTTCCCTGGTCTTGGGCCAGCCTGAGGGAGGATCTGTCTACAGCAACTAAAAAGGCAAAGCACAGAGGCTTATACCAGTGTGCTCAGCCCACTGGTTCAGACAGTGGAGACAGGCATAGCAGCCAGGCACCAGGAAACAGCCCTTTCCTCCCCCGAGGCACCAATACCACTCCCCTAAAATCCCTGACATTGCTTCAGGGGCTGATCAGCTCCAGAGAGTAGAGCTTCTGGGCACTAGAGGGCTCCATACACAAATATGAAATGCCAAAGGAACCTGGTCCAGAGTAAAATTATGAATACAACTCCTGAGAAAGATTTAAATGATATGGACCTTATGACTCTCCCTGAAAGGGAGTTCAAAATAAAAATCATAAACATACTCATGGAGGTACGGAAATATATCCAAGAACTCAGGAATTAATTTCTGTTGGAGATCCAATCCTTGAAGAACACAATGGACTGTATTAAAAGCAGATTAGATATGGTGGAGGAGATGATAAATGAAATAGAAACTAGAGAAGAGGAATACAAAGAAGCTGAGGTACTGAGAGAAAAAAGGATCTCTAAGAATGAAAGAATATTGAGAGAACTGTGTGACCAATCCAAACGGAACAATATTCGCATTATAGGAGTACCAGAGGAAGAAGAGAGAGAAAAAGGGGTAGAAAGTGTCTTTGAAGAAATAATTGCTGAAAACTTTCCCACGCTGGGGAAGGAAATAGTCTCACAGTCCACGGAAGCCCACAGAACTCCCAACACAAGGGACCCAAGGAAAACAACACCAAGACACATAATAATTAAGATGGCAAAGGTCAAAGATAAAGAAGAGTATTAATGGCAGCTAGAGAGAGAAAAAAGATCACTTACAAAGGAAAACCCATCAGACTATCATCAGCCTTCCCAACAGAAACCTTACAGGCCTGGAGAGAATGGCATGATATATTTAACATAATGAAACAGAAGGGCCTCGAACCAAGAATATTGTATCCAGCACGATTATCATTTAAATATGACAGAGGGATTAAACAATTTCCAGACAAAGGAAAGTTGAAAGAGTTTGCCTCTCATAAACCACCACTATAGGATATCTTAAACGGACTGCTCTAGAGGGAAGCACCCCTAAGGCTAAAAAGATGTCACCAGAGAAAATAAAATCATAGCAAAGAAGGCACACCATCCAAATACTAACTAAAGGCAAAGAATAAAACACCCAATATATAAAGAATGGAGGAGGAAGAATAGGAAGGGAGAAATAAAGAAACATCAGACGGCGTTCACAATAACTTAACAAGAAAGTTAAGTTAGATTCTAAGATAGTAAAGAAGCAACCCTTGAACCTTTGGTAACCACGAATCTAAAGCCAGCAATGGCAATAAGTACATACCTATCAATAATCACCCTAAATGTAAACGGACTGAATGCACCAATCAAAAGACACAGAGTAACAAGAGTGGATTAAAAAAGCAAGACCCATCTATATGCTGCTTACAAGAGACTCACCTCAAACCCAAAGATATACACAGACTAAAAGTGAAGGGACGGAAAAAGATATTTCATGCAAACAACAGAGAGAAAAAAGCAGGTGTTGCAGTACTTGTATCAGACAAAATAGACTTCAAAACGAACAAAGTAGCAAGAGATAAAGAAGGACATTACATAATGATAAACGTGTCAGTCTAACAAGAAGATATAACCATTATAAACATATATGCACCCAACACAGGAGCACCAACATATGTGAAACAAATACTAACAGAATTGAAGGAGGAAATTGACAACAATGCATTCATTTTAGGAGATTTCAACACACCACTCACTCCAAAGGATAGATCAACTAGACAGAGAATAAGTAAAGACACAGAGGCCTGAACAACACACTAGAACAGATGGACCTAACAGATATCTACAGAAGTCTGCACCCAAAAGCAACAGGATACACATTCTTCTCAAGTGCACATGGAACATTTTCCAGAATAGACCACATACTAGGCCACAAAAAGAACCTCAGTAATTTCAAAAATATTGAAATTCTACCAACCAACTTCTCAGATCACAAAGGCATAAAACTAGAAATAAATCAAAAAGGCTCACAAATACATGGAGACTTAACAACATTCTCCTAATTAATCAATGGGTTAACGACCAAAACAGAAATCAAAGAATATATGGATACTAATGACAACAACAACTCAAAGCCACAACTTCTGTGGGACGCAGCAAAGGCAGTTCCAAGAGGAAAGTATATTGCAATCCAGGCCTATTTAAAGAAGGAAGAGCATTCCCAAATGAACAGTCTAAAGACACAATTATTGAAATTGGAAAAAGAAGAACAAAGGAGGCCCAAAGTCACCAGAAGGAGGGACATAATAAAGATCAGAGAAGAAATAAATAAAATTGAGAAGAATAAAACAATAGAAAAAATCAATGAAACCAAGAGCTGGTTCTTTGAA
>JAQQAC010002629.1:23407539-23475493 GCA_029783875.1 Phataginus tricuspis | reverse complement strand
GAAGCTGGACTCAGCCCGAAAGTACAATGAGTTCTGCATACTATGAATTTATAACGAGTAAGACAGTTCTGTTGTGGAACACAATTTAATGGACACTCTCAGTACACAGCAGCGCCTTTGTGCAGCCTACCTGCTTATGCGCTGAAGCGCCCTGGGGCACTACAGCAGGGCTGAAATCCCAGGCGTGGTGCTGCAGATGATCAAGCCTCCTGTAGAGATACAAGCAGAAATGCCACCCTCCCCAACACGGTGTTCTCGATGATAAAATACTTACATATGCACCTGCATGCTTCCCAAAGCAGCGTGAATGCCAAGGCAAGCGTCTCATGTTTATGAAAGACTGAAGGCAAATCCTCAACCTCCGAGTAGCTATAGTTCTAATGATTTCACAAAACCTTTGCGAAGAGAATTCCCTGGTGACTGCAGGCTCTAGAGTTTTCTCTTTTCTGCCATAGTTCCCCAAACAAAAACTGTATTGAACTAGCAGGAAGCCCTTTTATCCACTGCCTGTCACTAATGCACAGCGCTGGGCTTCACTGAAATGTCCCTGAATTTAGGCTTAACCCGGTTCATGGCAGACTGTAACCTATATCAGTCTTAAAATGGGTTGAGACATATGAAATTACCCCAGTTGGCTGTTTGTGACCTACAGAATGGTAATTCCTGATGGCTTCACTCCATACTTGTAAGATTCAGGTTTCCCTGTTTTTTCACTTGCTAACTCCATGATAACCTGCTATTGTTAACACAAGTCAGTGAGAAAGTTTGTCATCTTCAAAAATTTCCTGAATTCTCCCCCCAAATCTTCAAGGGCAAACTGCCTCATGCACACTTCGCATGTTCCGTTTTGGGGCGTATATTTATTTTTAGTCATTTGAGGCAATTTTAACCTTTGAGATTCTTGTGCTTGAGGCAGAAACTATTGGCTTTGTATACTGTGTGTGGGCACCGAGGACAAGGTGAGCCTGAGCATCATGCAGGGAACATCACTTAGATTCAAAATAGAAAAGTGTGCTCTTTCCGCCAGGCACATATGCTGCATTATGAGCAGCAATTTGCCCCGGCTTAGCATCTGCTAAGGAAGGAAGAGCACGAGCAAGTCCTACCCCCAGAGAGTGTGCGGGTGAGGTTGTGTTGTTTTTTCATCTCAGCAAGGTGGGACACCAGTAGGATTTTAAATGCAGGGCTGTCACTGAGAGTCAGCTTCCCAAGATGACACTGTCCAGTCAAGGGAGGGAAAGCAGGGAAAGCCTGTTGCAGAAAGCTGCACTTTATCCACAGATCCTTTCACTTACATTACTCCTATTGCACCTGGTTTCTCTTCCACACACACCCACCAGCCCGATTTTTCTGCTGTAGCTTTTGGAGAGAAGTGAGTCTACATGTCCCCAGGACCAGCCAAAGCAGCGTTAACACCAGCAGGCCTCGTTCAGAGAGGAGAGTTGCTCGATGGGACCAGAACAGGATGTAAAAGTCCTAAACCGTCACAGTCACTTGGACTAATAGTGTAGGGTTACATGAGTAGAAGGGATTTTAAAACATATTAACAAGAGCTTGACTCTGAATGTGCTCTGCAATGGAAAATACAATTTAACTTTTGCCAAATCAACACCTTCAGCGACCTGTCCTAGGAGGAGTCTGTAATTTATTGACAACAGAAACCTTCTGGAAATGAAGCAGCCTTACTATGGGACTAGAAACATCAAAATTGGATTTAAAAATGTTTTATGGTACATCTGTCTGAGGAACATATTTTTAAATTTTAGAAGATATAGTATCCTTAGAATTATTTATCAGTTCTGACCATAGCTTTTAAAATGCTTAGATTCTCTATTTTTTCTTGATTCAAGCTTGATAGGTTATATGGTCCTAGGAATTTATCTATTTTTTCTAGGTTGTGTAATTTTTTGTTGGACATTTATTCACAGGGGTCATTTATGATCTTTTTCATTTCTGTGTCATCATTTCTAATGTGTTCTCTTTTATTGTTGTTTTATTTATTTAAGTCTTTGTTTTTAAGGGTTTGACAATTTTACCTTTTCAAAAGATCAACTCAGTTTCATCATTTTTTCTATTATTCTCCTATTCTATAGTTCATCTATTTCTGCTCAAATCTTTATAATGTACTTCCTTCTACTAACTTTGGGCTTAGCTTGTTCTTTTTTAGTTCCTTGAGGTCTAAATTTGGATTTATTTGAGACTTTTCTTCCTTTTTAACTGGGGCATTTGTCACTATGAACTCCCCTCTGAGTTTGGCTTTTGCCACACTGAGTGCATCTGGTACATTGTGCTTCATTCTTACTTGTCTTGAAATATTATCTAATTTCTTCTTTTACCCAATGGTTGTTGAAGTGCATGTTGTTTAATTTCCATGTACTCATGAGTTTTCTCATTTTCCTTTTGTTAATGGTTTCTAGTTTTATTCCACTGTGATCAGAAAAGATACCTGGAATAATTTTAGTCTTCTTAAGTACATTAAGATGTGTTTTGTGACTTAGCACACGACCTGTCCTGCAGGATGCTCTATGTGTGCTTGAGAAGAAGGTACATCCTGCTGCTGTTGAAAAAATGTTCCATGTGGTCTATTTGGTCTACAGTACAGTCAAATCTGCTGTTTCTTTATTGATTTTATGTCTGGATATGTATTCATTATTTAAAGTAGGGTATTGAATTGTCTTACATTTGTTGTATTGCTATTTCTCTTTTTAGATCCATCAGTGTTTGCTTTATATATTTAGATACTCTGATGTTAGAAACATATATGTTCATAATGGTTATATTTTCCTTTGGAATTGATTATTGCATCATATGTAACAACTTTTTTTGTTTCTGTGGCGGGTTTTGATTTACTGTCTATTTTGTCTGATATGAGCATAGACACCCACTGTTTTGTTTGTCATTTGTACAGAATATTTTTTTCATTTCTTCATTTTTAGTCTGTGTGTGTCCTTAAATCTAAAATGAGTTGTGTGCAGCCTAGATATGGATCTTCTCTTTTATCCAACAGCCACTCTACATCTTTTGATTGGTGAGCTAAATCCATTTACACTTAAAGCAAGTATTAATAGATGAGAATTTACTATTACCATTTGTTTATTGTTTTGAACGTCTATTTTAAGCTGATAATAGCTTAACTTCAACTGCATACAAAAAGTCTATACTTTTACTTACCCTGCTTGAAAATTTTCTACTATTGATATTAAAATTTATTTTTAATATTCTGTATCCATTAACAAATTTTTGTGGTTATAGTCATTCTTAATGATTCTGTCTTTTAATATTAGAGTTAAAAGTGACTCATGCACCACCAGTACAGTGTTATATTTTTCTGTAATTGTCTATATATTTACCATTACCACTGAGATTTATACCTCTGTATACTCAAGAGACCTCAAAGAGCTAAAGTAATTTTGAGCAGGAAGAACAAAGCTTGAGGCATTACACGTACTGATTTCAAAATATACTACAAAAACTACAGTTATCAAACTCTCTGGTACACGCATAAAAACAGATACATAGACCAACAGGACAGAATAAGGAACCCAGAAATAAACCCATGCATATGCAGTCAACTGATCTTCAACTAGGAGGCCAACAACACACAATGGGGGAAGGATAGTCTTTTCAGTAAGTGGTGCTGGAGAAAATGGATATCCACACACAGAAGAATTAAATTGAACTCTTATTTTACATCATACTAAAAAATACCCAACTTAAAATAGATAATGACTAAAACTTTAAACCATAAACCCCTGGAATAAAATGTAAGAGAAAATTTCTTGACATGGTTTTGGTAATGATTTTTTGGATGTGACACCAAAGCAAAGACAGCAAAAGTGATAACAGACATATGGGACGACCTCAAGCTAAAGGCTTCTGCACAGCAAAGGAGACAATCAATGGAATGAAAGGCAACATAGAGAGTAGAAAATCTGATAAAATGTGAAAAAGGGGTAGTGTCCAAAATATATAAGGAACTTCTACAACTTAATAGCAAAAATAAACAAACAAAACAAATAACCTGATTAAAAAATAGGTAATGTAACTGTGCAGACATTTTTCCAAAGAAGACATAGAAATGGCCAACAGGGACATGAAAAGATGCTCCACATTGCTCATCATCAAGGAAATGCAAATCAAAACCGCAATGAAATACCATTTCACACCTGTTAGGATGGCTATTAAGAAAAAACATAACAAATGATGGTGAGGATGTGGAGTCAAGGGAACCCATGTGCACTGTTGGCAGAATGTAAATTGGTGCAGCCACTATGGAAAACGGTATGGAGGTTCCTCACCCTATGGCCCAGCAATCTCACTGCTGGATATGTATCCAGAGGGACTGAAATCAGGATTTTGAAGAGATATTTGTTTTGTGGATACTCCTGTATCCACTGCAGCAGTATTCACAATAGCTAGGACATGGAAATCACCTAAGTGTCCACCAGCAGACAAATGGATAAAGGAAATGTGTTGAATACATACACTGGCATAGTCCTCAATGTTTTAAAATAAGGAAATCCTCCCATTTGCAATGAGATGGATGAACCTGGATGACATTAACCAGTGAAATGAACCAGATACCAAAGAACAAATTCTACCTGATACAACTTGTATGAGGAATTTAAGAAGGTCAAACTCATAGAAGCAGAAAGAAGAATGGTGGTGCCCAGGGGCAAGCGGGAGGGGAAAGTAGGTATCATAAAGGGTACAAAGTTTCAATTATGCAAGATGAGTAAATCCTAGAGATCTGTTTTATAGCATAATGCCTATAGTTAATAATATTGTATACTTAAAACTTTGCAAGCGAGTCGATCTTAAGTTGTGTTCTTTGAACAATAATAATAATGCTATAATAATAATAAATAAAGAAGGCAGGAGGAAACTTTGGAGGTGATGGATATGTTCATGGCATAAATTGTGGTGGTAGTTTCACTGATGTATATATACATTAGCTTACAAATTTATAGTTAGCTTACAAATCAAATTCATTTTTTGTATACATTAATTATGTATAGCTGTTTGTATGTCACCCATACTTCAATAAAGTGGCTTAAAAAACTTAGAAAGTCATGTTTTCAGCTTGCATTTTAACTTTCAAGTTACCATTGTTTTAACAACCATTTCCTTTTCCCAGTTTATGTCTGTAAAAGACATGAAGGAAATGACAAAACCATAGAGATTGCTGGCCTTAGTAAAAGATGACCAGTACCTTGGTACCTTTTTTTGTTATTAAAGCATCTACTGGTGTTTTAAAAAAAAAAAAGATAATAGCTATATTATATCACTCTTCACAATGAGTAATGTTGATCTAATCAGTTTTCCCATTTCTTTAGAAGTTTCCAGAACACATCTGTTTACAGCTGTTCTCCAGGCAGTTTCTTTCCCCAGACCACATTCACACCGTGCAAGAGGAGGCTTCAGGGGCAATGCCACCTCGGTTTGAAATCTAGCAGACCTGGAAGCTTTGAGCAAAGGGTACCTTGTGAGTAGGGATGCTGAGCAATCCTGACAGTGATGGGAGATTTCAGCAGACTGTGCGCCTTCACAGTGTGGGGCAGGCTGTGGTCACACTTAAATCGCAGCACCGTCGGGGGAAGCACACAAGCATCGGGAGGCCTCCATGCTGCAAGAGGGAAGACTGCATGTACCCTATGACTTGGGATCCGAAATGTCAGCTCACTGTGTTCCTCCTTCCTGACTTAGGGCCTCTCCTTGCCCTAAAAATTTTTTAATGTTTCTACTGGAAATTTTAAATGAGTTTTCTTCACTTTACAGAAGGCTACCTTAAACCCTTTCAGACCCAAGTCAATTGTGTTCAATTGTGTTTGCAGGAAAATGAGTGACTTAAAGAATTTAAGTTAAAACAATAACTTAAATATGTGTGTGTGTGTGTGTGTGTGTGTGTGTGTGTGTGTGTGTGTACGAGTACATAAGCACTAATGTGTCAGCACTTATCACCACTGAGTCACACTGGCAGAGAGCCTGATACCCCTAATGAAGGTGGAGAGGGAGCCCTGCCTGCATCAAAAGACTTAAGCCAAGGGACTGGAAGCTGAGATGAGAGTTAGTAACACTCTTTTACTACCATCTTCTTAGTAGTAGTTCCTATAGTGATGGGAACAGATGCCAAATTTCAATGGATTCAGGAATGAGTTGCTGTTGGAGGATTGGAATTAGCCAATATACCAAATCCTTTCAAGAATTTTAGCTATTAAAAGAAGAAGGGAGCCAGAGTCTAAACTTGAAAGCACTTCACAAATTATGGTCTTGTTAAAGATGTTTATAAGCTAAAGACAAGCCAGAGAATTTTCTTCTAACAAAATCTGGTTGCTCTGCTTTATCTTGGCTTATATTGACTGCCTTATTACCAGGAACATTGATTGGCAAAGGGGAACATAACAGAGGAGTCACATTTATGAGTCTAATGAGATTGTGCTTGAAAAATATATGTACATCTCCAGAAACTAATTTAATATTAAATAGTAATGCTTATTCAATAATGGTTTCCTAATGTAGTAAAGAATACCAAAAGTAAGTTAAGAAGACATGCTGAACCTGAAAATAATTGTCTTTTGTCCTGTCTTAGAATTCCTATTTAATGGCTTATCAAATTAAAGTAGCTTATTTCAGACCATGTAGATTGGGCATTATAGGTTTATTCTTACAAATAACAACCAAAATCTTTCTCATTCCCTAAGCAATCCTTACTTAAACATTAAATCCTCAGCTAGTATATTACAGAAAAAAAAGTGGCTGTGAAATCCCTCAGTTCACCATATCCCTGTATTCTTACTTTCAAATAGATCATTACATGACCCATCCTTACCACCCTGTCCTGTTTTAGAGAATTTCCTCCACTTATCCAAGACATATTGCCATGTCTGGCCATTCTCTGGAAATATTTGCTTTGTTGTGTCTCCTTTCCATCCTTGCTTGGTCCATTGTATCCATTCTGCTTCATGTGTCTTGCATCTCTTGCTTGTCTTTAGCTTATAAACATCTTTAACAATACCATAATTTGTGAAGTGCTTTCTAGTTTAGACTCTGGCTCTCCTCTTCTTTTAATAGCTAAAATTCTTGAAAGGATTTGGTATATTGGCTAATTCCAATTCTCCAATAGCAACTCATTCCTGAATCCATTGAAATTTGGCATCTGTTCCCATCACTATAGGAACTACTACTAGGAAGATCTCTGTTAACATCTATGAGGCCAATCAACAGGAGTATGTTCAGTCTTTATTATTCACAGCTTCTTTGCACATTTGGAACTCTTAATCTGCCCCTTTGATGTTTGACACCATTCTTTCCTGATCTTGTCCTCTAAGTACCTATGATCTTTCCAGTACTTAATATTTATCATCTTCATGATTAGATCACCAGCTCTTTATTCTAACCCTGTAGTTACTTATCTCACCTATCCTTGGGTTTCAACCATCATCTATATCTTATTCTCTCTCTTGGATCAGATCTATAGCTTTACAACCTTTTGGTCTAAAATTTAACCCATTATGTCTAACCACTTTTACATCCATGAACAAAACTATTTTGCTTCCTAGCTTGATTAATGATATGACCATTTTCCAGTTCTCTTTATACACTTCTTCATACACCTCTACTTACTCATCGGTTCTTGCCCATTCAACATCCTAAGTGTCACTCACATTTTCCTTCCTTCTCATTTACTCTGCCTAGTTGGTTCCCCATCTACTCTTGCCTAGACCATAAGGAAAAAGTGTCCAAACTGATCTCCTGCAATTAATACTCCCACTGCCATTTGCCGCACTACTGCCTAAGGGTGAAGGGTTCTTTCCAACACACATATGAGGTCATGCCATCTCTGCTCTTAGATGGCTTTTGAGAAGATAGACAAAAGCTGGCCCCTGTACTAACAACTTTGATGACTCATCCCCTTGATAAGAATGTCATGGAATGTGTTTGAAGAAATTGTTCTGAGTAGGAAAAATATAATCTTGTTTTTATCTGTCTTTAAAATATATCTGGTCTCTTTAGTTGAAGATGTGGTTTTAGCCACTGGTGTCAGACTCCTTCTCCCCAGGACCTACTGTCAGGAGTCACCCAGACCACCCACTCCCTCCCCAGTTAAGGATGCTCTATCAGTTCTTTGTGATGCAGCCTCCTATCCAGGCCTGGTACCCAACATAGCAGTTATCTAACTAATGTTAGAAGAAAGCGAGTGACTGCCAAAAATTGTCACTCATGTTGAAAATCACTATACAGTATTGGAAATACTTTCTGATAATCTGAAATAACTTGAGTGTATTTTATGACAGTAATAAAATATTAAGCCAATTGTAATCTTGGATACAGCCAAATTTCCTAAAGAAAATGAAACCATCTAATAGTTTGATAAATGAAGAATAGTTAATTACAAAAAGTGGGTAATATAATTTTAATTTTGTAAAACTAGGAAACATAAACTGTGTATTTATGAGTAGTTGACTAAAACACTATAAGCAAATTGTTGAGAATAATGATCTCTGGATGACAGGTTATGGTAATTTTATTTTCTCTTTATTGTTTTTCTGGTTTCTCTAAATGTTCTACAAAGCTGTACTAATTGCATAATTTTCAAAAAACAAATGTAAAAGACATGATTGTAATACATAAGTGTGTGTTATTGATAACAGTGGTTATTTATGAGTGGTGGGGTTTTAGATGATTTATACTTTCATCTTTATAATTTTGGGTTGTGTAATTTTTAATTATTTATGAAATAAGTTACTCATAATTCATTAAATGTATTCTACAATATAATTTGAAATTAAAAACATTAAGTATTATTCTCATTGGAAAGTTAGGAGTGTGTTTTCCAGGGTTTCATTGAAAGTTTATTTCTGGGCTAGTAGAACTACGTAAATTGTTAGTTACTTTTCCCATATTCTTAGAATTTTCTTTCCAGATCAATTGCTGGGAAAAGGGCCAGGAATGATGGGAAGGACATTGAACTGATGAATATGTGACTGGGAACTAATAGGAGTCAAGAGATCCCAGTGGGTATAAAATATATATCTTCTCATATGCACCATGCTGTTGTTGGGCAATAAGGCTTGAAGGCTGACTTCTGGAAACTGCAAACTTCTCAGCTGGCTATTCTAGGATGCTGTTCCATCCACCTGCCACTGGCCCTTCTCCCTCTACCTCTAAGGATAAAGCAGAAAAGGAGAAGTTTGCACCCTCTGAATACTCCTTAGGCTGGGATTTCTCTCTCATCTTAGATTGGCTGCAGGAGATGAAGCAATATCTCAGTGTCATTCCTAATGAGCAGGAGAGGAAGTACGTTCTGCTTTGTGACCAGCGACCCAAGAACCAAATCACATCCCTTCTGCCTGGGGTGCCCTTTTCATTGCTTTCAGGCATGGCAGAACACATTCAGATTCTACACATAAATCTTTTCTTGGTCTAGGTCTCAGGGAAAGTGATGTGCCATGGTGACTTATCGGAGGCAGATTGTCAATTTAGCTAGCATCTCCATATCTCCGTGCACATGTATGCTTGAAAGTGAGTTAGGAAGTAAATCAGAGTGCAGCAATATATTTGAACATTATGTGTTGATAAAAGAATGCTTCAGAAAATGTATTCATCAACATAGATTAATTTTCTTATAACTATAAAAATTAATTTTCTTATAACAAGATAAGGACATCATGAGCATGGAAACTTTTATTTTAACCACTTTTATTGCTTTTTCCCCAAAAACACATTACCCTGCATGACACTGCCTGAGAGAAAGTTAACTTTTAATGGACATAAAAGCATCTTGATGAACATAGATTCATGGGCTAAGTTGTAATGTGATGTCCCTCCTTCATAGACTGTTACAGAGGAGGAACTTCCACTTACTGCCACCACAGGCTATGGGGTTTCTTAGCAGTGTGTGTGTCGTTGATGTGAAACACGGGTAATCCTCAATACCACTAAGGGGATGCTTTGCAGACTGGCCCAGCCTGCCCTGCTGTTTTGAGTCAGTGCAAAGCAGGTTGTCCAACCATCCTGATTAGATGGCTGCTATGTGGTTTCCTTGGATACAACTTCAGTGGTAAGTCTAAGACATTCCCAGGGAAAGTGGGAACTTAATCAGCCTCTTGTCCGTTCAGGGCAGCCCAGTAATGCATGGGAGAGATGAGAGAGGTAATAGTGCGGTTTGCTCCTAGCTTGTAGAGCTGTGAAAGTAGCTTCTTTTATATGTTAGGTTAGGTGTTTTTCTTTCCATAGGAGTGCTCTCTTCCTCTACTGCAATTTTTTGCCTCTGCTATTGCTAACAACTTTATCCAACATCTTCTCTTCTAATCATGACGGCTGCCAACCGCCTCTGCTCCTGGTTCTGTTTTTCCACCTCCTCTTCCCTGTCACTGCTCCACCCACTCCCTCTTGTTATGGCCACACAATCCTCATCCTTATTCATGGATTTCTGCTGCCTGGCTCGGCCTTCCCAAAGTAAATCTTAGTTTTATATCCCTTTCTGTGGTGAGAGTCCTTCTTTCTTAACCTAGTGAAACTAACATTTATGCCACATCATGTGCTGGTGTTATTTTTAACAATATTCAGTGTTGGAGGGTTTTCAATTATTTTTCCAAGGGTATGGCTGTTTAGTGGTTGAAGTTCTCAGGGGTCTGACCCCAGGATGAGGGCATTCTCCAAAGTGTAGCCAACAAAACATTGATGTTTCCCAAGTCATTGTACGTGTTTCATAGAAAAGTAGATTCATCATCGAGTATGTTTGGGAAATGAGATTAAGTGCACGGAAATGGGTGTGTAATGGAAAGGTTTCTCAGACCCAAATGGCACAAAAGGTGTCCACTCTGGATTACCAATATGGATCATGGAGTTTTCCAATGTGCAATTGTGAGCAGATGCACCGAGCATCTCCAGGGAACCAATCACCATAGGGCACCTGAAGACAGTGGGTATTATGGCATTTTTCCCAGCAACCGGAAATAAAGTGTCCTGAGAAAGCAGCACCATTTACTAAATTATAGAGATACTTTGAATCAGATAGAGGCAAAGCTGCAAGCAGGGTTTTCCAAACTTCCTTAAACCAAGGAACATCTTATGGAAACGTGTTCAGGGGACAGAAAACTTAGAAAGTGGCTATAATACATTTCAAAGCTATGCAAGCATTTCCTTCATTACCTAATCACTGTTATAATCTCCTCTTTAGTGGTTGGTTATATATTTTATAGAAAAAGAATAGAGTAAGCAGAATGCCACAAGCCACAAGCATGAGCAGATAGATTTCTCAGTTCTCTCCTGTCCATTATCTGCTATCAAATTTTCTATTAGTTACAATGTACATTTCGATGACCAAGCAGCTTTATATCTCAGCAACGTGGGCGGCCAATACCACACATACTTTTCCCTCTTCTTAGCTTACAATGAACATGACCTGTGTCATAGGCTCCAGGGAGCTCTGCCAAGTATCCCATTTTATTGTTCTTAACCCTGTGCTTTTCAATATCAATTCATTATGGAACACTATTATGTAACTGGCTAATACTTCATTGTAAATCTGAGGCATTAGTGTTCATTTTGGAAACCCTGCATAATAAATTTTGCCTTCTTTCAAAATTACTCCCCTTATGCCCAATATCTGCAAAATGCCACCTTTTCTACTACACAATGGCATTTCAGGACACTTTTCATACTTCTTATTTCCTAAGAAGAAGTATTTTCTTCTTACTGGAACAAAAAAAAATATTTTAAAAGAGAATTAGTTAATCTCTTTCCAGAATGATCTGATAATAGCTTTGCCTGATACAGAGAGCTGTGTTCATTTTCATATCCAGATCTTTTCAAGTCCTATTGTTTTATGGTGATGTGCTTGGGGAGCATGGGAGTAAATTGCTGTGCAAACTTTATTTGTAAATTTAATATGCATTTAGAATTATTATAAGGAAGCTTATCTCTTCAGAGATAATACTGTCTTAGAATGAAAAAGAGGAAAATCTCTTAACTGAAGAGTTAAGGTTTGTGGAACAGATGGGCCATCAGTATTTCATAAAGTAATTTTCATATTCAAGGACTCCAAATGTTTTATAAGTATTGGGCAGTCTTCACAATATCTCTCTAAGATAAGTAAGTGGCAAGCACAATTTAATAAGCCATTTCAGAATTTGGAAAATTGAGCCACATACAGCTTATTCTTGATTCTTTAGTTGTGGATAAAAATTAGTTGCATAGATGAACATTGAACAGAAGCGAGGTGCAGTGGAGAGCTGAAGAAAGATTCAAAGGAAGGAGACCATTCACACTCATGGCGGAACGATGCTTCTCAAGGAAGGCCCTGAGACACAGTCACCAGGGAGCTTGCTGGAATGTGGTGCTTGACCTGACCACCAGAGGTTGACTCCAGGTCTGGAGTGCAGTCTAACAGTCTCCTAATGAAACAAGCTTCCAAGGAGTTCCCAGTTTCCCGGAAGTTTGAAAATTCCTGAAATGGAGAAAGGGGTCAGTGACCATGGTGCTTCTGTTCAGTATTGAACTTAGAAGATGAGGATGTGACGTTGGCATTACAATGACGAAAACAAAGGGACTTGCCAGCATCATCCAAGGTGGAGGCTGAAGGCAGGGTTTTGGGGTGGCCATTGTCTTCCTTCCATCTGTCAAGGAGAATGAGGTCAACCAGAGGATGGAGATGATCCTAAGACCAGAGATCAAAATGGCTTTAATTTAAATGCTGACATGAGAGGAAGACTTGAGCAAAACCCCCAGTGTGCTGTTGGATTTGGGGTCCTGTAGAAAGGTCAGCACCAGACATTCTCTCGGAAGTGCACGGCCCATTGAGGTACCGGAATCCGTCACCTCCTGACTTGACCCCTACCAGCTTGTGCTTTTCCCAGTACAACCATCCTGGATTAAGCATCACATGGGTTGCATGGATGAGCAAGACATTAAAAATGTGAGTCTTTCTGAAGTACCCAACATGCAAGCACACAAGTGTGCCAAAGTGCTCCCCTCATCTGGGGTGATGTGTCGGGTCACCTGGCCAGTGCTTGTGAAGGAGATGGCTTTGTGACCCCAGCTTAGTATGTGTTTCAAAGTATAAAAGCAAGGACTTTTTTAGATAGTTCTTGGAGGGCTGTGCCTCATGCAAGGAAGAAGGGTTTCACTTGGAGACCTCACCCAGATTCCTTGAAGCCTGTGCAGGGGCAGAGTCTGTGGTTGGAAAAGCCCTGGGAGGGGATCTGCTCCAATGAGTCGCATGGAGAGGGGCAGGGTTGAAAATGCCTTCCCCTCCTTGAGACCTCCTAGACCATTCAAGCCTTCAGCTGACAGTCAGAATTCCATTCCAAAATTCTTGATACATGCATGTAAATGCAAATAGCCTGGTGAAGTGAAAAGTGCTGGACCATGGTAATTAGCCCTTAAAGAGTCAGTGGGTAGAATTTTCTAGCAGAACCTACTGTCCGACTCAGTAACTATGAACCTTGGGCTGACAATCCGGCTTCACGGCCACTTAGTATCTTTATAGATAAGGTGAGATTGTTGGGTTAAGTTTTTGATCCCCATAACTTCTCTGCAAACCAGCATTGTAATAGTCACCTGAGGGTAATGATTCAAAAACTGTTCTAGTTGACTTTAGGAACCTCAGATGTAGATAGCCCTTAAAGCCGCATTCCATGCTCAAATTACAACAATTCTTTTATCAGATCACCTTCCAATCAGTGCTTATAAAGTGAATGATAGTAACAAGGATAGGACACAATTTGGGTAAATCTGGTGAGCGGAGGTTAGTCTGAGACCAGCCCTGACCAGTGGGTGCCAATCTGAGGGTGGTTATGCTGGGGTTCTTGTTTGTGGAGTCAAAGAATGAACTTCGCAAACACTCAAGGTAGGAGAGCAAGTGAGAGGCTTTTCTTTAGAGATAAAGTGAGAGGACAGAGCTTCTGGCTCAGGCCAGGAGGGGACAAGAGAGCCCCAGGGTGGTGTGTTGTCTAGGGGTTTTACAGACAGTTGAGAGACAAAGGGCTAGGGATGCACACCTGCTAAGTGGTCCCCAAATGTTTATCTTTGAAGAGACATTAAGTTTCTAATTAGTCTTCCTGGTTATTTACAAGAAATTTACTGCTCTGATTTCCTCCCAGGATAACAGCTTCCTGATCTGGGAGCTTATCACTCAAGACTACCTGCTTTGCTCCCAAGGTGGGCTGAGTTATTGTCTGTTTGTTAAAGAGTATGTTAAGGTTTTAAAAATGCAATCTTATTTTCAAGATGGAATCCTTCCTGTTTGTTTTGGGCTTGCTTGTTAAACTGCCCAGGTGGTAAATCACATTATTAGGGCTGAAGGAAGAAAAGCAGCACCTGTGTAAAGTCAGAAAAACAAGCTGGGCCCCCCAGCAGGACAAAGAAAATCTCACAATGGATTACCTTGCTTTGTTTTTTCCAGAGGCCCTCACCCTACTCTGTCTAAGCCCATGGTCCCCATCTCAGTGGGACCAGAGGTTCCAGGTAAGCAGTGAAAAGGAAAATGTCTCCTTGGTAGCCGCAGGAACACCCTGCTTGGTAGTGTTGAAAATTATCAAGAAAATAAGACTGTGCATAAAGTATAGAGGCAAAAGAAAAATGTGTTTTGTCTCAGCTACACTCTCCTTGAGAGGACACCAAGACGTCCAGAAAACATGACTTTTGACAGGCTTAGTCACTGGTCAAAGGTTGCACAAAATATCCTCTAAGTTTGTGGAGGTGGCGGGGTAGCAGGCATGAAGCTCCATCACCCCAGGGATTCATTCCAGGTTGTAAGGCTTTGCCTGCAGGCTAACACATGTTATTGCGTTCCTACTATATGCCAGTGACTGTCACCAGCCTTGGAGTGATCTGGTCCTGACTCCAGTGAGCTAACAGTCCCAGGGATAATAAAACCACGTGGGAGCACATTCAGCCTTCACAACTGTCACATGGCAGCTGCAGTGGTGAGAGGAGGTCCCTGGCCAGTTCACTGAGGCCAGGAGACTTTTCTGAGCCTTTGCTGTTTCTCTGTTCTTCCTGCTGCTGTCTCGAGGTGCAGTCTTTTCTTGGGTATCAGGTGATGACCATGACAGAAGGACCCCAGGCCTGGCTCCTTGGAGCCCGGAAAGTTTTGCATTTCTTTTTATCGTCACAAAAATACTAAACCAGCAAAAGCACATGGATTGGAATAAAGATTTGGAAACTGGTGAGGGACTCAGCATCGCTGTCATGGTGGTGTGTTATCTGTCTCTCAGAGGAAACGTAGTCAGTGAGAATTTCCCTAGGGTGAGAGTTGGTGCTCTAGCTTCCCTGCACTGGTAGCCTGTAGTTTTCTAATTCCCCTTCCCAGACAGGTAAGCTCTTCAAACCTCTGGGCTTTCTGTGGGAGTCTGTGCTCTTGCTGCCTGCCTTGTACAAGCTAAGTCACGCCTGGTCTCTGTGGGCATTGGAGTCTGGCTGCAGCCCTGAGGTAGGGAACACCCGTGGGCCTCCAAGAGGTCAGCTCACAGTTGCATTCTTTATTGGCCTTGTTTCCTTCTTTATTTCTGGCTCCTGGGGGTATCTTTGTTCTTTTCTTCCTTCCCCCCTCCCTTCCTTCCTTCCTTCCTTCCTTCCTTCCTTCCCTTTTCTTTCTTTTTTTCTTTCTTTCTTTTTCCTTCCTCCCTCCCTCCTTCCTTCCTTCTTTCCTTCCTTCCATCTTTGATGTATATAAAAAAATACTATATACAACTGTAGTTAAAGTTCAAACTGTGACTCAGTCATTCCTATGCCTGATTCTTGTTTCTGCTCTTGTAATATTTTGGGCAATTAAAAAAAATACTTCTGTGGTTAAGTTTGTGCAACATGAGGTTTTCAAAGTAATTTTTTAAACTGTAGAGCAATGTTAGGTTTACAAATAATTGAAAAAGTAGTAGTACTGAGAGTTCCTTATACCCTACACCCATTTTCCAAAATTGTAGACATCTTACATTAGAATGGTAGATTTGCTATGCCACAACTAATGAGTCAATCAATATAAGTGCTCACTGTTAACTAAAGGCCGTATTTAATTCAAATTTCCTTAGTTTTGACCTAATATCCTTTTTCTGTCTGCATCCAGAGGACCACATAACATTTAGTTTTATGTCTGGTTAAGTTGCTTTTGGCTGTGACAGTTCCTAAGACTTTCAGTTTAAGTGCGGGCTAGACATTCTGTAGAATGTCTCTCTGAGTTTTTTGGATATTTTTCTCATGATTACACTGGAGTTGTAAGTTTGGGGAGGGAAGACCATAGAGATAAAGTGCCATTTTCATTACATCATATCAAGAATACATACTATCAACATGACTTATCACAGTTGATGTTTACCTGGAACACCTGGCTGAGGTGGTGTGTGGTGTCCTAGATGGGATGCAGGGACATAAAAGGAACATTAGGTAAAGAATAAGGTAATCTGAATAGAGTATGGACTTTGTAAAAGGGTGTCAATATCAATTCATTAGTTGTAACAAATAGACCAAAGTAAGATGTTAGTAATAGGAAAATTGGGTATGGGTGAGTAGGAATCTGTATTATATTTGCAATTTTCCTGTAACTCAAAACTGTTTCAACTAAATTCGAATTTATTTTATTTATTTATCTAAACAAATAATAAAATTATGAAGGAAAAGAAAATCTCCTGTGCTTCATCTAGTCAACTCTTCCACTTCCTCAAGTCCCTGCCAGTCACTATCTACTTTCGATCTCTATGGTGTTGGAATTTTTTTTGAAATGTCATATAGTTGGAAACGCACAGTATGTAGTCTTTTCAGACTTGTGTCTTTCACTTAGCAAAGTGAATTTAAAATTCCTCGATTTTGTTGCAGGGATTGCCAGCACCTTCCATCTTTAATGCTAAATCGATTTTCCATTGTGTAGGTTCTCCATTCACTGACTGAAGCACATCTCAGCTGTATCCAGCTTTTGATGGTTATGAATAAGTCTGCTATAAACATTTGCACAGAGATTTCTGTGAAGACATAAATTTACAAGTCAGTTGGATAAATAACTCGGAGCATAACTGTTGCATCATATGGTTATGCTATGTTTAGTTTTGCAAGCAACTGCCTTCCCAAGTGACTGTACCACATTGTAGTCCTGTCAGGAATGGACACAAGCTCCTATTGCTCCACATTCTCTCTGGTAATTATTATTTCCAATTTTTTGGATTTAAGCACCTCTAATAGGAGTGTAGTAGTATTTCCCTGCTATTTTCATCACTGATTTTTTGTGAGAGCTAAAGAAGTGGTAGACATATAGTTTGTTTTTCTTACTGTTGCTATATTTTATCTAGGATTTCTATATGTTTAGTGGACTGAGTCCTGTCCAACATGGAGGTTTTTCTCTCATATCATGTTTTGCTACCATTCAGCACAAACTTAGTCAAGGTTATTTATCAAAGCCAGACCTCACATCTCTCTATGAGTTATTATGTCACTGGTAGACATACCCCAAATTAAGCATTGGGAGCATATGCTCTTCATACAGTAACCAGTTGTCTAAAAGATAATCAATCAATAAGTGTCTGACTAGTGATTGAGCTGATAAATACAGTAATAGGTATTTGTTTCATTTATTCTATTTCTTCCTCAGCCTTTTGTCTTACACTGATTCAGAGCACTTAGGCCTCAGATTATTCAGCTGAGTTACATATACACAGTTGGAGACAGTAGCTGGAGACCAACTGCCTGCAGACTTATGAGGTGATGAATGCCATCCCTGCCTTTCACTAGTTTGTGATGTGATTGCCTCATCATTACAAAATGACTGAGTTTGTCAAACATGCCATCTTATCTAGGAAGTATATTTAGTTGTAGTTAGTGCAGTATAACACAGGACATCTCATTGAAACTGGTGTTGGCATAACTGTCATATTTTTTGTATGTTTTTAGTCCACTTATTATTAAAAAGTCCTTTCTGTCAAGCAAAGTTTTAATGAACAACTCCACAACTATGTTAAGAGAGAAAATGTAGATTTTTGTCTACCCATATTAAAGAAGTAGGAAAATTGTGACAAAGCCTTCAAAGTAAAGAGCATAGTGTCCAAATTGAGCAAACAATTATGAACACTCCTCACCCATAATATGAGGCGTGGAAGCAGCACTGGCTAAGCCCTGTTAGCCGTGACGAAGGAGCCGGCAGGTGAAAGCGATTCTCTGATTCACTGCAGCCAAGTAAACCTGGAGCATTTGTGTCCTGTAGTTACTGAGAAAGCTAAGGTTTCCTACTATGTCAAGACAGACCTATAATAGGAAGTAAAGGCTAAATTTGGAGTCTACCAGGATTTTATATCCACAACAACTCAAACTTTCACTTCATTAAAGTCGTAGAAATATGAGTTCCCAGTGTTTCAAAAGTTCCCATGAATAGAAAAGAACAATGAAGAGAACCGTGGTTATGGTGGATATTAGTTAAAGCATTCTATTTGAGGTAATGAGATGAGCTCCATTTTATTTAAAGTCTGAAGCCAAGAGGTAATCTCCTGAGAAATAGTATATAAAGAAATTGTTAGAAAACCAACAAAATATTGATGAAACTGCATCATGTGTTACTCACATGGAATCGCACCAACTCACATAAGCATTTTAAAAGTGAATAGATCAAAAGATGAAAATACAGATGGGATTTTTCTTCCTGGGAATGGTGTAATTTGGGTTGGAAGAGATCAATCTACTATGTTTGATGTAAGATCAAAAATAATTTTTTGTATATGCACTTTTTGAATTAACTCTGATACTGCTGAAGTATTAAAGAAATCGTTGAAGAAAGAACCAACATTTCTCTCCTTAGTTCAGGTGACCTATTTTGGACCCAAGTACATGTGTAACAAATGAAAAAGACTATATGTAAAGGCAGTACTATAGCTGAGATTTTGTACGCACAAAGCCCCAGAAAATCAAATTTATGGTTTCTGTGGCAACCGTAACTCTGCCACACTGCACATTATAATAATCACTGTAGTGAGCTCTATAGTTACAGTTGGGAGATATGTTGGGCTATAACTCCTTATTTTCCATTGCTTGCAATAATTTTCAGAAAAATTCTCATTCAGGGCTCTAACTTGTAAAGTTTGTCTCTACTGAATGGTGAATGATATTGGAGAGTGTGAGAAAAAAATACTGAAAGACTTATGGAAGAGAAGCCTGGAAAATACGTTTTGTTTTTCAATTATATAGAGAGAGTGTTATTCCTTTTCCATGCAAGGAACTTTGAGAGCATAAATTAGTAGTATAAAAGTTCTTACCCAGTAACAGAGTTTATATATATGTACATACAATGAATACACACATGTAGGTGCCAACACTTAGAAATTGAAATGTGATGGGTAGTCCGTATAATTTTGTTGAAATAATAAATAAAAGATAATAGCATTCAAAAATGCCTTACGGATTCAAAGAGGGATGTCATGGTTATAACATGCTTGGGAGGATGGCCCTTGACTCTCAAGGTAGCCTTCAGGTTCCAGACCACCAACAACTCGATTGTGACTCCGGCAAGTATATGACCCTGTCAGTTGCTTACCCACTTCCATCTTTTCTTCCCCAACAGAATGTCAAACGTGTTTGGATATCCGCCTTTCTCCAAGAGATCCCAGAGGAGGGCGACCTACGTCAGCACTAGGAGTACATTCTGCTTAGCCAAGTCAGCCAAGATATCCCATCCTCTTGCCCTTGAGAGCTCTGACATGGGGCCTGTGACCCAGGTGGGGCCAGTGATAAAGAACATCAGTCCAAAGGAGGAGTTTCTGGGAAATGTCCCTTGGCTCTAAGTCATAGGCCAGGAGGACCCTTGCACAGAACGTTGTCAGGCCCAGCTAAGCTGCCTGAGCCAGCCTGAAAATCCAGGTGGAAAGTCCAGCCAACACTGAGAATGTCAGAGAAAAGAGAGGGAATGAAGTAGGATGAAATCCAGCTAGAAACTGTCAGGGAAGGCTTCCGGGGAGAAGGATGGTTCAACAGGTAAGAAGAAAGGCGAAGGAAGAGAGAACACAAACCATCATCCATTTGGGAAATACTAAGTTACTCAGTTGTCTGATGACCTGGGCATAACTAACAGGTACTTGAGAACAGAGAAAAAAAATCAACAGCATGAAAGGAGTAGCCAATAGGACCAAATTTTACACAGCTATAAAGTGTAATAAAGAGTAAAAATAACCTACGGGGTTTATTGATTAGGGTGTCATTACTGATTTCAGAGCAGTTGATGTGAAATAGCACACTTGGGAGTTTCACTGTAATGATGGATGGTCATGGATTAAATGGGAAGTTACAGTCTGTGTGTGTGTGTGTGTGTGTGTGTGTGTGTGTGTATGTGTGTGTGTGTGTATGAAACTGTGTTTGTGAAAAGGTGAAGTTATAGAAATAAGAGGAAATAATTAATAGGATAATGGGAGGTGACTTGAGAGAAAATGTGAAAGGTTACATCTTTAAAAAGGAAGGATTTTTTTCCCCAGGATGCAAGAAGAAATGGTAAATTTTGGGGGTAGACATGGATATATTTATAAATTAGGTGGGGAAGGTATTGAGAAACCAGAGATAAAATCATCCAGGAAAACAAAACATGTAATCTAGAATAATTAGAAATTAAAATAGAAGAACAGAATAAAATTATAGTATATTTAGGGATACCTTCAGCATTACCCACAACCTATATACTGAAAATCATAAAACGTTGCTGAAGGATCCAAGAAAATAGAGAAATATACCATGTTCTAATGCTTAACAAATATTTAATCACTTCATGCATAGGTGCTTTTGTTCTCTATCTGACATTTCAAGTACCTGAAGTTCTCAGCAGAGTGGGTCTGGGGAGGAAAGGGGAATATTTAAAATGGGTCTGTGTTAATAATGCAGCAATAAACATAGGAATGCATGTGTCTTTTTGAACCAGTGATTTTGTTTTTTTTAGGTATATATCCAGAAGTGCAGTTACTGGCTCTTATGGTATTTCTGTTTTTAGTTTCTTGAGGAACCTCCATACTGCTTTCCACAGTGGCTGCACCAATTTATATTCTCACCAACAGTGGGCAAAGATTCCCTTTTCTCCACATCCTCTCCAACACTTTTTATTTCTTGTCTTTTGTTTGGTGGCCATTCTAACCAGTGTGAGATGATATCTCATTGTGGTTTTGATGTGCATTTCCTGGATGATCAGTGACGTATGGCATCTTTTCATGTGCCTGTTGGCCATTTGTTATTGCAAAGGTATGGAAACAAAGTGTGCATCAATAGATGAATGGATAAAGAACATGTGGTGTATATATTTAACATTATTTGGCCATAAAAAGAAAGAAATCTTGCCATTTGTAACATGGATGGACCTGAGTGAAATAAGCCAGGTACCATGCCAGGTCGTATTATGCTAAGTGAAATAAGCCAGTGAAAATAACTGAGGTATCTTAGTCACATATTAGCTATGGCTAAGCCATAATAACCCATGCTCCTCTCTTTTGAAAGGAATCAGGTCAGTCGAGATGATTTCATAGTTCTCCATATCCAAATTCTGCAAAAGTAGTCAACTTAAACTTTGCAGAGAGCTACTTGGAATCCATTCTATCCCTCAGATAATGTACAAGTAGAGTCTGTCTCCTTCATTCGACATCAGTCCCTAAACAAATGGCAGCTAGAACAGTTAATCAACTAGCCCACTGGAAAATACCTAACATGTAAAGATGAAAGAGAACCAATTCTACAATAATCATGAATGTATTTATTCATTTAGCTATTGAAACCTTATTAAACATCTGCTAAATGATGGACTCTATTTTCTATCCTAAAAAAGGAAAACAACTAACTTCTAACAAACTTATCCAGGTACTGCCTGAACCGTCATCTATCCAATAACAGTTGGTACTGAATCCCTTTCATCCTCCTTTTACTAACACAGCCAATTAATGGGCACCAAGAAGACAGAAGACAAAGCTTCTTGAAGAGATGCCTAGATGACTGTTTATTTTGGATTTGCGTCATTCTGAGACAGAGTGGGGACATTTCAGGCCAGCACAGAGGTAATTAATGGCTAATCCAGAACACCAGCGTGGCACCCATCTAAGTTCTGTCCTTCCCTCACTTTTGGGAATGCTTCAGAAACAGCTTACATGCCTGTCTACACTTTGTAAACAAAACCTTGTACAGGAGAGAGTAAAGCAGTCTTTTGTGACATCAACAGATGGGCTCAGGTCCCAGGCCACACATTCTGAGTAAGGGTGCTCCAGATGGGCCTTAACCTCACCTTATTTTTGTACAAGAAATGAATTGAAATTAATCTATAATATGTTAATGAGCTGGGCTGAGAGTTCAGCTTACAATTCAAAAGGAAAAGATTCCAAGTACAAATACTATCTTAAAAACCACAGAAAGAAATTGTTATGTATCAACATTGTTGTGGTATTTTTTTATGTTCTATGCCCAACAAAATCAAATAAAGTCTATGCATTAGAGATGTGCCTCCACTGTAACAAAATATTTGGATTTATCTACTTATTTTTCTAGCTATAAGTAGCCAAAACTTCAACATCTCTAATTCTGCCTGTTGATGGGGGCAGAATAGACTTTGCTTTTATGAGGATAAGTCATTTCTGTCCATGAAAATGTTATGGTATCTTACAGTTGAATCTATCTAGGTTTTTACCCTTGGCCATAAAAAGCAAGCATAAATGCATTCTTTCTGATTGGTTTGAGGAAATGTAGACCTGTCTGTTCTCTGGAAACATTTAAAATGGAGAATGTTCTTATCTGCAGAGAATAATTTATGTGAAGCTGTTCTTGAAGGGAGGGAAAGGCTTGGATGACCCCTCCGGCTCCTCTCCAGTAAGTCTAATGGGAAACTTCCCTCTGTGCTTTGTGTGAAAGGCAATCAGCCACACCACCTATGGTGTTTCCAGAAATGCGACTGCTGCCCCCAGGGTGCTGTTCTCTCTCTAGAAGGGCAGGCGCTGGCCTTCCTGGCACTTTGCAGTGACGTAGAAACTGCAAAGAGGCAAATGCTTACCAGGATTTCCCTTATCACCAAGCCCTGGCCATGGCTAGATTATTTTCCTCCCAAAATAGAATATTAAATACGTCTCTCTAAAATGAGAAATACTTCCTTATCTGGCTGTTTATTGAAACTTTTCATTCTGGACTCATTTGGGATTGTTTTCTAACCAGTGGCACATAAAATTAGAAATAGACCAAACACGTGACCCAGAATGCCTGTTGCTGTGAGAAAAGGGAAGTCCAAAGCTAATGTCAAACAGCAAACGCGTCCCACATCACAGATGACACCACTTATCAGTTAGTATCTCCAGAAGCTGAAAGAACTACAGATGTGATCATTTATGGTTGCTATTGACCAGGGGACAGAAATGTTATTAAAAGAAAGTCAAAGAAAGAAGATTAGGAAAGATGGAGACACTTTACTTTCACTCCATAGCTCATATTTGACCATGGGTATCTAATGCAGCACTTGTAGTAGCAGAAAGAGCTGTACACAGTGCCGTCACCAGTCTAGGGCACTGTTCAATGTGCATGTGAGGTGGCTGTGACCATGGGGTAAGCAGCTGGTGCAGTGTGTGCCTATGCTGGTGCAGTGTGTGCCTATGTGGATGAGAGGTGAGAAAATTGATTTAGGAATAGTTCTAGAACTTTAAAAATATGGACTAGGATTTGTAGGTTTTATTTTTATTTTTTTGATCCTATTAAAGCCCCATAGGCAAGAAAGGAAAGCATTTCCAGAAGGAAGGAGTGAATGGCTATGTCATGTGTGGCTTAAGAAATAAGCTCTGAAGATTGACCACTGGCCTTGGAAAGGTGGGAGTGGTTGGTGATCTTGATAAAAATTGTTTTTATTGGTGTGTTGGGGACAGTGCTTGACAGAGCTGGACTCACAAGGCAATGAAGTAGACCAGGTGGAGGCAGTGAGTGTGCATGACTACTCGGAGGGAGCGTAAGCAGGTGTGCACATGCAGACACCACACAGGCACACAGAGAAGCCATCCTGGTAGGAAATGGGGCAACTGGACACTGGGGCTTCAAAAGTTACATTTGGTTAGAAGATACAAATACCATCCATAAGGAAATAGCTGGAGAAGTCCTCAAAGGAGTTATTCAGTATTATTACATCCAAGAAACAAAACCAGGGCAAAACCAGTCAAAGACAGTAGGGTTGAGTAGAGGGTTCCAGAAATCAAGATGTAATATTCCATGGGGATTGAAATTCAGCTGGATCTATCCCAAATACGAGTGGAAAGAAGAGAAATTCAGCAAGATGACAGGAGGTCAATTGAATTTGTCCTGCAAAGCATTTAAATGAAGCTAGGTTTTTAAATATCAAGGCCAAATCTTTATTTCCTATTCTTTTGGTGGCAAGGAAACTTGACTCAAAAAGATACAGTTTTCGGTGGTATAGTCCCTCTAAAAGGATAAGCCTATGCTTGGCTATAGAAAGCAGATCTTTATCAGATAGGATTGAAGGGGTGTAGGGAAAGGTTCTGCCAATGAAATTTCCCAGAGTCCCTGTCATAATGTGAATTTCTACTCATTTATTTCTTTGGACTTTGAAGCACTTCCTAGAAGGTTTAATTGATACCTTAACTTCTTAGCTGGTAAAATCTTAGTGAAGATTACTTTTACTCTGGTGGGAAATTTTTCTAGGTCATACTAATTCTCTGGGAAGAGATTAATCTGGAAGGAAGGAAAGGGCAAAGCCTGAATTACCCACGTCTCTTGTGCTGACTGCAGGTAGGGCCCTTCATAGCTGCATTTTGCTTCAAGGCCTGGATGCAAAGGGAAAGCCCAGCAAAGCACAGAGAGTCACCAGGGAAACTGAATTAAAGCACCACAAGGATTTCAGTGAAAAAGTACAGAGAAAGAAATTTTGTTTGATGCATCAAGAAACTCAGTCTTCCATCTAGGTTTTCCCATGGAAATAGTTAGGTCTGCATATCACTGAATTGGATGACTAGGGAATCTTCACAAACAAGAAACAGAAGAACAATATTCTTCAGCAGGTTTTGTTTGCTTAGCTTTTCAAGTCGTGATGGGATTTTTTGAGTCTCGGAAAGAAACTTTGAACCAGAGAGATAGCATGCAGTGGTTAAAACACCTTTCAGAGAAAATCAAATGTTCCATATCTCATAAACAAATATATCTGTAAAGGAAAAAATATCTTGAATGTTTATTTCATCTGTAGAGCTTTTCCATCCATAGACCATTTTTTCTTTGATTTTCTGTGTTTTCTGTCACTTTAACTCCCATCCTTGATTTTGCCTGCCTTCCCCCTTTCCTCTTCAGCCTCAATGTGTCTTCTCGGTTTTTCTTTACCATGTCCAACGTCCACTTACTTTGCTGCATTCCAGTTTTACCCTAAACCTCTGATGCTGCATCAACTCATTAGAACAACAGTAAGTTATACTCCCTGCTAGCAACAAGAACCACAAACAACATTGCTATCATGTTTATGCTTATTTTGATCTATGATACAGGCAGTTCCATTACTTCTGTTTATACATAGTATCTATTAAATGCCTATAGTATTTAGATTCTTCTACTCTACCTTGATAAAAGCCCATTTTGGGGGTAATTCCTATCCATATGTTTGTTTAATTCTGTGGGGCTCCTTCATATAGTAAAGATTAAATTTATCTTAAAATGTAGGAGAAAAAAATCCTTTAAAATCAGCAAAAGCAGAGGTAAGAAAGAATGTCCAAACCTTGGAAGAGGAGAATCAAATGAAATCCTGGAAGAGGAGAGTCAAATGATTCTATATTTTCATTTTATGTTTTTGTTTTTACCAAATATTTTGAAGGGTAAGATATATCCTATAGTCTGACACTCTCCTTTTCCTTAAATGTTATGCTAATTCCTTCTCAGTTTCCGCATCGCATACCACATTTTTCCTACTCCTTCATTTTCTAAGAGGAGGCATTTTACAGTTTCTCTTATTTTTACAATGTTCCTTTTTGTTTGCCAGTTTTTCTCTTAAATTCATAATCCATCTCCTCCGTCCAACTGAATTCCTGCCCATCTCTCAGTGCACGCATTCCGGCGTGAGCTATGGATCCATGTTCTTACATTCTGGCTGGGCTTATCACCTGAACACTCCACAGGCTTGGCACAGCATGCCCACATGAGCATTGACTCTGGGTCTAGCCACTGAGGCTGATTTCCTTATATCTATCAGGAGCCACACAGACATCATCACAACTACCACCGAGGCACACACACTCCCCAGAAGAAGCAGACGATACAATGTTCCAAGGCAGGTGCCTGACACTGGAGACTGTGGCGTGGAGGAACATAAAACCACGGGAGGTGAGAGAGACGCCAAACCTGGAGATAAGCTAAATGTTAATTCCAACTTGATCCTATCACACCGCCCTCCTGAAATCACCAAATACAGTACTCTCAATGTGAAGCCTCACTTCTTTCCAGAGATCCTCACTGAGTGAGAAAACAGATGACACCTGGTTATATATTCAACCTAGTCTCTTATCTATAAACCTTTATACACAAGAATCAAAGCTTGAGAATTATTAAGTGCAAGCAACAGTAGAACAATCAGGGAAACAAAGCTGATAGACTGCAAAGGGAAAACTTTGACATCAACAGTCCTCATCAAGAATTGATATAAAACCGTTAAGAAAGGAGCCAAGGAGGAGGAAGAGGAGAAGAATCGGGAGGCAAAGGAGGAAGAGAAGGAAAAGAATAAATATGTGGAAAGGAAGTCATTAATAGGAAAAAAAGAAACCTCAAGAGTTCTTAGAGCTCTAAATACTATCATGGAAGAAGAAAAAGTATAAAGATTAACCGAGTGGCATAATTAAGACTCTTGGTAAGAATGTAATTTGTAAAGTGGAAATTTGTGTGAAGGCAACAAAAGATGGATATTAAAAGAAAAACATTGACACATGGAAGAAAAATCTAGAAGTTGTAAAACCCACCTCATAGGAGTTCTACAGAGGGGGTAGAAGTTATGTGAAGGACGAAATCATCACAGAAGTCAAAGAGAAAAGACAGCTTCGTGGTGCAGGGAAATAATTTTACCTTCGGAATTAAAGGACCAACAGGGTGCAGAGTGAACTAACAAAAGTTTTATCACTTATGGAGTCTAAATATATGGCTGTAATAGGGTTATAAAACATAGAAGTGCTGAGAAATTCCTTCAAGTACTTAGAGGCCTAATACAAAAATAATTATCATCCAGAACTAAAATTCCACTGGATTTTAAGAAAATGTGGTGTTTTCTTTTTAAGAAAAGGAGGTTGTGAAGTTGGAAGGAAAAGTAAAAAAACATGTCAAAAATAATGTCTTCTAGTGTGCAGTGTCAAGAGACATAGACAAAGGAATATATAAACAAGACATATTTTGTGAAAGCTTCTGAAAATAATAAGCATAAGAAAAATAACTCAATCGAAAAAAAACAAGCAAACAGTATTAACACAATTCACAGAAGTTCAAGGGGCCAACAAAATAGTTCAAAGAAACAGAATAATATAAAAAATAATGAAATAGTACTCATTCTCCAGATTTTCAAAGTTTAAAAATAATATGGTTTAACACTTATTAAGTATTTTATATGAAACTGGAGTAAACACTGTAAAGAGATTTTTTTCACCCAGTTCTCATTCTAAGCCTGTGGAGAATGTGTTGTTAACAGTAATATCCTATCCACACGGGTAGAAACATCTAGACTTGGAGAGCTTCCCTGAACCTTCTCTACTCCTCTAGACACCTCCCTCCACACCTAATATTTTCGGAGGTTAACTCTGAACATACTCTACCCACTTCCTCACCTCCTTTTTAATTCACTCACCAACTTAATAGAGTATTCCTCCTCCAGTGAAATGTTTATGCCAAGCAAGCCACTGTTTGCTCACCCTGCTGGCTGCTCTGTAGTCCACATCCTCATCCTCACTGGCGTCTCTAGATGTTTGACATTGTCAACTATGTTCTGGATTCCCTTCCTTCCATTGACTGCTGCCTCAATGCCCGCAAGTTCCTTCTGGCTCACTTTGCTTAAACCTTTGTATACATCTTTCTGCCTTATCCTCTCCCTCCCTCCCAACTTCACTTCTCTTGCAGACAAATTATCACATATAGACATAAAGTTGTACTGAAGACAAATTTCTTAAGATAAAATAATAAACTATGGCAGGTGTCATCCTAGTCCACAACATAAGACTCATATTCATGTTCAAAAATTACAGTTAATTATGATAGTTGTTCTTGGTGTAAATGTGACTAGAAAAAGAGTACCACACAGCAACTTCCTAAACTGCCCCGGGGTAATGATCTAGTAAATACTCCAAGCTAAAGAAACTAATATACAGGAACAACTATCCTTAAAAATCATGAAAAACTCATTTAACCTCCATTTTTTCGAAACTAGTCATGGAACTGAATCAGTCTTGTTAAATGAATGCTTCGCTGATCCCCATCTGATGCTGTATAGTGCAATCTATCATTCCTGAATGCTCTCTGTGTAGATAGCAAGCTTCAGAGAATTATCATGAATTATGATAATTTTATCATGAATTATTGATTTGGATAGATCCATGCAATTGAGATAAGTGATATCTCAAAATAAGTATATAACAAAGAGCAATCATTGCTTTTGTCATTGAATCCCCGGTTAAGGGTTGAAAAAAATCTGAGAAATATTAGTCTCCATTATCACAGAGGAGCCTATAATAAATAATTTTAAGGGTAAAACTGCAGATGGTATTTAATGTTTTGAAATTCCCAATATTAAATTTGAGTTTTAAGAAAGGTAAAGTATAATTCCCTGGAATTCTTAATATTAAAAGTTACTTTTCATTTCTCATAACCCTTTAATTATGTGTTTTGACGTTCAAATAACCATAATACTAAATAAGACATCCTGTTTCTGTGGTAGGAGTTCACTAAAGATTTTAGTGGTTTTCTTTTTAAAAAATTATAGTATGTGTATGTATAAATATATGTAATTATTTATATATGTAACAAGTGCAAGGTTTATTGTTAAATATGTTTGACATATTTAAAAATACTAAGAACAGATATATTCAACATATTAATATCAAAATATTTAGATAAGAAAAATAGAAAATTATCTCTACTTGATAGACATTTGACAATACAAGCAGTATTAGAAAGGAACATTAATACAAAAGGAAATTTTGTAAAAATTTCAAAAATACTACATGTGTCCGTCATTAGTTGTCTTTCCTAAAATAAAAGTTAAAAAACCACAGAGGATTTCTTGCCTTATCCCATATTCTTGACCTTTGTTTCATGACAAATATTCCAAATGTAAAAAATTTCCTTCATTTTGTGTTGAAGTTGGTCATATCACTAAGTGTGTCCAAGAGCGTCTGCACATTGGGCTTTTTTTGGCTTGCTTTGATACTGCTTTTTCGTTGAACACAATTGCTTTTTTTTATTGAAGTATTGTTGATATACAATCTTATATTGGTTTCAAATATACAATTGCTTTTTAATTCAGATCTCAGATAAATTCTAACTCTATGTCATAATACTTCACAACATTATCATCTTCTATTTTTGCATCTCTTGTGTGAAAGTATTTACAGAGAACTATAGCCCATAGCTAGCAAGGTTAATAACACTCCACAGAATCCTGAATGAAAATGCCTTTTTAAGGACTTTTTTCTTGCTTCTGAAGCTTGCTATTTGTTGAAACATTGCTCACAGGAGTTGTACAAAACATACTATGCATGTAAATATATTAACATTTACTTTATTTTTCAATAACGCCTCACTGTTAGCAGAACGCAGAGCCAGGAAAGCATACACAACAACTACAAGCAAGATTGAGTAGGACATGAGGGCTTCTTTCCACATGTTCCTGTCCTGGTCCCTGGAAATGTCAAACTAAACTGTCACCTGAGGTCAGCTTTTCCTGATCTTGCTTTGAACATGTTATCAATAGATATCTTTGAACTAGTAATGGCCCTATGTTGCTTGGTAAGCTTTGATTCTCACACGAGAACTATGATACCTTTTCTGTTTTCCTGATTTCTCAAATTATTTCTCATGGGACTTGGGAAAGTATAGGAAGATTCAAGAAAATGCCAGGAAGAAATTCCTACACAGAAACATTTAACTATAGTTACACATATGAGGTACAGCTCATAGAAACATAATATTTGACCTGGAAACCATTATTGTAAAAACTGATATTTCTTCCTTCTTCTTCCCTCTCAATACTTATCAGATGTCTCTATGTGGTACACATTAGTTTACATACTTATATGCAAGAATAAAGAGAGTTGTATGGGACCTTGACCTCTATTGGCTCCAAAGAAGCAAGGCAACCTTGTAGTACATAAACTAGAACATAGATTAATACAGAGTCTGAGCAAAGAAAGGAGTAGAAATGAACATAATAGAATATCAGAGGGGAGTGAGTCATTCCAGCTCCACCTAGTCTAAATAGATTCCAAATATCTATTTCAAACTAGATGTTAGATAAATGATAGCAATGATTTAAATCAAGTTTTTAACTTTCTCTTTCTCTTTCCATTTTGAATCCATTCAATATTAGCTCTTAAATAGCACCCATAGGTATGCTTTTGTTTCCCCTGTAGTATCATTTAGCAGAATAACACTCCCAGGGAAAATAAGTAGAAAGCTGGTAAAATCTAATAAGATGTTTATAATATTATATGTAAATGCATAAAATGTAATATATATAATACAATACAATATATAATACTGTTTATAATACATATCATTATATTACTAGTATATGTTATATATGATATATTATTATATATTATTATGTGTGTTTTTGTATTTATATATATATATATGTCTACAGACTAGATGGGCCAAAACTGCTGACAGGCACAACCATGGAGATGAGCTTACCTTTCATAGTGACGTTTTCTATGGGGGTATTTCCTGATTGTGAGAATGGGTCAAGACTGACATTCCAAGCTTTTCCTGGGTAAAGGGTCACTGCTTGGCAGTGAGGTGGGTAGATAAATTAACAACGCTTTGGTGGTCATGTATCTGAAAAGAAAACAAAAATGGAGAATTGTCTGGCCAAGACCCCATTGACCAGAGGAGGGTGGAGAATGGAGTCTGATATGAGGCAAAAACAAAAGAAGACATTTCTGTATACTAGCAGCAGACAATTGGAAACACAATTTTCAAATATTATTTTCAATAGTATAAAAATAATAAAATACTTAGGAATACATTTTCCAAAAGGTATATAAGAACACTATACTGAAAAAATAAAAGAAGAAAAACACTGGTGAGAAAAATTAAATAATATCGAAATAAATGAGGAGGTATCCATCGTGTCCGTGGTTTGGAAGAATCAGCATTGCTAAATTATCAGTTTTGGCTAAATTGATCTGCAGTGTTAATTCAGCTGTGTGTTCATAGAAACTGACAAGCTCTGTTCTGTAGCAAAATGCAAAGAAACTAGCGTATAGGACATAGTCTAGATAAAGAAGAACAAAGTTGGAGTCTTTATACTGACTTCAAGGCAATATAAAACTATATTAATAAAGACAATGTGATTTTTCAGGCGTGAGGATTAACAAATTAGATAAAGCCCACAATTAGAAACAAACCTAGTCATATGATTTTCATTCAAGGTGCCAAAAAACCCAAAGGATATTGAGAGTCTGTTGAAAAATGCCCCACTCTTTACATAAAAATTATTTGATTATACAGCCTAAATATAAAAGCTAAAATTATGAAGTATTTATAGGAGTATTTATTCATGACATTAAGGAAGGCAACAGTCTCTTAGCCATGACACAGAAAGCAATAAACATTAAAGGAAAATATTGACAATTATACTTTATCAAAACTGAGAAATTCTGCTCATCAAAACACACCCATAAGAACATGGACTGGCATGCCACAGACTGAGGAGATACAGCCTCGTGTTCTGTACCCACAACAATACCTCTCAAGAATAAAGGCAACCTAAAGATTTTTTTCACAGAAAAGCTGATATAATTTATCACCAGTAGACTATCACTTCAGGAAATGTTAAAGTCATTCAGGTAGAAGAAACATTATACAGATGGAAATCTACACAAGGGAAAGAAGAGTAGAATACTAGACATGGCACATGAACAAAAGGAGGTGGAGATTTCAATATTTCTCAATAATTGATAGAACATGTAGGCAAAAAATCATGAATATAGGATAATATGACTACCATTATAAAACAACGTGGCTATAAAAAGTACATATTGGGTATGTGGGTGCTCATTAAAATATTATTTCAACTCCCCCTTCTTAAAATTTTTGTCCATAATGATCTGCCGTATTTTGCACATCCTTGTATCAAGAGGTAAAGTTACGTTTTTCCACCCCTTGAGTTTTCACTGGTTTGTGACTTGCCTTGGCCCAAATATGTGGCAGAGTAGTGGTGTCCTAGCTCTTAGACCTCAAAAGGCACTTTGTCCTTCATCTGCCTCCTTCACATGAACAGCTCTAGACTAGCTGGCGTGCGAATGACCACACATATGGAGGAAAGTCCAGAGGTTGCAGTCAAGGCCGTCTGAGAGCCAGCAATCCTCAAACATGTGAGAAAATCCAGCAAGATTCAGAAGAGCTGCCAACTTGACCTTCAGCTGACCAGATGTGCGAGTGAGCCCAGCAAGACCGGGGGGGTGGGGGCCCAGCTGGTAGTTTATGAGGCAGCAGTAGTTAACAGTACATGTTGTTCTTTGATGTATTTCATAACCTCTCTTCATTTCCATTTTTCCATAGTGTCAAATTTCATAAGTTTGTGGAGAAAATTAGATATCATCTGAAGGGCTTAGAACAGTTGAAAATGCATACATGTTTTAAATCACCAGCTATTAACATTATTTCCATAGCTCAGAGACCTTCTGTAATAACTGAGTCAAAAATCTGACTGCCAAATTCTTCAGAAACATAAAGAGTAGGCATGATTCATTAATGTTTGTGAAACCACTTCTGTGTCGGGGTTTCTAGCCTCTCTCCTGCCGGTCCTGCTTACCGTCAGGATTACAAGCTCTTTCTGCTCTTTCTGTTACAAGCTCTTTCTGTGACCCTCCAAGCCAGCGGAGGGAAAGGAAGGGAGGGAGAGGCACGCCCCGACAAGACAAAGCAAGGGAGGTAAGAGCCGACTGTCCGCCCGTTCCGCAGCCTCTGCCGTTCGCCATCCCCGGAGACAATCAGACGCGACAGGGAGCTCAGTCGAAGCAGGAACTCGTTTATTGCAGCTCAGAACATGGAATATATAGGGTGTGGTCTCTTCTGATCAGTCACACCCCACGCTAACAAGGCGACTTTCAATTTTCCAATCACACACAGAGTTGTGCGCATGCGCAGTTGTCTCTGACGTAAGAGGCGGACCGGAGTGGGCGCAGCTGAAACCCTAAGGGCTCTCAACGGCCACCCCCGTGACGCGGCTGAGATTCAAAGGGTTCTCAGCGGCCACCCTCGTGGCGCAGCTGAGATTCAAAGGCAGTTCCCCACACTTCTGTCTCCATGCCAGTCCAAATTTAGGCTTACCATACATAGATCAAATTTAGAGTTTAGCCATTTTTCCTGGTTCAGAAAGTTAAGAGCTCTCCCAAAGAGTGGCCCAGGGAACCAGGCGATTTTCCGTTATTCCATGTCATGTTACATTGTGTCATTTCTGAGACTCAAGTGTTCAGTCACATTTTATTTGTAAAACAAGTCACCTGAGCTGAATCCTTGTCCAAGCACCTCTTCCCATCATTTCTAAACACGTGTTTTTAAAGAACTTGGTCCCTTAAGTGTGTTTTCCAAGCAAAGTGATCAGATGGCTTGGCACACAGGAGAAAAAGCCTTAAATTACAAAAGCTGTCTGTGCTTCAGACAAAGGTGGCAGCTAAAAGTCCTTGGGTTTCTGCAAACTTTCTATCACTCAACTGGGGCAAATGACCAGACCTCCTCAAATAGAAAATATTTAATATCTAAAATATTGCCTCAAAAGAAACATGGTTTTTACCCTGGCGATGAAGAACAGGGCACCACTGGGCGTTTTGCTCCACGGGAAGCCAGCAGCAGCCCTTACATCTCATCTGCGTCAAGAATAGCTCTGCAGGATGTTGAAATCAGGGCTGGTCTGAGCTGACATGTCAATACAAATGAAGTGTTCACAATCACCTCTTTCTTTCGCTAAGTATAACCTAATGCACTAGCTCAAAACACTGCTTTGAAAACACCTGACAGACGGTTGCCCATATCTTTGACTGTGGGAGACTGTGATAAAGCCCCAAACTCATTTCTTTCTATAGATTAGGGGTCATTGAGAAGCGTTAGCCACAGCTGGGGTTTAACCCCAACAATATGAAGATACCTGGCCCAGCCTCCAGCCTGTGTACCTTGGGATGCCTGGGGTTCTTTACCCATTCTGCATGCAGGCCTCTCCCTGAGGGTGTGGTACCCATTGGAGCACTGGTCCCATGGAAGGTAATAGAGCTCTGTGCACATTCCAGATAGGACATTTCTGTCACTCAGCATTCTTTAAAATAAAAATGAAAACACAGCAAACTTGTTTATCTACCATTTCAGAAGAGATGGTAAAGCTCTCCTGTTCTTGCCTTAGTGGAAAATTTACAAAATCAGGAGTTGGGGATTTGATGAGCATGGGCTCCAGAATGTTTAGTACAAACCCAATAAATTTGATATACATTTTGACTCAGAGTTCAGCAGGCCAGGGAAGATACTAGTGATACATGAAGATACGTGAAGTTCTGATGTTGACATATATATATCCATGAACTCTGAAGTTAAGGGTGTTATTTTCTGCAGGAGTTCTCAGAGCCTTGAAAATCCTATGTACATAACACAGCTGAAAGGGGGAAGTAGAACATGCAAGGCTACTCAAACTCATTTGATAATGGTACACATTTTCTCCAGAAAGCACCACGTGTGGTCCTCAGAAAATACTGTGTGAAAAACAACCTCAGTGGCCCCTGAGAAAAATACATGGACTAGTTAACATAGCCCTGGTAACAGAAACAGGCTTCAGTCACTGAGGCCCATTGAAACCACAGGCTCCTCAGCATGTCCCCTGAACCCCAAGTTGGAAGCTGCCTTATGTAATCACAGGGAATGAAAACCACCACTGTCAAGATAAATACCCCTGGGTGGGAATGAGGTCAGTCTGCCATGAATGTGCAGCCATTAGGCTGACCAGTAGGTTAAACCCACAGTGGCACTAACCACACACATGAAAGAGGAAAATAAACTGGATTCCAACTCCGTCCCCATGCCTGCCCTTCCCTGCACCTGCCAGTTGCCCAGCCGTCCTCAGGCCCCAGGCTGTGTGTACATTCTCTCTCCTGATGGGAAGAACATGGGATACTTCTGACCACTTAGATAAAAAGAAGTGCAGAGAAATGGTTATTTATTGATGATATTGAGGAGCCAGTGAAAAATAAACGCTTGCCTTGTACAACTGTCTATGCAACAGAAGAACTCTGTACGTGGCTTTAGGAGACCAGTGATCCAGTCTCAATAAATGACTCCAATCCTACATCATTATTTCTTGATATTTATGGTGAGATCAGTTAATATAATCTCCAGGGTCTGATGTAGTCCTACTTCTTTATTTTTGTTTTTATTTCCCCTGCCTCGGGAGACATATCTAGAACAAAACTTACTAATGCTGATGTTCAAGAGTGTACAGCTTATGTTTTCTTCTATGGGTTTTATGCTTTCAGGTCTTACATTTAGGTCTTTAATCCATTTTTAGTTTATTTTTCTGTTTGGTGTTAGATGGTGGTCCTGTTTCATTTTTCTGCATGTAGCTGTCCAGTTTTCCCAACACCAGTTTTGGAAGAGACTGTCTTTTCTCCTATTGTATATTCTCACTGCCTTTGTCATATATCAACTGACCATAAAAGTGTGGGTTTATTTTGCAGGTCTCTATTTTGTTCTGTTGATCAATATATCAATTCTTGTGCTGGTACCATACTGTTTTAACTAGTATAGCTTTGTAATATAGCCAAGGAGTGTAATCCCCCAGATTATTTTTCTTTCTCAAGATTGCTTTGGCTATCTAGGGTCTTTTGTGGTTCTATACAAATTTTAAGATTCTTTTCTCTAGTTCTGTGAAAAATGTCCTGGGTATTTTGATAGGGACTGCACTGAGTCTATAGATTTCTTTGAGTAGTATGGGCATTGGAACAATATGAATTTGTGGCACCTGATGGACCTAGAGGGTATTGTGCATAGTGAAATGAGTTAGACAAAGAAAGACAAATACTGAGTGATATTACTTATAATGTGGAATCTAAAAGAAACAAAACAGAAATAGACTGAAAAATACAGAGAACAAACTGGTGGTTGCCATAGGAAAGGGGGAGAGTGTGGTGGGGGATGGGTGAAATAGATGAAGGGGATAAAGAGGTACAAATTCCCAATTATAAAATGAATAAATTGTAGGGATGAAAAATAAAGCATAAGGAATATAATCAATAATATTGTAGTATCTTTGTGTGGTGACAGAGGGTAACTATTCTTATCATGGTGAACATTTTGTAGTGTACATAACTGTCAACCCATTAGCTGAAACCCATATAATATTGTATATCAACAAAACTTCAATAAAAAGGTAATCCCCAAGTACCTCTAAGGTAAACACTCTAAAAGTCTGCACCTGTATGTGACATTTGCTCACCTTCCCTTACTCAGCACCTCATTGGTGTTTGTTGAGTGATAGTTATCCTGCAGTCTGTTAGGAAGGGAGAAAGGAAATAATGGGGAGCTGTTACACAGATTTTTCTATCCTTTTCTATGTGGTGTGTTATTCAGAAGAAGAGCCATTTAGTAATGGTAACGTATTCCCAGAGGGTTGCAAGGTGGTTTAGGTATTATGGCATAACACCTTTGCCAATTTTTGTGTATGACCGTTACTCTTTGATAACAAGTAATAATTCCTTTCTTTCTTTGTTCCTACCATCCTCCCTCCCTCCCTTTCTTCCTCTTTTCCATGCTTCATTAAATGACTAAAATAAACCTATCAGAAGTAATTAATTTCTCTTGGTATCATGTAAAGTTTTGTATTTGCTTGATTAAGACTTGTGTCAGATTTTGATGTGAATTGCAATTTTTCACTTGATATAAGGTTCATGTTTCTTATTCCCATGCACTATAGAGCAATAAGTAATTGTTACCCCCTTGATATTACCTCAAGTACTGGACTGAGTAGTCTAGGATTAGATTTAAGTGTGACCAATGGCATATATGACCTTACAGTTTTTTGGCGTTTGTGTGCACAGCAACATGCAGTGAAATTTACCCACTGTTCTTACTGATAATGAATGCTGGTAAAAATACAAGTCGGTGTTTCAAGATTACCTTTCATCTTGAGAGTCAACTTACTGTGAAATCCAAATAGCCATACATACTTTCAAATGGTGTTAGTACAATAGTACTAAATCACCATATACTATTCTTTGCAGTGTGTTGCCAGCAATGTCCCCATGTGGCTGAATTGTTTATTTTGCTAGTTACTATGACTATACACTCTACAAATAGGGCATCTTATATTATGCTTGCACCACTTTCCACATTTAAGCTTAATGGGTCTGACATTCTACTTTTTAAAGGGCTGTTTCCAATGATGGGTAAAAGGGATTCTATTTAAGCATCTGATATAATTGCTCAGATGTACTCATGAAGTGATAAAAGGGAAATCATATCGCCCCAATAGTCTCTGCAAGGATGTTTTGTAATAAGGCAGTCATTTCAAATCGGTATGTGCTCTCTCTCAGGGTGACTCCATATATTCTGCTTATCTCTGAATTTGATTCACTTACTAGGGCAACATAGTCTACAACTTGTCAAAGACTAAAGTGCCTGAGTCCTTTGATTTTACCAACATTTAAATAGCAGGACTTACCTTGTGGTTGGTGGATGCAGGAGGTGTCCACTTCTGTGAGAGCACTGGAGGAGCTAAAAGATGTCCCTGATAACCCTAAAACAGCCATTAACAGATAATAACTCTACAGTGTCATCTATCACTTGCCATGAAATATGATTTTACATTAGAGGTTCATTCCGTGGGATGAAACCACCAAGCCTTTGAGAGGGGTATACTTATATCAGCCATTTGTACCTGATACTGAATGAGGTCACCTTTACCAAGAGGAGCCTTTGCTGTAGGAAGCTCAGAAGAAGCATGAGTTCCTTGGTAGGTACGAGGGAAATAAGGACTGAGAGCTCTCAGATGCAAAGGGAGAAGGTCTTTAATGTGATACACATACCTTCTGAGAGTACCTAATCTTACTCGACACCAGCCCTAGTCAAGGGGCTGCCTTACTGTGGCTGGAGGAGGGCTCCCGTGACCCTCAGGCACAGCAGCTGTCCATCACCTGCACTTTAATCTACTGGCTTAGCAGCCCTTGTGTAGGCATGGTTTGTAATGTAAGCCACTCCACTCCAAAAACACTTTAAAGACCTATTTTGAACAATAATTATAGAGATGAAGTGGAAGGCAATTTATCTACTCACAGCTCACCCCTCCATACACGTGCAAACATACTTGTACACAGTTATATTCACCACAGCAGCTACAGTCAGCCTGGTAGTTGTCAAACTTCTTATAATAAATGCTGATACTCATGTATGCTCCCACTGCTAGGCTCAGAGAAAATAAATCTTATGCTTACCATTACATTCTTGCACCCACCTTAGCAATACAACCTAGATATTAGAACCTGTGGCAGGGAGGCAGCAACTTAATATAACAGAACATATTTAATCTGAAGGGTTGGAAAAGAGGTAAGGGAGATGTAAGAAAAGCAAATAACTGACATGTGAGAGTAATAAATAGAGCATAGAAAATCTATTTCTTGATTTTTGATTGTTCCAAATGACCAATTTAGAATACTCCTTATTAGGCTGACTACACAGATGGAATTTGGTAACCAAAGGCCACTCAACAAAAGTGTGGAATTCTAGGCTAACTTAGAGAACACAACACCCCCACCTAACCTGTCTCCTCGCTGAGCCCTGCCTCCTGCCTCCCTGCTTCTTGTGCCACTCCTGGCTTCTGCTCCAGGGCCCTGCTTCTACTCCATGTTACACAGAATGGCCCATGCAACTTTCTGCAAGATCCTTGGTTCTTGCAGCCTTCTGCAGGCTAACTGCCGCTGACCGCATAATAGCCTATGTTCAGGAAACAATTCTATTTCTTGTCTCCTTTCATTATATTCATCTCTCTACTGACTCTGACCTCTTGAGGCAGTAACCTTTTAACCAAGAAGAGTTTATCTTTCAAGTCACAGCACCCCTCAAGTGGTTCTCAGAGCTGGGTCCTCAGGGCCATGAGACCTGAGCTTACTCCATCATGCCAACCTGTGTGCTTTCCACTGACAAGATCAGCAAACCTACCACAAGCCCACCTCAACTTCAGGCTGCTGAGGAACAACAAGAGCTCCTCAACAGCCAAATTTGGACGCAAGGGGTACTGAGTAAGAGAGGACATGCAGTGAAGTGTGCACACATTGCTGTTGCTAGAAATACAACCCAAAGCCTATCTCTTATTTATGTTTTATCTTATTGATGAATAACCTTGTCTATAGTTAAAAATAATATGCATTGCCTAACTCATTCTAGGAGGTCAGCATTATCTTAACAACAAAACCAAAGACGTTACAAAAGGGAAACTAAGACAAGTATCTTTTATAAATACAGATGTGAAAATCTGCAAGAAAATCCTAGCAAAACAAATCCAACAATGTTTAGAAAGAATTACACACCACAACCAAGCTGGATTTATCCCAGGTCTGCAAGGCTGCTCCAGCATTTTGGAATTAGCTATTGTAATCTATCACGTCGATAGACTAAAGCCAAAACACCACAATTATATCAGAAGATGCCAGAAAAGCATTTGACAAATCTGACACCCATTCGTTATAAAAACTACCAGCAAAGTTAGAATGAAGGGGAACCTCCTCAGCCTGCTAAAGAAACCCACAGCTGGTATTATACTTAATGGTAAGAAATTAGGTGCTTCCCTTTTAACATAAAAAACAAGGCGAGGATGCTGCTCTCACTCCCGTTCAACCTCACACTGAAAGGCCAAGCTAATTCAAAGGTCAAGAAAAAAGATGCACAGGGTGCACAGATTGGGAAAGAAGAAATAAAACCATGTTTTTCACAGATAACATGATTGACTATATAGAAAATGTCAAAGAATCAAAGAAAAAATCCTGGAACTAATAAGCAATTATAGCAGTATCTCCAGATACAAAGTTTATATGCAAAAGTCAATCTCTTTCCTACATACCGTCAATCAACAATTGGAATTTGAAATTGAAAACACAATACCATTTATATTAGCATGAAGAAAAAATAAATGCTTAGGTATAAGTCCAACAAAATATGTACAAGATCTATATTAGGAACACTACAAAATTCCCAGGAAAGAAATCAAAGAAGATCTAAATAAATTGGAGAAATGTTTCATGTTAATGAATAGGAAGACTCAATATTGTCAGTACATAAGTTCTTCCCCACTTGATTTTAATTCAATGCAATCTCAATTAAAATCCCAGAAAGCTACCTTGTGGACATCAATAAACTGATTTTACAGCTTATATGAAAAGACAAAGTCCTAAAATAGTCAACATAATGTGGAAAAAGACTCAAGTCAGAGGATTGACATTAAATCAACTTCAAGACTTACTATGAAGCTACAGCAATCAAGACAGTGCAGTGTCAGTGTAGACACAGTGTTCCAGAACAAGAGAGAGCCCAGAAACAGATCTGCACAAATATACAAATATGCTCAACTGCCCTTTGACCAGGAGCAAATGCAATTCAAAAAGCTAAGAGCAGAAATACCATACAACCCAGTAACTCCACTTCTTGGAGAAGAAAATATTTTTAACAAATGATACTGGAATAGCTGGGTATCTACGTGCTAAAAAGTGAATCTAAACATAGACTTTATAGCCTTTACAAAAATTAGCCCAAAATGGATAGACATAAGTGTAAACACATAACTATAAACCTCCTAGAAGATACCACAAGGAAAACCTAGATGACCTTGTGTTTGGCTGTGACCTTTTAGATAAAACACAAAAAGGGCAGCCCATGAAACAAAAAAATGATAAATTGGACTTTATTAGAATTAGAGACTTCTGCTGTATGAAAGAAACTGCTAAGAGAATGAAAAGACAAGTCACAGACCAGAAGAAAATATTCACAGAACACTTATCTAATAAAGGACTTGCATCCCAAATATACAGAGAATTATTGAAGCTTAACAATAATAAAAAAAAACAGTTTTAAAAATGGGCAAAAAATGTGATGAGCTGTCTCACCAGAAATGATGTACAGGTGACATACAAACAAGCATTCGAAAAGGTGCTCTCCATCATATGTCATCAGGAAATGGTGAATTAAAAGAACAGTGAGCTACCCCTACACACCTATTAGAACAGCTACAGTCCAAAATACTGACAATATCAAATACCACCTCAGTGTGGAACAACAGGAACTCTCATTAATTGCTGGTGGAATGAAAAATGGTACAGACATTTTGGGGGAGAGTTTGGTGTTCCTTACAAAGCCAAATCTACTCTTACCTACAATCTAGCAATTGCACTCCTTGGTATTTACCTAAAGGAGTTGAAAACATGTCCACACAAAAATCTGCACGTGGATGTTAATAGCAGCTTTATTCACAGTTGCCCAAATATGGAAGCAACCAAGATGTCTTCCAGTAGATGAACAGGACTGTGATACATCGGAACAATAGGACATTATTCAGCAATAAAAAGAATAAAAAAATAGGAAGAACTATTAGGTCACAAAATTACATGAAGGAAACTTAAATGCATACTGATAAGTGAAACAAGCCAATTCAAAAAGACTACCTACAGTGTGATTCCAACTATATGACATTCTGGAAAAAAAACTATGGAGGCAGTGAGATCAGTGGCTGCCAAGGGTTAGGGAAGAGGAGGTAATGAATAAGCAGAATACAGAGGATTTTTAACAGTTGTATATTTGTCCAAACACAGATGCACAGTGCAGAGTGAAGGCTAATGGACCATAGTAAATAATAATGTATCAATATCAGCTCATTAATTGTAACAAATGCAAGATGTTAATAACAGGCAAAGCTGGGGTTGCTCATGGAGTATGGGGAATATTTTTAAAATACAGGTTTAATTAAAATGTAGATGTAGCAAGGCCATTGGACCAGGAGACAATGGCCATTGAACTGTAGTTTGTTACGCAGAGCTCCTTAAGAGGAGAGGGCACGGCACGCCACATCACGGGAGGCCACCCAGGAAAGCATAGGGTAGTCAGGACGCGGGGCAGGGGGCAGACAGGAACAAACGCCTTTGTTGTGATTTCCGTATGAGGGAACAGGTGAAGTAGGGCCAGCAGGCTTGGGATTGGCTATTATGAATGGTTTCAGTGGGCTCTGGGGTACAAGGCTGTCCCCAGTCATCTAGTGCCTGCCACAGTGTGATTAGGGTAGGCAGACAGTGGTCCAGAGTGTGAGGTGGGCAGAGGAGGTGGCTGGGGGCGGACTCTGGCCTGGTTGGTTCGCATTTGGAAGGCACACTCAGGGACAAGTGGATCACTGTCTCCAGAACTGGCTAACCTGGGAGGGTAGGCCCTGTAGGGTCAGCAAGGCCCCGGATGTCAAAGCATCAGAAAACAGAAAATAAGAGCCATGGTTATTAGTAGGAACTCTTTGTAGTTTCCACTCATTTTTTCTGCCAACCTTAAATTTGTTTTTAAAGTCTATTAATTTAAAAAATGCAATGGATGACCCGTTTAACAGTCTCGAATTTCCCACGTGTTTTGGAGCTCAAAGCAGGGGCATCACACCGGGGCCTTTGCAGCTCACTCCTCTCACCACACGCCGTTGCCGGGCAACTTGCCACAGCATGAAAACCACCCCAACCTCCCACCAAACCATGCATGAAGGATTGGAGGGACCCTTTACCCTCTGAGTAGCATAAACAAGTAAAAGTGTGGGAAGAGCAAGGGATAATGCAACAGCACTCTGCTAAAATGCAGGCTGCAGCCTGTGAAAGGTCAAAGGTCTTCAGTGGTGACCAGAGAACAGAAATGCTTAGCATGCCCCTTATGGGAGAGGACAGGGTGGCACATAAAAGGAGGTGTACCCTGTGCAGGGTCTTCTAGGTCATGAGCTTTTCTCCTCCTGCTCTAAGTCTTGCTAAGTAATGCTTCAGGTAAGATAATTAAGCCCCTACAGAGTTTGCAATTTGTAAATACTCAGCTTTTAATTGGGGTCCCCTCCCTGTAGAGAGAGCCAGCAACAGATAATGGTATTTCTTTCCTAAGATTCTTGTCTCCAGCTTCCCAGAGTTCTTAAAATCTCCTAGCCTCTTGGCACTAACTTGGAAATGCTTCTGCTAATGGAAATCTCTTTTCCTTGTCTTGCATATATGGCTCTGCTTGTAAGTCAGTGAAAGGAGTGAAAGGCAGGTTCTGTTCTGCCGTGTGGAAATTTTCCCCATGAGCTTGTTTCTGCTTTTAGAGAATAGCACCAAAACCTAGAATAAGATAGCTTTAATTCCTCTGTGCAAAACGTCTTGCCAAGGGAAATGACAGAATCCGTAAAAGCCTCTCTTTCTGCACAGAAAAAACACTGTCCCTAAATCAAGAGAAGAGTCTGATATCTCTGAAGGGGGAAAAGAAGTAAAAACCTTCAGACACTCTAGCATCTTAAACTAGACTTACCTTCCTCCCAGCGACAAAAAGTTCCTGAACATCTTCCAGGGGTGTAATGGGGTCTGGAACTAACGATCTCCAGTTTTGGAAGGATGCTCAGTAGGAAAACAGAACTAGCTATGGAAGGTAAGCGGAAAATATCAATATAAGAAAGATTTCAGAAATCCTCTGTGAGAACTGTCAGGAAGAAAGCCTGTGGTTCTCTTGCGAAGGGCAGGAAGGGCACGCAGAGAGCCCCTGGAGGTGTGCAGCTCTGGTGGTGTGTTTGTTCTCTTTTCCTTTCCCTCCACTCCAATTTCATTTCATAGCTGTCTGACTCATGTCCTGTTTAGCTGAGATGTTTCTTCGTGAGTGCTCTGAGCCGCCAAGAATGTGGTCTCCCTTTTCTCTCCCGCCCCGTGTTCTAGTTAAGGATGCTTCCTGTAGTCAGGAGGCATTAACTTGCTCAGAAATCTATCAGACAGCAGCAAGCTCTTAATCTGACTTGAGGCGGAAGATTAATAACATCACAAATGACCGTGACAAACCTTGCTATTTATTTACTTGCATTTGCTTGTGGTGCAAAGATCTCGTGACACGTTTCCCCACCACTAGGTTCTAAGACAGCCCCCAACCCTACTCAGGGCAGGGTCCCAGGCAGCCCCTGGCTGGGGTTCGTCCTGCTGTATGTAAACTGCGGGGCCAAACCACCGCAGGCTCCTTGGCAGACTCCCTATCAGCTTTCTTCTTTTTCCTTAGAGCTCTTCTATCTTCTGAAGTCTCGTTTATAGGCTTAGATACATTCTGTGTTCATTATACATGGAATTCGCAAGGAGGAAGCCGCCTCTTTGTCTTTGGCTACTCTGAGATTGTGAAGAGAAATGGAACAAAGTTCTTTGTTGCAGGGATTGAAGGGAACATGAATACAGTCTCTTGTATACATGGAACATAAAAGACCAGATGAAGGATGCTCCCGGATCTGAAGAAGGGTATTCAGCAGCTGGAGAGCTAGAGAAGTGACGGAAAGGACTGAAGACTTAGGTGTTTGCTACAGTACCCCGGGAACTCTTTACTGAGATCTCTTATTTTTTTTGTTTTCTTTGTTTCCTTTTTTGATGGAAGAAAAGGATTTGAAAGATGGGTGACTCTAGGAAGCTGGCTCACATCCAGAACACTTCGTCAGAAAGTGACAAGATGCCGCAGTTCACTTTTGCTTTCACTCTTATTTTTTTTTTTGACATTTAGTACTGTTTCAGAAATGTTCAATTAAAACACACAGCAAAGAGATCCTGGTCACACATCTCATTCACGGGAATGACACGTCCCAGCTTCAAAGCTGCAAGCTGAGTTTTTCAGAAACCATTTGGTCTCTTCACAGAGCTTAGTTGCTTTTATCTCCTGACTTTTGATTTTTAAAGAAATGTTTCCCTCCTTCCGTGAAATCTCATTATACGAAAAGACTGATGGCAGACATTGCATCCGGAAGCTCTTCCACCCAGAGACAAGGAGAGTAATGTGGAGAGCCGCGCTGCTTGGAATCCTCCCTCTGCCTATTCTTTCCCCCAGACCCTCGCTGACTCTAAAGTGAATAATTTCTGGGAACAGAAATTGTGCATTTCATTGACTGGCTTCTCTACAATACCCAATCTCCTGTGTTTTCCAAATAGACAGTGGGGATGTTTTCTCAAAAGGGAAATAAAATATTGGCAACAATCTCACCTCATCTAGTCATTTTCAAGGTCACTCACAGCCCTATTATCCTCTTCTGCCTTATAGCTAAGGGATGGGCTCAGAGGGCAGTAAAATATCCATTAACACTGGTCTCTAAAGGCATGTGGCTGAGATTCAGCCAAGGCAGAGATATACTATTACTGACTTCTTGCATGATGCAAACAAAAGATGTGAGTCCCTTTGTGGCCAGTTCACGGATGTCCACGTGTCCGGGAGAAGGAAGGGATGGCGCCAGCAGACAGAATGGGCATTTACAACATTGTTCACTTAGGGAATCTGTAGTTTAGAGGGTTAATGACAAGTTGGAGGGAAATAAGACCTCACACCCAGTAATGGGCTTTGAAGTTTAGATCAGAGTTAAGGGAGACCTGTCATCCTATGTGAAGGCAGGCAGGCCACACGCAGGGGAGGACAATGAGAAGACACACGAAGTAAGTGAGCAGAGAAAGCTTTGACAGGCTGTTCCCGTGGAGCCCAAAGAGTGGGGAAGCCTGAGATTTCTTTCAGGATGCTCACATTCAGTGTATGTCACCATCCAGGAAGGAACAAAGAGGAGTTTGAAAAATTGCCCGCAGTTCTCTTTAATCACCTTCACTTAGGATGGAGATAAACTGACTAATGGGAAACCAGGAGGGACATGGAAGACTTGCTGAAAATGGATAATGAATTTATGCACAGAGAGTGCAAAATGTTCCTTTATATTTGATAATTCCATTAAAATCTATTGCTTAGGGTCCCCGAAGATGACCTCTGGAGTCTATAATCTCACAATGACATCACACAGGCAGTGTGTGACTGCCTCAAGAATGCATGCAGGATAATCTAGTTTTCCTTAATAATCAGGTGTTGGTGTTAAATCTTTAATTCAAAGTAATAGTGGCTGACATTTATTGAGCCCTTAGTAAGCACAAGCTACCACACCAATACCTTATGTAGATGTAGTGCCACATCACTATGAGGAGTTACTGTTATTATCCTATTTCACAGCCCAGGAAACTAAGGCATGGGAGCATATAAACCACACATTCAGAAAGGAGTGGAGTAGAATTTCAAGCCCAGCAACTTGACTTTAAAATTCACGTCCCTGATTGCTACATTAAATTTCCTATCATCATAACCTTTCAAACTTCCACAAATAAATCTAAATTATTTTTATATCTGAAATGCTGTGATTTCATTTTCCAAAATTACATTCTGATTTAATAAATCTCCAGATTATCGACTAGACACACATTTGTACACAAGTGTTTTAATAAAAATGCTTTAGCTGTCTATAATATGAATCTCTCATACCCACTTTAACAAAGGAGAAAGGTAGGCTGGGGATGTTGGTTGAGGTGGTGTTATTATTTCAGGGAACGAAATGGCCAATGATTGCCTAGATCAGACATCTCTGCATCTACATGCTCAAGAGATGTCATCAAATTTATACCCTCATTCACTTCATCTGTCATCTCTGCTTTACTGTACAAGTGGCGGCAAAGGTGACTCCCCAGGTCTACCTGGTCCTCAGTACTCACGACCAGAATGAGACAAGCTCCCTGTTCTGGGCTCAGACGGATACATGGTAAAGGATTCTGCTCCAGTCACCAGCATACCACTTGTCTGGTCCCTAGTCAAGGGGAGTTCTGATCAGGGAGGAGAGGAGGACCCTGGGCTTGGTCTTCCCACCACATTAGGAGAGGGTAGTTCCCAAAAGGAAAAGATGAGTCCTAGTCCCTCACAATGACAAGAGGAACTGGTTAGGCAGATAATAAAAAACGTCCCCTACACCATTAAGCTGTCTATCTGATCTGATGGGAATGGCAAGGAAAGGAACCATTACTCACCCCTTCCCGTAAGGCCTTCCTTGGACACAGGATTTCCACTGTTAGTGACTTCCTTAGGATAAGGCATTGAAGGCGCTTTTTAAAATGGCAAATATGTTATATGGGAAAGCAGACAAATTAAGCCATTGTCACCCATTACCAGTTTATTAGGAAAGAGCTTTTTCAGATTGTCCATTTTCTCTCCTAGTTTTGCCCGAGGCAGGCTCTGGGTAATACATGCTTCTGAAGTGGTGGGTTCAATTACTAGTCAAAGAAAGAAAATGAATTGGCCTTTGAGGATATTAATCCTGTCCTGTGGGCTCAGGATGAGATGACAGTCAACTCAGAAGTCATGATCGCTCTTCCCCCTAAGTTCTGGGATGGCCTCAAGAGGGAAGGAGTCACCAGACCCGGGGAGCAGTAAACGTGGCAGCTTGACACCGACTACCTGGCACTCTGCTAGGCATGTGACCTAAATTATCCAATCTAATCTGCTCAAGAGAGCTGCAAGGCTCACACTTTCATTAGCCCCATTTTGTGGCAGAGGAAACTGACTTGGTGCCAGTCAGACAACTATTAGGCTGTGGGGTGCGATGTACGTTCACAACTCCTAGACTTCAAGGCCACAGGGATGCTGTCAGGCTACCGCAACCAGGATGCCACAGAGTAAGTGTGTCCACTGAGGGAGGATTCACACAGATGAGGTCTGGATGTCCTTCCAACGCTGGGGCCCGGGGATCCTGCCGGTCATCAGGGATGCTTTGTGGAGGGGCCAGCATCATTGTTGCGGTATGTGGCTCAACACAACTGCATGGCTTCTCCCCCAGTTACTGGCACTCGCTTGTGTTAGCAGCTTCCCCTAAAAGTATTTCTTGGGTTTAAAAAGATTAGATAGCTAACAAGAAAACAGCGTAGAGGGAAATCACCAACACCTTGTCGCCAAAGCCAAAGGAGAACTGGAGCCTCATCAACTGGCTGTATTTGTCTTTGCCAGGAAGCTTACAGTGATCACAACACCCCAGGCCAGGTCCCTGCAAGAGGAGTATGGCAGGGCAGAACACTGTGCCTGCAGAAGGAAGTACAGCCCTAAACACTGGGAACCGGCCATCCCCATCAGTGACACAGCTCCACGGACTGCACCCTGTATCCTACTACCTGCAGTGCTAGTCTTAGGGTGAGGGAGGACTTTTTGTAAAAAAAAAAAATCAGATGATAAATATATTGACCTTGGGAATCTGGCTGGAAACCCATAAACTTGCATCATCTGGAAAAACCTACATACTGTATTTTACATGTTAACACTTCCTATATTAGCCTAAAGTCTAACTACACCTGCCCATACTCCTGTTTTTTAACTAGATCTGGAATCCTGAGCAATTTCCGTATCAAACAGCAAGTACTTTTTCAGCAGCTGAGTGAGTTTTATGCTATAAGTAGGTTAAGGCTCACAAATCACATCCCTGCCAAACAGGTGTCCTGGCTGTTCAAGGACCAAACACGTGTGTACACTGAGGTTAGACCAAATGTTTGCTCTGCACCAGCTATGAGAAATAAATATTTATGACCCAGAGTATCTGGATACCTACCTCGTACCTCAAACACATAGAATAATGCTAGACAGATTTGAGGTTGTCACATTTTAAGTTCTGAATGAGAGTCCTTTCAAATTTATCAAAAGATTGATAAATTTGATATGGTAATGAAAACTCTAATGGAAAAAAAACTGATAGAGCAAGACAAAGACAATAAGAAAAAGTATGATGATACATTTTTAATTTTTTTTATTAGGGTATCATCGATATACACTCTTATGAAGGTTTCACAAGAAAAACAATGTGGTTATTACATTCACCCTTATTATTGAGTTCCCCCATACCCCACTGCAGTCACTGTACATCAGTGTAGGAAGATGCCACAGAGTCCCTATTCGTCTTCTCTGAGCTACACTGTCTTCCCTGTGACCCCCCACACACTGTGTGTACTAATCATAATACCCTTCAATGCCCTTCTCCCTCCCTCCCCACATGCCCTCCCATACCCCTCCCCTTTGGTAACCACTGGTCCCTTCTTGGAGTCTCTGAGTCTGCTGCTATTTTGTTCCTTCAGTTTTGTATGTTGTTATACTCCATAAATGAGAGAATCATTTGGTATTTGTCTTTCTCCACCTGACTTATTTCACTGAGCATAATAACCTCTAGCTCCATCCGTGTTGTTGCAAATGGTAGGATTTGTTTTCTTCTTATGGCTGAATAATATTCCATTGTGTATATGTACCACCTCTTCTTTATCCATTCATCTACTGATGGGCACTTAGGTTGCTTCCATATCTTGGCTATTGTACATAGTGCTGCGATAAACATAGGGGTGCATCTGTCTTTTTATGTTTTTTTAGTTGAAAAGTCCATTCATAAACTTCTATTCCACTTACATTAACTTAATACACATGTTCTTAACAATTATGCTTGGATTGTTCATGAAAATATCATAAGACATTAAACAAAGCTAGCCATCATCTCAAGTTATTTCCCTGCTAACTATTTTTATACAGCACATGCATGTTAGGCAAGTATCAAAAAAAAAGTCACAAAAAACAAAAAAATACTAAAAAAACGTTTAAATACATGTTTGTTTTTTGTTTTGCTGCTACGCTTGGTATACATGAAGTTAACTGATATCAAGCAATGCATTTTTACTGCATCTTTACTTGTACATTTGTTCTTAGGTTGCCTAAAACATTGAAACACAAATAAAATGAGTGTAGCAAAAGTAATGAAAGCAAACAGCAGGTAACTTTACAAATAATGGAATGTGAAGCGCTTCTGCCCTTATCCAGAGTAAACTGGGTCACAGGTAAAGGAACCCTTCTGCAGCTGCGGTCACAGGTGTGCACACTGAGACTGAGTATTCCACAGATACATCTGGTTCAACATGTGATATCCATGGGCTATCCATTTCTACTACAGCCTTGTAAGTGCTCCAAATATCCACAATAACTACACCTGGGACTGGAACCAAGTATCCCTTTTATTCCCCACTGGGACAAACCAATATGTAATATGTAGGCAGTTTTCTTTGCTTAGACATGGAAGCAGTTTTAACACTGACCCTTGTGAAGCCACAATGGGCCAAAAGTACTATGCCAAACATTTATAACTTGTATAAAAATTTCACATCCCCATATTGGCCACCTCAAGAAGAAAACAGATAACTCCCTAAATGTTAACTGGCTCTACTCCCCTAATATTAAACATAAAAACCACGTGGGAAATACAGAAATTCCAATAGAAGTAACATAAACCTGTCATAAATCATAAACAAAAAACTATTTGTGGGACAGCATGGATGACAAATGGTCTACTGTGTAAATTTTAGAATGAAGCAGACAAAAGTTGGAAGGCTGGTTAACTTTCCCCTTCTTCTCATGCTTCAGCTTCGTCTCCTTGGGTATTCTGTGCCCACAATGTCAAGTTGTCTCTCTGTAACTGCATTATTAGCGTGCTGTCTTTGTATGACTCTTCACTTAATGTATCAAGTTCAGCAATGGCTTCATCAAAAGCTGTATTTGCAAGACAGCAGGCTTTCTCCAGGGAGTTCGGAATCTCATAATAGAACACAGAGAAGTTAAGGGCCAGACCCAATCTGATAGGATGTGTTGGCTGCATTTCCTTTTTGCTGATTTCAAAAGCTTCTTGGTATGCTTGTTGTGACTGATCCACAGTCCCTTTCTTGTCATCACTAGCAGCAACCTCAGCCAAGTAGGGGTAGTAGTCTCCCTTCATTTTCAAATAGAAGACTTTGCTTTCTGCTTGTGAAGCATTGGGGATCAAGAACTTTTCCAAAAGAGACAATACGTCATTGCAGATATATCTTAGCTCAGTCTCAATTTTCTCTCTGTGTTCTCGAGCCATCTGCTGTTTTTTCTCGGCACCTTCTGTCTTTTGCTCAATACTTGAGACGACCCTCCAAGATGACCTGCAGGCTCCTACAACATCTTTATAAGCAACTGAGAGAAGATTCCTCTCCTCATTGGATAATTCAGCTCCTTGCTCAGTTACAGACTTCATGCAGGCTGCCATCGTACCGCTCAGCCTGCTCTACCAGTTTGGCCTTCTGTACCGGCTCATTTTTATCCATGACTGGATGTCCTGGAGAGTGCCTACGGGCGGCCTCGGATCAGGGCTCTTCCCCAGGCCAGCCCTCCCGCTGCTGCGCCATCTGCAGAGGCTGCACAGTGGAGCCGTGTATGACTTTCTGAATCTGAGCAGTTGTTTTCTTGGGGTAAATTCCTGGGAGTGGAGTTCCCGGGTCAAATGGTATTTCTATTTTTAGTTTTTTGAGGAACCTCCATATTGTTTTTCTCTATGGTTGAACTAGTTTACATTCCCAACAGCAGTGTAGGAGGGTTCCCGATGATACCTTTTTTAAATAGGCAATCCACACAAAAGATATAAATGACAAACAATATAAAAAATAATCACATGGAATATCACTCAGCAATAAAAAGGGCAAATGACTGATGCATGCATTATGCATGACTGTATCATACAGCATAAGGGCATTCTTTACGTTAAATGAAAAAAGCTGACCTCCAAAAGTTGCGTGCTGTATGATACTACTACATAGCATTCTTGAAACGTCAGAACTAGAGAGATGGAGAGTATATTAGTGGTTTCTGGGGAACAGGGATGGGGTGGGCTGGTGCTCTGTGCTTCTGTACACAATAGTTCTTTGTGCTTCTGTACCTTGACAGTAGTGGAGATTATAGAGATCTTGACATAGGATCCATGCACAGGATGAAATTGCAGAGAGTGATTTCCTACACCCGCCACACACACAAAGGGGTGCATGGAAAATCTGGTTTGAACTAAGTGGGATCCATAGCACTGTTAAGAGCACTGGATCAGCGTCAGTCTTCCAGATTTGGTGTTGTGCTGCAGCTTTTAAGGTGTTGCTTTTGGATAGTCATTTCAAACTAAAAAACATAAAAAATGAAATAAAATACCCAAATCAATTTAATTAAAGAAAGGCCAACTGAAATTGTGAGACACCATTTATTACTTATCATACTGGAAAAGTTTAATAATAGTCAATGTTGGGAGATGTTATGAGTCCCCCCAGAGCAAACTGAAGCCCTAACACCCTAATACGTGTGAATGGGACCTTATGTGGAAAACAGGGTCCTTGCAGGTGACCAGGTTTAAAGTCATGAGGGTGGGCCCTAACCATAGGTGACTGGTGTCACCCTCCCTCCCGAAACGTGGTGCAGAGCCTGAAGCAGACTCTCCCAGCAGCCCTTAGAACGAACCAGTCCCGTGACACTTTGACCTCAGCCTTCTACCCTCCAGAGCTGTGAGACAAAAGATATGTACTGTTTAAACCGCCCCATTAGTGATACTCTGTTACAGCAGCCGTGAAACTAACACAGGAGAAGCCCAAGGAAACAGACACTTTCATACAGTGCTAGAATAATAAATTCAAGTTCTTTGGAAGGGAATTTAGGAATGTTTGTCAAAGGTTGTCACATGCCCCTTGTTTCACATGTCGCGTCTACTTCTCAGAACTCACCCTAAGAACATACTCGTGTGTTTTTCCAAAGGTGCATATTCAAGAATGTTCATTGTAGTGCTGTTCTAAATAATATAATCCCTAAAATAACCTATGCTTCCATCCAGAAGAAAATAAGCAATACATTTTGTGACTCCCTGTAATGTGATGTAGGTCTATAATACCTTACTAGTATTCTGAAAATGCAGGAGCTCGGGAACACTGAAGTTTTAAAAAGAGTTTGTAGCAAACTTATCTGATGGCAAAACCTGTTTCGAGTCATTGATAGTCTGTTCATTCCAGTCGGTGTAATTATTCATCTGTTACACTGCAGGAATATCAATATGGTTGAGTAAGTTCCTTTCAGACTCTTTTGGGCTTATTATATAGAGTATTATCTTTCTAAAATTTGAGAAATTATGCATTCTGGAAATATATCTGACCCGAAGGATTTGGAATAAGGGATGGGTGTCTGTATTGACAGCTGTTGAAATACATGATAAAATATATGGTGATATAATTTATGGTGCAGATAGGAAGATCACTGGGTATATATAAAAAAGCAAAGATAAATAACAGTATAGATAAAAAGTTCTTTGGATAAATGTTTATATATACATTAACATAATTAGAAAAATATATAAAAAACCAAATTTCTCTGTTTTGCTGTGGGAATTAGGATGGCTTCTGCCCTAATTCTCTGCCGTCCTAATTAAGCATGTCCTGCAGTTAAGCACATAGCTTTGGGTTCTGGTATTGGGGGTGTGCTTTCAGTGGCGGGCAACCTTGTTCCACTCTGCTTGACCTTAGCCAACCTTAACCTGATTTGTCCGACAATATGTAATTTCTAAACAACTGGCTCCCAAGTATTAATACACTTCCTTCTTTTAGATTCAATGTAGATTAAATAAGCACCTCCAGCAAATCGATAAGTACTATTAGCATGTAAAGGAAAACATACTGTCTTATTGTGCTCAATACCACCAAAACATAGAATATTTGACAAATATATCTGAAAGATGAATGCAAATAGCAGAAGTCATGTTCATGACAACCACACACACACACACACACACACACACACACAAGGAGATTGCAAGAGTCCATTAGTAACAACAAAATCTCTCATTCCTTACTATTTTGCTTTTACATTTAGTAGCTTGTTAAAGTCTCACTTTAATTGAATTGAGCCCTTAGAGACAGTCCTTTAGAAGGCATATAATGGGTTACTAAATAGATATAATGATGCAAATTAACTCAGGAGGTTTAGAACAGGAAAGGATCTTAGAGATAGCATAGGTCTCATAACTCTCTCCTGGGGACATAAGAGAAATGACGCCAGAGCCCAGGCTCCCTCTCCAGTGCTCCACACCCTCCCGGGAATGCTCCCTCCTAAAATCCTGAGCTTTGGAAGCCTGAACAAGGGGCTCAGCCACTAAAACTCACTGCCCTTCCACTCAGCCTCAACCTAGTCTCCTGGACCAGGGTTCACACGTGAGCTGCCTCTCCCACGTCACTGCCTCTGGGGGTGGGGGTGGGGCAGCTCTGGCTTCCGTGTCTGTACGTGTGAATAGGCATTTTTGTTTGTTTTACTTCCAAATTTCATTCCAGAATCTGGGTTGATCCTGAGATTACAATCTTACATGGGCTAATCGTACTATTTGGCTGATATAGGGAAAAAAAAGGACATTACCTTATTCTCACATTGTTTTTTGACATAAAAAGTTACTGGCTGAAACTCATCTTTCATAGTCTCTTCTTTATCTAGGAAGTTCATTATATTAATTATATTGTTATACTTGCCTTGCGGTTTTCTTTTTTAAAAATCTCCATTTCCACAGTGTATTATTAAAGACATACTGTAAACCATGATCCTTTCCTCACGGACCTGGATATTATATTCTATTAATTCCCCTTCTTATAAGTTCCTCTTCAGTCCAGTTATACGGGTTTTTCTTCCATTGTTCCTCATTCTAGTCTGTGCACCCCAGACCCACCTCTTGTCTGTCCTGTGTCTCTCCCTGCACTCCTCGCTTCCTAATCACCCTCCTTCCCCCCCTCCTCCTCCTTCCCAGCAACACCTGTGCCTCGAGTCCCTGATGCCATGATTCCTTGTCCCCGGGCTCTAGAGCTCAGAGGGACACAGACTTGGCAGCCACAGTGGGTCCTTCCTCTGCTCCCTTCTGTTCCCTATTTAGTTCTCAAACTGGCAGAATTCATAAAATCAGCTAAAATTCACCTTTATTCTTTCAAAAATCAAACAAAACTCCTGAGTCTCTTTGTATTACCTGAATATCCAGATTTTCCTGCAGTGCCAAGGAGGACTTTTCTGAGAACCAAGCTAGCCTGCAAGCTTCTTTAGGACCCCTGCTGATCAAAGTGCCGATGCGGCCCCGGGATGGCCACAGAGACCCAGCTAATTCCCTGCAGACACACCGGAACGCCCCGCATATACAGACTGCGTGAAGGCTGTACTTGAGACTCTGACCCCTTCACTACACCGTAAACACCCCAGCCGCGGCTCTTACCCTGGAAGCCTCTCTCTCATCGCAGCGCGGTTCACTCCGCAGCAGCTAAGGAGCACTCCTGGGACAGTCGTACCTTGTCAGAAACACGGTGGCTCCAGGACACAGTGTGTCATCCTTGATTCTTCTTTTCCTCTGCCCACTGGGACCCTGTGATGCCCCGAGTGAGCCCACAGCCCTCGAGGCGTCTCGTCAGCAATCTGCCCACGCTCTTCCTTCAAGTGACTGAGAGGATCTGGCTATGAGAACCTGAAAGTCAAAAAGCTACATTTTATATCCCACAGGCTGCTCTTTCCTGCTTGGCTCCCCAACTCCGGTGACCTCTGATTTCCTCTAATTAGGCTTTTCTGTGCTAAAATCTGGAGAGTTCCCAAATGAAAGGACTATTTTAGCTGTTAGAAATGAGAACCCCCCCAAGTTAAAATGCCTAACTCTTTTCCCCATTTACCTCTTCACCTATTCTCCTATACCTTTGAAGGTCACCAGTATTTAGACATTAAAGAGAAACCTGGGGGGAAAACACACAGAGTGCTATTCTGAAAGCTTGCATGACCTGGGACACAGGCCAGATGCAAAAGGAACTCAGGGTAGATTAGCAACAACTGTACAAATTACCACCTGCCATCATTTCATTTTATAACAAGTAAATAAGGCTTATTAATTTGTAGGTTAAATCCTATAAAGATATTTTGATGAAGATGATAATGTCTAATGTTGATTGACATGAAAGGAAGCACCTGATGACCCTACACAGCGACCCAGGGAGATTTAGCAACTCAAAGGAATCTTGATGAAGTCAGCTGGTCGTCATCATTATTTAGGAGAGATCTCCTCTAATATCAAGGAGAGGAACAGTGATCAATAAGAAAATGGCAGCATGAAAGTTTGGGGGGAATTGTGTTTAATGTGGCCATTTTTGCCTGATGCTCATTTGGTTAGTTCTCCTGGCAAATGGTAATATAGTTCCTTTCTTAATATAAAACTGTAGTTTGATTTCCAACAAAATGAATTAATTTTGCAAAGTGTAAACGTTCAGAGCTCTTCAGAGCCATGTGACATTCATTTTGCTGGAGCCTCGAGGCCCTTCCACAGGTCCTCTCTGCACTGACCACCAGGGCCCAGAGGAGCTTCCCTACCCGCAGCAAAACTACACCAGTGCCTCTGCTCGGGGGCTCTCAGCCAGCACACATGTGATGGCTTGTGGCATGTGGGTCTGTCTATTTAGACTGTTGCTGGTGGGGTTCTTTGATTACCAGTATCTCATGCAGTGCCTAGCATACACAATTCTTCAAAGAGCAAAGTGTGACCCAGTGAAGAAGAGCTCACACCAAGCAGGTCCCCCAGCGGGCCAGTACCACAGCCCTGTAAGATGGTGAATGCACAGAAGAGGTAAGCTTCTGGTGCAACAGCTACTTAGCCTTTCGGGACTTAGACAAGGATACTGTTTCTATGGTCCACGTGACAGGTTTTGAGGGGTGGTGCGCCGCTGGCCCCACAGAAGCAGCATAACAGCCACAAAGACACAAGTGCTGCCAGGCGGGCCTGCCAGCAGGGAGTCCTAAGGTGGGGTGGGAGGATTGTGAGACTGCCTGAACCAGGCAGGGGGTCCCCAGGTGTTGTGAGACTGCCTCTCTTTTCTCAGGATCAGATATCCCAGAGGACACATGCAGGAGAACTGGAAAAGGTGTAGCTACTTTGCAGGCCTAGCACCTCAACCAGACACTTAACTACATGGAGCTTCCAAATCCTCAGTTCTAAAAAAAATTTAAAAAGGAGTAACTTCATTACTGTTGTGAAAAAGAATAACTTCACAACTGATTGTCGTAAGGATTAAATTTCACAAACTACATAGACATTTCTAACATACAGTCAGATGTATTTTCAGTGCCCAACAAATAAACGTAAGCAGTAATCGACTCTGAATGTTGTCTCTGGGGAATTTGTATTTTCCCTATAGGAACACAACTTTGTGTCAGGGAAGTTAATAACGAAATATGATTTGTTGAATAAAATATGCACTGTAAATAATTGAACAGAATACTCCTCTTCTGTAAAGCAAAATTTTGTGATTTTCCAGACCTCCTACCTTATTTTGAGGTCACCTACTCGTTCCTAAAAGAAATGCACAAACTCAATTATCTCTATTGTGAAGATACAGGGAAATGCAAGCATAGGAACAAGAGGTGAGGTTTGTAAGGTCACCCAGTCAATTGGTGACCAAGTCAGAAAGATAATTCAAGAGTCTGGATTCATGTGCTACTGCTCAGCTACTTTGTTTATCTTGGAGGTGAAGCTGGAGTCCGAATGTGATAGGATGACTGTTTCCTTCAGCGCTGAAAGTGGATGTCAGAGAAGTGGAATACACCAGGGCTTGTGTTCTTTATTCATTAGCTTTTTCCTTGATTTGCTCCTCTTGAAGTATTAAATCTGTAATTTTTTAAAGCAGTCATCATAATGGAATAAGATGTACTCTCCTCCTTTTCCTCTCCCATCTAATTGCTGGACGTCACGTTAAAGCAAGTGAAGTGATGAAATTAAGTCTTGACAGTAGGTACTCGATTGATGTGTTGAGTTCAATTGCTATTAAGGAAATAATTAAACCATGATTTTTCTGGTGATTTTATTTGTCTGCTGCGTTGAAGGACATTTATTGCATTGGTAGAGAATCAATTAATGAAGCTCTATGCTGTTATAAATATGAAGCATTATATAATCAAAACAGTATAGACTTGCTATCCTAACTAGATACTATTCATTAAAAAAAAAATGAGATGCCTAACTAGCAAATAATTCATTTCAAGCCAATGGGTTCTAAAAAGCCAAATGGTTCCTAATGTTTTTAATTTTTTCTAAGTTCAGAATTTAGATGTTTTTCTTCTTTTGCCTTACATTGTCATTGGAGTTCATGTTGTGTTTCTTTTATTGTTACAGAAGCTGCAAATATTTATTTTTAATATTCTAGTCTCAGAATAAGAAATGGTGTTTAGCACCAGGGTATGCACACATATTAGCATAAGAATGTGTTCTATTTTAAAAGCAATTGCATAGGAAACAACAACACTGGAGCCAAAATAATTTATACCAGGTAACTTGGCCGTATGATAAAAACAGAGAATGTTAACTTACTGGTACAATCTTGACAGCAGGATGGTGCCTTCTTCCTCCTTCCAAGGTCATAGTACAGCCATATTTTGATGATTTTAAAATTTCAGCATGCTAGCACATTTGAATTTTCCCTATTTTCACGAAGGAAATTGAGCTGTTATAAATATTCTGTAATGTTTCCAGAGTAGATGATGTCATTTTCTTAAGATTCCACTCCTCTCTTGCTTATAGATTTCCTTTCCTCGACTGTCCTTCATATTGGAGTATCATGTAACCAGTGCCTGGGCCAAGCAACAGAACATACCTAGTATCCCAGAAATGCCCTTGAACTCTACCCATCACTACCCACACCACACAGCAGCAACCCTACGCTGACTCGTATCAGCATAGATTGTTGCTACCTGTTTTTGTATGTACAGAAATGGAATCTTACACTATCTATAGCTGACTTTTGAACTATAGTCCCCTTTGCTAGGCCCTAAGTTTCTTCCTGGGGAAAAGATCTTGACTGGGACATCCTTTTATTCACATTGAGATTATTAATAAAGTTCTGTGAGATGTGCAAGTTGACACTCCACTGCCCCACCTTTCCATCCCTGGTGTTAAGAGCTGAGCTTATGTCTCATTCCTGTGCCAAAAATAAAAGTATTTGTGAATCAGTCCTCAGCTTCCCCCTCTTTGGTGTCTGTGGGGCCCAGCAGGGAGCTGAGTGTACACTCCCACTGGGATACAATGAGCCATGCAATAGGTGCTTGCTTTCACTAGGCAGGTGAGGTATCAGAGTCCTTAGACAAGTCGGTCTCTCATCCCCCAACTTCAGCCAGGCAGTGTGCACCAGCACTCCATACGTGCTGTTATGGTATTCATGGGAGAAGCTGAACATACCCACACATCATGTCCTTGAACTAAGCTCACTAGGTGATTGTTTGCTTAAAAAATTAAATTAAATACTTAAATTATATTCAGAGTCCAGGATTCAATCATCCATCAAACCAAGAAATAGGAAAATGAATGAAGAACAGAGATGAATCAGATATTGGGATTATCTGATAAGAAATTTAAAACAATCACCATAAATATACTTTAACAATCAATTACAAATTCTCTGGAAACAAACAAACAGAAAATCCCATGGAAGAAATAAAAATAACTAAACAAAAATTATAGAACTGAAGCCTCCACTAAATGAAGTAAAACCTTGATGAATGGGTTCATTAATGGACTGGAGACAGCAGAAGATACAATCTGTGAACCGGAGGACCAGTCAATAGAATTTATCCAATTTGGAGAATAGAAAATACACTGAGAAAAGAATAAATAAATGAACAGACTTGGGGCTCTGGTGATGTTAACGAGAAGGTTACATTCAGATTATTGGAGTCCCAGAAAGAGAGGAGGCTATTAGTGGGACTGAAATAGTAACTATAGTCCTCACTTGGGACCCACAGCCTTATACACAAAAGAAAGTAAAATAGTCATGGTGTTACCTGGAAGTGGACTGTGGAATTCCTCTGCTCTTGTTTTCTTGAAGGAAAGAATGCTGTTGAGAGACATGATAGGAGTTAAAGCTGCAAAGGGTTATGTGGGTAAGATTGCAGTATTTCCAGAATCACTCATGTGGCCTTAGTCCATCTCCATATCAATAGGTGGTTACAAGGGTCAAGGGAGTGAGAGTATATCTGGACCAGAGAGGTTTGGTGGGGTCCCTTTTTACATCCTGATCATAAGAGACATCGGGGAAAAGAAGTGGACAACTGTTTGTAAGCAATAAACAGGTTTCTCCCACTATTTCTCCTTTTGACTGATTTTGGCTTCAAAGGTAATTTTCCCAGGGCTGGAGACTTATTTTATCCCTGGAGTTATACCTGACTATAGACGTCAGGACCTTGGAACCTGAAATCTGTCTTCATGGGTACAACACTTGGGTGGGCTGCTCCTAGGGATGGTGGAGAAAAGCCCAGGAACAACCCTGTGGAACAACCCAGCCCAACAAGCCCTGGAGGCCCCAGTGGCTGCAACAGTGGAGGGTGCACCTTCACCCGGGAGCCTCTGATCTGTGGGGCTTCCAACTGGTGAGCCCCTAGTGGGGAATTGGTCTAGGATAAAGCACCTCCTAGATGGGTGGGGCCTTCCCCAGAAATGGGGAAGAATGGAGACACCAGAAGTTGTGGAATTAGCCCTCCGTGAGATAGAAGACAGCTTAGAGGCCCTGAGTGGCCATGTAGCAGCCAGGATTGTGGGATGTCTTTTCCTTGAGATAGTGTAAAGGGTTATCAAGGAGAGAGACACACTTTGGCATCACTTGTAAGAGCTGGACAATGACCTATGGGATGCCTTTAAGTAAGAGAGACAGTTATCGAGAAGACAGGTCATGGTCCTGAAAGATACCTTAGCAGTGAGGAAGGAGGCATCTGGAGAATCTGTGTTGGAGGAGGCCATTGGGGAGGGGAAGCAAAGAGCAGTGCCTTCAGCCCCAGAGATGGTAGAAGAGATATCAGGGGAGGATGAGGGGGTGGGGCCCAGGGCCAAACTGTTGTTGAGGCCACAGCCCAAGGCACCAGCCTCTCCTGTATTAAAGACCTACCAAGTTGTAATTAAGAAAATAAAATTGCAACAACTGTGGGCTCCTCAGGGAAAGGAGCCACCCCCTCACCGGGTTGTGGAGCACTCCATGCCCATCCCTATACCCAGGATAAGCTGGTGGATATGAGCATCTGGCTACATGGCTTTTGAGTCTCTGGGATGTGGGGGTGGAAACACTGTTATGTTGTGTTCTGAAATGGGTATACTGGCTTCCCTAGTGACTCACCCTTCCCTCCAGCAGTGGTTGCAAAGTGCCTATCACTACTCAGGGAATCAGGCACTTCTGGATTGGATGACAGCAGCCATCAGGGCAGTTTGGTCTAAGCAAGGTGATTTACCATACTTATCCACTAGGTGGAAAACGCATACAGAGCTCCAGCAGGTGTTACGGGAGTTGGGCATGAAAAATATTATCTATAATATGGACCCCCAGGGTCCTGATGAGGAGTTGCTCACTATAGGAATGAGAAATCTGGTGCTCCATACAGCTCCCCATCTCCCTTTGGGTCCCTAGTGATTATTCTTGCCTCCCACATAGGACAACCCATAAGTGAGGCTACTCTTAATTTAGAAGATCTGGGGGAGGTTGAAACAATAAGAGCATGAAGTACAGGCTATGACTGAAAGGAGAGGTGCAAAGGGCCCTGTGAAGGTCTTAAGGACCCAGATGTGGGTTGACGTCATAAAGGCAGGGACAGTGAAATAAAAACTTGATGGGCAGTTCAAAAATTGTGTTAGAACTGTGGCACCAATTAAGCCAGAGCAGTGGTTCCAGCCACTGAGGTCCAAGACACAGAAGCTATAGGCAACACCCCAGGTCCAGCCTATGTCCTGCAAGACTTCCTGGGGGACAGTACTCAGGCTCCACCTGAGCCCTCATCCCACAGGAGGATGACAGGACATCATGGTTTGACTGAGGGGGAGTCAAGCCCCCACCTTGGGGGACATGGTAGGGACAGAAATACATATGTAGAATTAGCAATTCATTGGTCCCCCAGAATGTACAATGTATCCTGGCACTGGTGGACACAGGAGCTGAATGTTCTCTGATTTATAGCAACCCTGAGTGTTTTCTTGGGACAATTGTTGTGATAGATGGCTATGGGAGTAAGGCAATTAGAGTGAAGAAAGTCCAAATTCCATTGGGGATAGAGTCCAAAGGAGTATGCTGTGTTCATTTCTCTCTTCCCTGACTATATTTTGGGGGTAGATATCCTGCAGGGCCTGTGGTTACAGAACCACTGCAGGTGAGTTCAGACTGAGGGTATGTGTGGTAAAGGCAGTTATAAGGGGACATGTTCAGCACCTGCCTGTAGCTCTGCTTGTACCTCACTGAGTGACAAATACTAAGCTGTATGAATTGCCTGGGGGGCACAAGGAAATTGGAGAAATTCTACAGGAGCTGGAGAAGGTAGGCATCATAAGGCCCACTCATGGTCCTTTTATTCCCTGGTGTGGTTAGTGAAAAAGCCAAATGGCTCCTGGCTTATAACTGCTAATTATAGGGAATCGAATAATGTCACACCCCTTTTGCATGCTGCTGTAACCTCTGTAGAATCCCTTATGGACAACCTCAGTCATGAACTAGGAATGTATCATTATGTTGTGGATCTTGCTAACACTTTCTTCTCTATTGACGTAGCACAGGAAAGTAAGGAACAGTTTGCGTTCACATGGGAAGGCCAGCAGTGGACATTCACTGTCCTTCCACGGGGATATCTCCACAGTCCCACCATTTGTCACGGACTTGTAGCCCAGGACTTAGCCACATGGAGGAAACCACAAATGGTGCAGCTATATCACTGCGTTGATGATATTATATTCACATCTCTTTCTCTTGCCACAGGGATACCAGGAAAACACTCAGGGTTGCTGTAAATCAACATTTACAGGAGAAAGGATGGGCTGTGAACAGCAACAAGGTTCAGGAACCTGGTTTGCCTTTAAACTTCTTGGGAGTTGTCTGTTCTGATAAAACTAAAATTATCCCAGAAGCAGTCACAGACAAAGTCCCGGATTTCCCTATCCCTACCAGTGTGGCAGTATTACGAGAGTTTTTGCATCTTTTGGGCTAGTGGAGAATGTTTATCCTACACTTGGCACAAATTCTGAGGCCCTTATACCAGGTGGTACAAAAAGGTATCAGGTGGAACTGGGATGAAATATGTGCATCTGCCTTTAACGCTGCTAAGTGAGCATCAAGGCCATACAGGCCTTCAGTGTAATGGACTCATGAAGGCCCTGTGAGCTAGATGTTCATGAAACCAAAGATGGTTATGGATGGGGCATTTGGAAGTGGCTTGAATGGACACGCTAACCTATTGGATTCTGGTCGCAACTATGAAGAAGCCTAGGTCCAGTACACCTTGATAGAGAAGCAACTGGCTGCTGTGTACCATGTCTTGCTGGCTACGGAGACCATCACTGGAACAACTCTGACCAAGGTAATAACCACCTATCCCATAGCAGAGTGGGTGTGAGACTGGACCCAAAGGCCACAAGAGTTGTGGCACAGACACCTACACTGGCCAAATGGGGTGCATATTTACAGCAGTGTAGCACCCTCTCCAATAGCCCCTTAAGTGGCGAACTCCAATGCTTACTGGGGCCAGTGACATATACTAGTGGAAAGTAGGAAAAACTTGCTTTTGATCCATTGGTAGCCGAGAGTCCTTATCAGGAAGGAAAAACCCCTATACCTGAAGATGTTTGGTATAGAGACAGCTCCAGTCATAGGCAGCCCCAAAAGTGGAGGGCTGTGACTTTGCATCCTAAGACTGAGACAATATGGATGGAGGATGGAGAGGGGAAGAGCAGTCAGTGGGCTGAGTTGTGGATAGTATGGCTCGTGATCACCCAGGAGCCCTCCCCTATAGTTATCTGCACTGACAGCTGGGCCATCTATCAGGGCTTGACCCTGTGGCTACTGATATGGTACCATGCCAGCTGGATGGTTAGTCACTGGCCCCTTTGTGGGCAAGAGTTGTGGCAAGACCTATAGGCCTCTGGTCAGCCTAAGACAGTTGCTGTATAACATGTGACTGGCCATTTCCCTTTGGCATCCCCAGGGAATGATGAAGCAGACAAATTGGCCTAGGAAGGAAGCCTGCCTCTGATGTAGCCCAGTAGTTATATCAGCATTTGTTGCACATGGGGCAATGGACAATGTGAGTTGTAGCCCATTGGTGGGGCTTGCCATTGACCTTTGAAGAAGTCAGCAGAGCCCAGAAGGAGTGCCTGTGTGCTCTAAGATGTGGATTACATCAAGTTCCAGCAACATGGGACAATAGTAAGGGGGCTGATACCACTTGTCAGGTGGCAGATAGACTATTTTTGGCCTGTGACCATATGAGGAGGATATCAGTATGCTATGACTTGTGTGGACATGGCTACTGGACTATTGGTTGCTTTTCCTGCATGTTGTGCAGATTAACAAAACACCAAAAGGGGCCTAGAGCGTCCCTTTGCAGCCTATCGCTGGCTGCAGGTGATTGAGAGCAATCAAGGCACCCACTTTACTGGGCATGCGTTACAAGAATGGGTGCAGCAATTAGGAATAAAGTGGAAGTTTCATGTACCATTACCCTACTGGGGCAGGCATGATAGAGAGGTACAATGGTTTATTGAAATCTGCCCTAAAGTTGGTCATGAATAGTGTACAGAGCCATCAGTTTACTTATGGACAGTGTTGCGGCATTTGAATGAGAAGCCCCAAAAAGGAGCCTTGAACCCTGTGGACATGCTAACACAAATTGCTGCCTCTCCTGTACAACTATGTGCAAAACAAAGAGGAGTTATTAAAGCCAGGATATGGCCAGCAGAGCAACATCCTGCTGTCAGTTCCAACTGAGTTAAACCCTGGAGACTCTGTTCCGTGGATGTGGCCCTTGACATTTCGACACATGGACCAGCAGTGACTGGCCCTTCCGGCACCTTGGGGGAAAGCTCTGGAAACTGGCCTCCTGTGTGTTCCTGGAATAACAGGACAGTATCCCCCAAAGGTCACATTAGTGTACCCAAAACATTCAGGAGATAAGAGCATCTTTTTTTTTATAATTTATTTTGGTATCATTAATCTACAATTACATGTGCAATATTATGGTTATTAAACTACCTCCTTCATCAGGTCCCCCCTACCAACCTCATGACACTCACTGTCCATCCGCGTAGTGAGATGCTATAGAATCATTACTTGTCTTCTCTGAGTTGTACAACTCTCCCCGTGCCCTCCCAAGATTATGTCTGCTAATCGTAATGCTCCTTTTTCCCTCTTGTCCCGCCCTTCCCACCCATCCTCCTCAGTTCCTTTCCCTTTGGTAACTATTAGTCCATTCTTGGGTTCTGTAAGTTTGCTGCTGTTTTGTTCCTTCAGTTTTTTTTTTCTTTGTTCTTATACTCCACATATGAGTGAGATCATTTGACATTTGACTTTTTTTGCTTGGCTTATTTCACTAAGTATAATACCCTTTAGGTCCATCCATGTTGTTGTAAATGGTAGGATTTGTTTTCTTCTTATAGCTGAATAATATTTCATTGTGTGTATGTACCACACCTTCTTTATCCATTCATCTACTGATGGACACTTAGGTTGCTTCCATTTCTTGGCTATTGTAAATAGTGCTGCAATAAACAGGGGTGCATCTGTCTTTTTCAAAACTGGGCTGCTGCATTCTTACGGTAAATTCCTAGGAGTGGGATTCCTGGGTCAAATGGTATTTCCATTTTGAGTTTTTTGAGGAACCTCCATACTGCTTTCCACAATGGTTGAACTAATTTGCATTCCCACCGGCAGTGTAGGAGGGTTCCCTTTTCTCCACATCCTCGCCAACATTTGTTGTTGTTTGTGTTTTGAATGTTGGCCATCCTCACTGGTGTGAGGTGATATCTCATTGTGGTTTTAATTTGCATTTCTCTGATGATTAGCGATGTGGAGCATCTTTTCATGTGCCTGTTGGCCATCTGAATTTCTTCTTTGGAGAAGTGTCTTTTCATGTCCTCTGCCCATTTCTTAATTGGATTATTTGCTTTTTGTATGTTGAGGTGTGTGAGCTCTTTATATATTTTGGATGTCAACCCCTTATCGGATATGTCATTTATGAATATATTCTCCCATGCTGTAGGATGTCTTTTTGTTCTACTGATGGTGTCCTTTTCAGCTTGATATAGTCCCACTTGTTCATTTTTGCTTTTGTTTCCCTTGCCCGGGGAGATATGTTCATGAAAAAGTCCCTCATGTTTATGTCCAAGAGATTTTTGCTTATGTTTTTTTCTAAGAGTTTTAAGAGTTTTATGGTTTTATGACTTACATTCAGGTCTTTGATCCATTTTGATTTTACTTTTGTGTATGGGGTTAGACAGTAGTCCAGTTTCATTCTCTTACATGTAGCTGTCCAGTTTTGCCAACACCAGCTGCTGAAGAAGCTGTCATCTCCCTATTGTATATCCAAGGCTCCTTTATCACATATTAATTGACTGTATATGTTTGGGTTAATGTCTGGATTTTCTATTCTGTTCCACTGGTCTGTGGGTCTGTCTTTCTGCCAATACCAAATTGTCTTGATTACTGTGGCTATGTAGTAGAACTTGAAGTCAGGGAGGGTAATTCCCCCTGTTTTATTCCTCTTTCTCAGGATTGCTTTGGCTTTCGGGATCGTTTGTGGTTCCATATGAATTTTAGAATTAGTTGCTCCACTTCATTGAAGAAAGCTGTTGGTATTTTGATAGGGATTGCATTGAATCTGTAGATTGCCTTAGGTAGTATAGCCATTTTGACAATATTTATTCTTCCTAGCCAAGAGCATGGGATGAATTTCCATTTGTTAGTGACCTCTTTAATTTCTCTTAGGAGTGTCTTCTAGTTTTCAGGGTATAGGTCTTTCACTTCCTTCATTAGGTTTATTCCTAGGTATTTTATTCTTTTTGATGCAATTGTGAATGGAATTGTTTTTCTGATTTCTCTTTCTGTTAGTTCATCATTAGTGTATAGGAAAGCAACAGATTTCTGTGTGTTAATTTTATATCCTGCAACTTTGCTGAATTCAGATATTAGTTCTAGTAGTTTTGGAGTAGAGTCTTTAGGGTTTTTTATGTACAATATCATGTCATCTGCAAATAGTGACAATTTGACTTCTTCTTTACCAATCTCAATGCCTTGTATGTCTTTGCTTTGTCTGATTGCCGTGGCTAGGACCTCCAGTACTATGTTGAATAACAGTGGAGAGAGTGGGCATCCCTGTCTTGTTCCCGATCTTAGATGAAAAGCTTTCAGCTTCTCGTTGTTAAGTATGATGTTAGCTGTGGGTTTGTCATATAAAGCCTTTATGATGTTGAGGTACTTGCCATCTATACCAATTCTGTTGAGAGTTTTAATCATGAATGGATGCTGAATTTTGTCAAATGCTTTTTCAGCATCTATGGAGATGATCATGTGGTTTTTGTTCTTCTTTTTATTGATGTGATGGATGATGTTGATGGATTTTCGAATGTTGTACCATCCTTGCATACCTGGGATGAATCCCACTTGATCATGGTGTATTATCCTCTTGATGTATTTTTGAATTTGGTTTGCTAATATTTTCTTGAGTATTTTTGCATCTACATTCATCAGGGATATTGGTCTGTAATTTTCTTTTTTGGTGAGGTCTTTGCCAGGTTTTGGAATTAGAGTGATGCTGGCTTCATAGAATGAGTTTGGAAGTATTCTCTCCTCTTCTACTTTTAGGAAAACTTTAAGGAGAATGGGTGTAATTTTTTCTCTATATGTCTATTAGAATTCAGAGGTGAATCTGTCTGGACCGGGGGTTTTGTTCTTGTATAGATTTTTGATTACTGATTCAATTTCATTGCTGGTATTGGTCTGTTGAGTTTTTCTGTTTCTTGTTTGGTCAGTCTTGGAAGGTTGTATTTTTCTAAGAAGTTGTCCGTTTCTTCTAGGTTTTCCAGCTTGTTAGCATATAGATTCTCATAATATTCTCTTATAATTCTTTGTATTTCTGTGGGGTCCATCGT
>JAQQAC010002629.1:23372246-23407139 GCA_029783875.1 Phataginus tricuspis | reverse complement strand
ATATTAATTGACTGTATATGTTTGGGTTAATGTCTGGATTTTCTATTCTGTTCCACTGGTCTGTGGGTCTGTCTTTCTGCCAATACCAAATTGTCTTGATTACTGTGGCTATGTAGTAGAACTTGAAGTCAGGGAGGGTAATTCCCCCTGTTTTATTCCTCTTTCTCAGGATTGCTTTGGCTTTCGGGATCTTTTGTGGTTCCATATGAATTTTAGAATTAGTTGCTCCACTTCATTGAAGAAAGCTGTTTGTATTTTGATAGGGATTGCATTGAATCTGTAGATTGCTTTAGGTAGTATAGCCATTTTGACAATATTTATTCTTCCTAGCCAAGAGCATGGGATGAATTTCCATTTGTTAGTGACCTCTTTAATTTCTCTTAGGAGTGTCTTCTAGTTTTCAGGGTATAGGTCTTTCACTTCCTTCATTAGGTTTATTCCTAGGTATTTTATTCTTTTTGATGCAATTGTGAATGGAATTGTTTTTCTGATTTCTCTTTTTGTTAGTTCATCATTAGTGTATAGGAAAGCAACAGATTTCTGTGTGTTAATTTTATATCCTGCAACTTTGCTGAATTCAGATATTAGTTCTAGTAGTTTTGGAGTAGAGTCTTTAGGGTTTTTTATGTACAATATCATGTCATCTGCAAATAGTGACAATTTGACTTCTTCTTTACCAATCTCAATGCCTTGTATGTCTTTGCTTTGTCTGATTGCCGTGGCTAGGACCTCCAGTACTATGTTGAATAACAGTGGAGAGAGTGGGCATCCCTGTCTTGTTCCCGATCTTAGATGAAAAGCTTTCAGCTTCTCGTTGTTAAGTATGATGTTAGCTGTGGGTTTGTCATATAAAGCCTTTATGATGTTGAGGTACTTGCCATCTATACCAATTCTGTTGAGAGTTTTAATCATGAATGGATGCTGAATTTTGTCAAATGCTTTTTCAGCATCTATGGAGATGATCATGTGGTTTTTGTTCTTCTTTTTATTGATGTGATGAATGATGTTGATGAATTTTCGAATGTTGTAGCATCCTTGCATACCTGGGATGAATCCCACTTGATCATGGTGTATTATCCTCTTGATGTATTTTTGAATTTGGTTTGCTAATATTTTCTTGAGTATTTTTGCATCTACATTCATCAGGGATATTGGTCTGTAATTTTCTTTTTTGGTGGGGTCTTTGCCATGTTTTGGAATTAGAGTGATGCTGGCTTCATAGAATGAGTTTGGAAGTATTCTCTCCTCTTCTACTTTTAGGAAAACTTTAAGGAGAATGGGTGTAATTTCTTCTCTGTATGTCTATTAGAATTCAGAGGTGAATCCGTCTGGACCGGGGGTTTTGTTCTTGTATAGATTTTTGATTACCGATTCAATTTCATTGCTGGTATTGGTCTGTTGAGTTTTTCTGTTTCTTGTTTGGTCAGTCTTGGAAGGTTGTATTTTTCTAAGAAGTTGTCCGTTTCTTCTAGGTTTTCCAGCTTGTTAGCATATAGATTCTCATAATATTCTCTTATAATTCTTTGTATTTCTGTGGGGTCCATCGTTATTTTTCCTTTCTCATTTCTGATTCTGTTTATGTGTGTAGATTCTCTTTTTCTCTTAATAAGTCTGGCTAGGGGTTTATCTATTTTGTTTATTTTATCAAAGAATCAGCTCTTGGTTACACTGATTTTTTCTATTGTTTAATTCTTCTCAATTTTATTTATTTCTTCTCTGATCTTTATTATGTCCCTCCTTCTGCTGACTTTGGGCCTCATTTGCTTTGTACTTCTTTTTCCAATTTCAGTAATTGTGTCCTTAGACTATTCATTTGGGATTGTTCTTCCTTCTTTAAATAGGCCTGGATTGCAATATACTTTCCTCTTAGAACTGCCTTTGCTGCCTCCCTTAGAAGTTGCTGCTTTGTGTTATTGTTGTCATTTGTCTCTGTATATTGTTTGATCTCAGTTTTACTTTGGTCATTTATCCATTGATTATTTAGGAGCATGCTGTTCTCCATGTGTTTGTGAGCCTTTTTCTTTTCTTTGTACAATTTATTTCTAACTTTATACCTTTGTGATATAAGAAGTTGGTAAGTAGAATTTCAATATTTTTTGATTTACTGAGGTTCTTTTTGTGATCTAGTATGTGGTCTATTCTGAAAAATGTTCCATGTGCACTTGAGAAGAATGTGTATCCTGCTGGTTTTGGGTGTAGATTTCTGTAGATGTCTGTTAGGTCCATCTTTTCTAGTGTGTTGTTCAGTGCCTCTGTGTCTTTACTTATTTTCTGTCTGGCTGATCTGTCCTTTGGAGTGAGTTGTGTGTTGAAGTCTCCCAAAATGAATGTATTGCTTTCTATTTCCTCCTTTAATTCTGTTAGTATTTGTTTCACATATGCTGGCGCTCCTGTGTTGGGTGCATATATATTTAAAATGGTTACATCCTTTTCTTGGACTAACCCCTTTATCATTATGTAATGTCCTTCTTAATCTCTTGCTACTTTCTTCGTTTTGAAGTCTATTTTGTCTGATTCAAGTAGTGCACCACCTGATTTTTTCTCCTTGTTGTTTGTATGAAATATCTTTTTCTATCCCTTCACCTTTAGTCTGTGTATATCCTTTGGGTTTGAGGTGAGTCTCCTGTAAGCAGCATATAGGTGGGTCTTGCTTTTTTATCCATTCAGTAAGTCTGTGTCTTTTGATTGGTGCATTCAGTCCATTTACGTTTAGGATGATTATCGAGAGATATGTACTTATTGCCATTGCTGGCTTTAGATTCATGGTTACCAAAGGTTCAAGGTTAGCTTCTCTACTATCTAACAGTCTAACTTAACTTTCTTGTTAAGTTTTTGTAAACACAGTCTGATGATTCTGTATTTCTCTCCCTTCTTATTCTTCCTCCTCCATTCTTTATATACTTGGTGTTTTATTCTTTGCCTTTAGTTAGTATTTGGATGGTCTGCTTTCTTTGGTATGATTTTATTTTCTCTGGTGATATCTTTTTAGCCTTAGGAGTGCTTCCCTCTAGAGCAGTCCCTTTAAGATATCCTGAAGAGGTGGTTTATGGGAGGCAAATTCCCTTAGCTTTTGCTTGTGTGGCAATTGTTTAATACCTTCATGAAATTTAAATGGTAATCGTGCTGGATACAATATTCTTGGTTTGAGGCCCTTCAGTTTCATTATGTTACATATATCATGCCATTCTCTTCTGGCCTGTAAGGTTTCTGTTGAGAAGTCTGATGATAGTCTGATGAATTTTCCTTTGTAGGTGATCTTTTTTCTCTCTCTAGCTGCCTTTAATACTCTGTCCTTATCTTTGACCCTTGCCATTTTAATTATTATGTGTCTTGGTGTTGTCTTCCTTGGGTCCCTTGTGTTGGGAGATCTGTAGGCTTCCATGGTTTGAGAGACTATTTCCTTCCCCAGCTTGGGGAATTTTTCAGCAATTATTTCTTCAAAGACACTTTCTATCCCTTTTTCTCTCTCTTCTTCCTCTGGTACTCCTATAATGCGAATATTGTTCCATTTGGATTGGTTACACAGTTCTCTTAATATTCTTTCATTCCTAGGGATCCTTTTATCTCTCTCTGCCTCAGATTCTCTGTATTCCTGTTCTCTGATTTCTATTCCATTAATAGTCTCTTGCACCTCGTTCAGTCTGCTGCTAAACCCGTTGATCGCTTGTCTCATCTCTGCATTGTCTGTGCTCACTTTCGTCACCTCCTCCCTCAGCTCTTGCATATTTCTCTTTAGATTCATCAGTATCGTTATGACTTTTATTCTGAATTATTTTTCAGGTAGATTATGCATGTCCTTCCCCTCAGGCTCCCTCTCTGGTCTGGTCTGGGGTTGTCTGGGTATGCTTTGTTTGTACCATATTCCTCTGTCTTTTCATGGTGATAGAAGTGGTCAGAAAAAGAAAAAAAGAATGGGAAAATAGAGAGAGAAAAAAAAAAGCCTGCCGGGTGTAGTTTCTGTGAGGATCCTGTAGGTGGCGCTGCTGCTCAACTATTCTGCAGCCATGCCACTCCGCCAGGCCCTTTGTGACTCTGGCCGAGGAGGGAGCGAATGGGAGGCTGCTGATTTCTGTGGGAAGTTTCCATGCGACTGCTTTTGCGAGCTTCAGTCCAAGGGGACCAAAATTCCCCAGGACTCCCAGCCTGCTTGACTGAGTGTGCTGAGATGATCCTGCTCCTCCGTTGGCCGCTGTCTCTTTAAGACCCCTAAAAAAGCACACTTTTCTTTTGTCCCAGGTAACTGGCTGAGTGGACCTGCCCTCTTGGATCCTGTACCTCTGTCTCTCCAATCTCCGATACACCTCACGATATGTGTCAGCGCTCCCAACGCAGATCACCAGGTCTGGTTATTTGGCGGGCCTGTGCTTCTACTCTGTCCCCACTCTGAATCCTCTCCTCCCACCCGTGCGCTGGGGTGGGGGAGTGCTCGGGTCCCATTGAGTTGTGGCTCCGTATCTTACCTGCTTCACGGGGTGCCGAGTCCTCTCAGGTGTAGCTGTAGGCTGGGTGCCATCCTGTGTATTCTGGTCTCTCTTTTAGGAATAGTTGTATTTGTTGTATTTTCATAAATATAATTGGTTTTTGGAGAAGATTCCGCCGCCCTGCTCACGCCGCCATCTTCCTGGAAGTCTCTGCTGAGATAAGAGCATCTTAAGTGGAAGTTTTGTTTTATCTTTATGGCCATTTCATGTATCTCCTGTACCCCTATGTATTGACCCATCTATAATACCCACAGGGATGGGGGTGAAAGTCTGGAATACTAGATCAGGATGAGATCCCATTCCTCCTACTGTCCTATCACAGGACCACCACTCTCTTGCATGCATCCTACCTGATGGGCAAGATATGCTTATGCTGGTGTCATTAAAACCTGTATCTTTTCGCTCTTAAGGTTATTTTCTTCTACAGCCCCTGTGGCCTGGACCCACCACCTGGCTTCAGTTACTGTGTTATGATTGCTCTGAATTCCCTACCCACTCAGCTACTGGCCGCCTGTGGAATGGGTGAGTGATGGACTTAATCTCCATAGGACTTTGAACCTAGCTGAATCCTCTGGCTTGAGGATTATCATGAATTTATTGCTATTGTTATTGTATGTTATTAGTCTCGTCACAGTGCTCCAGTTTTCTTGCATGGGGCCATTACTGAAGATGAGGAGTGAGTAGATTGTGAGGGGAGAATTTTGGAGTGGTAGGCTGTGGGTAAAATTGCAACATTTCCAGAATCCCTCGCCTGGCCTTAGTGCATCTCTGTATCAATAGGTGTTTCCAAGGAGTAGAGAGAAGTAGTCCATTTCCATATCAATAAATGATTACAAGGATGAGGGGAGGGAGGGCATATCTGGACCAGAGAGGTTTGGCGGGGTCCTGTTTTACAGCCAGGTTGTGAGAGACATGGGTGAGTAGAAGTGGACAACTGTTTGTTAACAATAAACAGGGTTTCTCCAAATCCTGCCATTTGCAATAACATGGATGGAGCTGGAGGATATTATGCTCAGTGAAATAAGCAGGCAGAGAAAGACAAGTGCCAAATGATTTCCCTCATTTGTGGAGTATAACAACGAAGTAAACTGAAGGAACAAAATAGTAGCAGACTCAGAGACTCCAAGAAGGAACTAGTGGTTACCAAAGGGGAGGGGTGTGGGAGGGTGGGAGAAGGGGATTGTGGGGTATTGTGTTTAATACACATGGTGTGGGGGATCACGGGGAAAACAGTGTAGCACAGAGAAGGCAAACACTGAATCTGTGTCATCTTACTACACTGATGGACAGTGACTGCATTGGGGTATGGGTGGGGACTTGATAATATGGGTAAATGTAGTAACGACATTGTTTTTTCATGTGAAACCTTCATAAGAGTGTATATCAATAATACCTTAATAAAAAAATAATAAAATAAAAATAAAAATAAAATGTATTAAAAAAACAATAAACAGGTTTTTCACACTTTATTTCTCCTTTTGACTGATTTTGGCTTCAAAGGTAATTTGCCCCAGGCTGAGAACTTATTTCCTTCCCCTTCCCAGAGTTACAGGTTATTTTTTATCTAGCAAAGCCAAAGGAAAGTGCCCCAACTACAGCAGAGGGGCTCACCTCTTAGGGTGGATAGCCGACCTCTGGGCTTTGCATCATGTCTTTTCATGGAGATTTATTTGGTTTCCTCCCAGCTTTGTCATTCTCTCACCATCCTTTGGATCCGCCTTGCTTCCTCCCCTTTAGCCTCTTTGTGCAAGTTTGTGTTCACCATTTTCCCATGAGCATCTAAGTGAAAACTTCAGAGGGGCCAAAACTCCAATGTAAATGATATTATAATACTACACTGTCCTCAGGGTCATTAGCAACAAATCTTCCTTAAGTGCATATGCTCTAAAATTGAAAGAGTCCCAATGACCCACATCTTTGGCTTACCAGTTTGAGCTGAACTGCTAAAGGAGTCAGTCTAAGGGGGACAGGGCAGCCTCTGGGCAGAGACTGGGTGCAGCCTGGGTGTTCCACCACCCTCCTTTCGCCCCTCCTGCTCATGTCTACCCAACTGGTACTCTATCAAGTGGTGGAAAAGAACTTTCCACCATTTCCTTGACTCAAGGGTCCCACGAACCATGGTATTGAAACCCACTGGAGAAGCCCTGACTGAGGCTACAATAAACTGAGAGAATTTGAAAAGTAATGGTTGGTAGGCTTAAGCTGGAATGTGTAAGTAGGTTTTATATGAAGTTGTATAAACTGATGGGGAGGGAAATATTTTCCTCTACCCTTCTAGGTTCCTTGGCTAGTAAATTGATATAAGACAGATTAGAAGAAAAACACATTTAATTATGTATGTAAGGGGGTCACATAAAGACAATGAGACCTAAGGACAAATCAGATGGTTGAGGTTTCTGTGCTGTCCTGAGCTAAGGATCCAGATAGGGGTCTGGGCTTCTAAGGGGAGGAGGGTAATTCATAGGACAACAGGAAGATCAGTGGTTTTCCCTGCCTTACAGATTGGTCATTCAGATAAAAGCTATCTCTGGTAATAGCTCTGTCTCTGAGCCAGGCCCTCTATCTAAATTCTTTCAGATAGTTAGGGGAGAATTAAAATTTTTTCTGAGTCTGCTGGGATTGATTGCCTTTAGCTCAAGATAATCCAAATGCCAAAGTGGCATATGTAACCACATATAGTAACATATCGGGTTATGTACTCCACTCTCCTTCGCAACTTTACCTGAATGCTTTATGGGAATGAATATTATGTCTGCCTGGGGAACACATCCCCTACCTAGGATTATAAAACCAAAACCAGTGGATGAAACTATAGTTACAATGTGTTAAGGTAAAAGTTTGTAGAGAGAATTGGTAGTATTTGAACAGGCTTTATGTAAGGCATTTGTGTCTTTTCCACCTGATTGTATTTTTGGGGTAGATGTTGCATCTGACTGGAGAATGTTTCCCTACCTAATGTTGCAAAACAGAAGGCATGTAATGTGCCCTTCAAGCAAGGTTAATTAGACATGGCAAATGGGAACCAGTAAGAATCCTGAGCCCACATAGTGCAAAATAGAAGCTGGAGTGCTGGTTAGGCAAACGCTCTGTGTGACAGCCTTTGTGAAGAGCCTGTTGAAAGCCTCTGAGCACCTCCGTGTGATGGCCGCAGGGGCTCTGGATGAGAGGATTTCTATTTGAGGGATATACACTATCTTTTCCAGCAGACATTAATTGAAGCTACCTTTATTGAAAGTCATAAACTGATCCTCACACTTTAAATACCCACATTATCTAGGATGCTGTCAGAGAAACATCCTAATGGAGATGGCAGTGCCCAGAAGAGTTCCATAATAGTGTGGGTATGGTTTATATGGGATCTTGTTATTGGGGGAATAGATGGGGGAGATTCTCACAGAAAGGAGACTCCTTTCCCCTAGGATGGAACCTGGAACTCCGTGAGGAGGGTGAGATTCCATTGTCACTCAGACTGCACCCTCTAAAAAGCCCTCAACTGACTGACAGAGAGCAGCTTGATTTGTGGACAGTAGTCCCAATGTGAACAGGCAACGTCCTGTTTGGAAGACCACCACACTGAAGGAGGAAGGTAAAAACAGATCATCAGCCCAGCAGGCTGACCAGCGTGCTATTGTCCTAGCAGGGATTGATGAATTGAACAGTGGTAAAAGCCCATAGATGATGGCCAGTGGCCTGGTCACAGGTCACATTGAAGAACAATGGAAATATGGTCTATTAAAAGGCTGTTTATACAAAGCATAGCCCTGTGGAAATCACTGTGGGACTTTGAGGTGTGCATTAAAGTCGGACATGTATGCATCAGAACACTCTTCCAAGTTTGTCAGGTGATGGGAATCAACCACCAGATGTCCCTGTGTACTTCCTTGAGACGGCCACCTCGGTCCAGAAAATGAGTGGATATGGGAGCTGGCAATTCACACAGATAGGGGGGCTACAAATAGGGCCTGATGGGAATAGTCACTAACCTTGGACTGGGCTTGGTTTGCCTGGAGTAAAAACCACTGCAGCTTTTCCTATCTTGAAAGGAATGCCTCACTGAAAAGTTTATAAATCTGTTACAAATTAACCAATATTCCAAACCATTACTAATTTAATTTAGTAGGAATTCAGCTATAATTCACATTATTTAAGAGAACCATGTCAACAAAGTTACAACTGCATTTCTAAATGTGTCTTATGTGAATTACTAGTTCTAAGAACAGTTAGAAAAAAGGGTATTTTGGTAGAATAAGTTTGTAAATGTTAAATTAAGAAAAACATGTTTCTTTACTATTGGACTCTCTTAATTTTTTTAGCTAATGTACATTGTAGATATTCCTTGTGCTCCAAAACGATTATCTCCTAGACCACTTCTATTGAATATGTAGGCGAATTAAGAAGCAATTTGGAGAATGCCAAGATCAAGAAAAGTCTAATAATGTAAACTTTGACATATAAATTCTTTCCCTTTATGTCAGTTAAGATGTGCAGTTTTTAAAACTTTCATTTTGAGATTGTCCATTTACTTTGAGTTGTAGGAAGTACTACAGAGAGTCTGCATCCCTTCACCCAGTTTCTTCCAGTGATTCCATTTTCATAATTGTAACACAATAGCACAACCAGGAAATTGACATTGATACAATTCACCAGCTTTGTTCACAGCTTACCAGTTTTACAAGAACTCAATTGTGTAAGTGTGCATATTTGTTTTTTGCAATCTTATCACATGTGTACCTTGCCCACCCCCTCTTCCCCAGTCCACCAGGAAAGCAAAAATCTACCTAGTGGGGACGGTCCTTTAGCCCTCTCATGTTGAGTACACACTCTTGAAGGCTTGTAAACCAGCCCTTAATACCTTTATCTCCCCCACCATTTTACACAACCAGTGGTTCAATGGCTTGTTCTAATTTTCTATCAGACTGTTGCTATGTGCCTTAGCTTAGTGTTGATATTTAAAGTAACTACTGTCCGTTTTCCTAATCTTCCCCTTAGTGACATATGGAGGAAGACTCATAATGAAAGTGGAAAACTAGACAGTTGGGGCAGAGAGCATTCTGCCTCAGGCCAAAATGGAGTACCAGGAACAGAGTTTACCATCCTCACCTAAATAACTGTAAAAATGGCCAAAATACATGAAACAGTTTGCAGACATGGACCATAGTCAGCAGAGGACCGTGATCCCTAAATTTTCCAGGCTGCATTGTAGGGTGGGCAGATCCAAACAGAGCCCAGCAGTTTGGCTGAACTGAGATCAGTGTTCGGAGAGAAAAAGTAACTAGAAATTATAGAACAGAATAGGAGAAGAGGCAACCGAAGAAAAGGAAAGGACCAGAGTTACCCTGGGAAAACTGTGCTGATCTGCCCATGTATGCATGAGAGAAGAATGAGAGAAAATAGTCAAAAGACCTCCTAATAAATGGGTTATCAATTATAATTCTCAGAAGTGCATCACCTGGAGACAAATTAATCATAAAGGGTGCCCAGGCCTATCCTCAAACACTTAAAACAAGAACAAAACCCAGCCCCATTTATAGAAAGACAACAAAATCCAGGAACCAAGTTAAAATTCACAATACATGGTATCCAATTTTTTTTTTGAAATCACCAGGCATACCAAGAAGCAAAATACAGAACTTACAACGAGGAGAAAAATCAGTCAGTAGGACCATACCAAGAAATAAAAGATGATAGCAATAATAGACAAGCACAGAGCACCAATTATTATAAATGTGCTATGTGTGTTCAAGAAAGTAAAGGAATATACAATGAGGAAAGAAACATAAGATGTCAAAGCTATTTAAACAGAGCCAATAATCCTAAAACTTACAAGGGAGGAAGGGAAGATAAAGAGAGTGAGAAGGGGAGGAAAAGAACAATTTAAATTATAGCTAAAAAGTCAACTCTCCTCTTTTAGTAATTGATACAATAATTAAACAAAAAACCATTAAGACTGTAAAAAATTGAACACATTGCTATCAACCAATCAGATTTAATTGATAATGTAGAAAACTCTATCATACAATCGAAAAAGATGTATTTTTAAGGGGATGTGGAAACCATCCAGATAGACTATATTCAGGCCATAAAAAAAGCTCAATAAATTTTAAACATAGAAATCACAATAAGTTATCAGACAATAACAAAATTCAACTAAAAAGTCAATAACAGAAAGACATATGGAAAATTCACAAAAATTCAGAAGCTAAAGAACAGACTTTAAATAATTATAGGCCAATAAGTGAATATTCCATTGAGTTAAGTTGTTTTAAAGTTAATGACAGTGAAATCACAGTTTATCCAAATATGCGGAATATAGTTTAAAAAAATTCTTAGTGGAAAATTTATGGCACTAAATGCAAATATTAGAAAAAATGAGGAAGTAAAAAAGTAAAAAAGTCTCAATGCTATGATCTATGTTTTCATAAGGGTCTAGAAGAAGAAAAGCATTTTATACTAAAAGTAACAGAAGAAAGAGAACAGTAAAAATAAGCATGGAAATCAATGAAATAGAAAATAGCAATGTAGTAATGAACTGAGAAGATACTTCTTTAAACAGATCAATAAAATTGATATATCTTTCCAGAGCGATTATGAGGAAAGAAAAAAAGACACAAGTTATCAGTATAGGAGCGAAAATAGAGATCAATATAAATACTGCAAGCAGTGAAAAGATAACGAGAAGGATTTCCAGTTTCCAGTTCAACATATAAGGAGCTTGGAAGTTGCCGGTTTGTCCAAACACAAGTAAAAACGAACAGAATGAAAATTCAGAGCTCTTGTTGGATTAACAGGAGAGATGAGAACACAGGGCAAACACTGTCCCCAAGACAGACAAGCCAGTACAGGGACTCCCAACTTACTAGAACAGAGACTCACAAGCATACAGTGCCAAGGGAACCAAGGAAAACCTGACCTAAATGACAAATTTCTGGAGACTCAATGAGGAAAAATCTTAGAATTAAAATTTCCAGGGAATCCAAATCAAAGCAGAGGTGTCACTTTTGTGAGTTTTACCTCCAAGAGCTCTCACTGTAAATACGGAGAAAAAATTCCCTTAAGCTCCCAAAAAGAGAAAGAGAAAAGGAAACATTAAAAAATATACCTGAGCATTCTGTTTTTCTTAAGGCCTGCCCTCAGCGGGGTCTAGTCAACTAAAGCCTACCCTGCTGGATATTATCTGGCCTTGACTGGCCAAGGGAAAGAAATACTTAACAGTTATCTCTAGCCTTCCATGTGTGAGAAGAAAAATACCAACTCCAGCCCCCTCTAGCCATCCTGTCCCATCTAAGAGATAGGGAAAAACTGAGAAACACATGGAAGTTACAGACCAGAGGCATAAGCCCACTAAAAGTCTGATATCTAGCCTTAGGACTATAGGTTTCTCACCCTTCCACACTTTACCACTGCATAACTAAGAGCTTGTTTACAGAAGTTCCTTTTACCCAGTAAATAATGCCTGACTATCAAGAAAAAATTACAAGGCATACCAAAAAGGTAAAGAACACAACTCGAAGAAACAGGGAAAGCATCAGGACCAGACATGGCAGGGATGTTGGATTATCAGACCAGAAATTCCAGCAACTATGTTCAATATGCAAAAGACTTCAATGGATAGACAAACATGCAGCAACAGATGAGCAATGTAAGCAGAGAGATAGAAATCCTAAGAAAGAACCAAAAGAAATGCTAAAGACTAAAAAAAATCATGGTAACAAAAATAAAGAATGCCTCTTATAGGCTTTATTAGTAGATGAAACATGCCTAAGGAAAGGCTTTCTGAGCTTATTATCAATAGAAACTTCAAAAAGCAAAGAACAAGATTGAAACAGGAAAGAATATCCAAGGACTGTGGGACAACTACAAATGGTGGAATGTATGTGTAATGGGAATACCAAAACACAAAACACAAGAGAGAGGTAAAGGAACAGAAGAAATATTTGAAACAATAATGACTAAGAATTTCCCCAAATTAATGCACAACACCAAACCACAGATCCAAGAAGGTCAGAGAACACTAAGCAAAATAAATCTCCAAAAAATTACACCAACTCATACCATTTTCAAGCTACAGAAGAACAAAGACAAAGAAAAATTTCTGAAAGAAATAAGTAGAAAAAAGCATCTTACTTATGAAAAACATAAATAAGAATTACATCTGACTCCTCCTCAGAATCCATGAAAGCAAGAAGACAGTGGGATGAAATATACAAAATCTTGAGAAAGAAATTGACAACCTATAATCCTGTACTCTGCCAATTTCCTAGAAACAAAGAATTTCTAGGACAAACAAAAATTGAGGGAACTGATTGTCACTAGAACTGCCTTGTAAGAAATGTTAAATGAAGTTCGTAGAGAGAAGGAAAACCATAAAGGGAAGAAACTTGCATCTATATAAAGAAAGGAAAACAGTCAAAGAAAGAATAAGTCTGAGTAATAAGTCTGAAAATTTTTTTACTTATTCATAATGGTTCTAACAAATAATAGTTTGTACAACATAATGATAGTAACAATGTATTTGATTATATGCTTGTGGATATTGTATTTATAATAATAGAAATCATACAATGTCTCCTGACAGACCAATGGGGAATTAAACTAGAAATCAATAGCAGAAAGATAAGAAAACCCCAAATACATGGAGATAAAATAACATACTCCTCATTAACACATGTGTCAAAGAAGAAATCTCAAGAGAAATTAAAAATTATTTAAACTAAATGAACATGAACACACAATTTATCAAAATATGTCATGTCTTGCCTAAGGGTTTCAGCCCTGGGCAAGTTCACTACGGATTTGATGAGACAGAAATAACAACAGAATGTTCTTGGGGTAAAAGCGTTTATATCTGGCTTTATTCTCACAGCAGTAGGTTGAACACTAGAGTCACATCTGCAGGTCTGTAACCCACCTCGATCTCTGCCTCCACCCAGAGCAGAGCTCTTTATATAGTGACTCAGTCAATAGTAACTTATTGCCAATAGGAAGCAGAAGCCTAGCAGTAGGCCAATTACATCATCAAGTAGTTTAAATTCAGGGAGGATTCTGGCTATAGGAACTTCCATTTTCCCCAGATGTGGGATGCAACAAATGCAGTACATAGAGGGAACTTTATAGTACTGAATTCATGTAGTAGAAATGAAGAAGATATATGCAAAATCAATAATATGTGCTTCTACCTTAGCAAACTAGAAAAAGAAGTATAAATAAAATCCAAAGTAAGCAGAAGAAAAGAATAAGAGCATCAGTCAATTAAATTGAAAACAGGAAACCATCAGAGAAAAAACAACCAACAGATAGTCCTTTGAAAAGATCAATAAAATCATCTACTTTTATCATATACTTCTATCCAGTATAACTAAAAAAAAAGGGACAGAGAGAGAGAAAGGACATAAATTTTCTTAATACCAGCAATGAAAAAGGAACTATCACTACATATTACATAGGTATTAAAAAGATAGAAAGTGAATACTATGAACACTCTGTGCCCACACATTTTGTAACACAAATGAAAGACACAATCTTCCAAGACTCACACAAGAAGAAACAATCTAAGTAGGCTTATATCTATATAAGTCAAAAATTAATAACTTCCTGAAACAGAAAATACAAGGCCTAGATACATTCACCTTTGAATTCTAAGAAATGCTCAAGGAAGAAATTATACCGATTTTCTGGAATCTCTTTCAGGAGATAGGCGTAGATGGACTATTTCCTAACCCATTATATGAGGCTAGCATTAACCAACTATCAAAATCAAAGACATTACAAGCAAAGAAAACTGCATACCAATATCTCTCATGAATATAGATCCGAAAGTCCTCAACAAAACATTAGCTAATAAAATCCAACAATCTGTAAAAGGAATTATACAGCAAGACAAACTGGGATATATCCCAAGTATACAAGTCTGTTTCAAGATCCAAAAGTCAAACAATGAAATCTATCACATCAACAGATAAAAGAGAAAAAGTCACATGATCATATCAACAATACAAAAAAATACCATTGACAAAATCCAATACCCATTTATGATAAAAACTCTCAGTAAACTAGGAATAGATGGGAATCTCCTAAACTTCATAAAGAATAGCTACAAAAAAACCAACAGCTGACCTCATACTTAATGGTGAGAGAGTAATTTTCCCACAAGGATCAGGAACAAGGCAAGGATGTCTTCTCTAACTATTCCCTTTCAACATTTTACCAGAAGTACTAGCAAATGCAATAACACAAGAAAAAGAAATAAGATATATGTAGATTGGGAGGGAAGATATAAAACTTTGTTCTCACATGACATGCTTGTCTATATAGAAAATCCACAAGATTTGACCAAAATTCCCTTCCTAAAACTAAAACATGATTATAACAAGGTTGCAGGACATAAGGTTAATATACCAAGGTCAACCTTTTTCCCATAAATCACCAATCAACATGGATTTCGAAATTAGAAACAAAATATCATTTACATTAACATCAAAAATGAATATTTAGGTATAAATTTAACAAAATATGTACATGATCAATATGAGGAAAACTACAAAGCTCTGGTTAACAAAATAAAAATAACTAATATTCATGAATAGAAAGACTCAATATTGTCAAAATACCAGTTCTTTGAAATTTGACCTTTGATTCCCTGCAACAGTTATCAAAATCCCAAGAAATTATTTTGTGTATATAGACAAACTGATCTAAAGTTCACATGGAAATGCAAAAGACATGAAATAACTGAAAGAGTTCTTTTAGCTACCCGGCTCACTTGCTCACAAAGAAGGATACGAGAACTGTCAGCGTGGTTTTATTCCCTGTAAGACAAACAGGCAGAGTGGCTGTCTCGAAAGAGAGAGCGCAGCAAGAGGGGAGCTGAAGATAGACAGAATGGCTGTCTCAGAAAGGAGAGAGCAGCAGCGGCAGCAACGGGGGGCTGCTTATATAGGAATTTAGGGTCTTGGTGAGCAGGATGGTGGCCTTAAGACTTCTGAGGAACAGGAACTGAACTTTGAAACTGCTATAGACGATAAGGGATTTTGCTACACGCGGGTGCAGCTGCTGTTCAAAGTTGTGTATTAAAGGGAATCTAACAATAACCAACACAATTTTGAAGAACAAATTTGGAAGATTGATACTACTTGATTTCAAACTTATTATAAATCACAGATAATCAAGACAGTATGATAATGAATTGGAACATAAAAGAGAGTCCAAATATAGATCCGCATAAATATAATCTATTGATTTTTGAAACAAGGAGCAGAAGCAATAAATGAAACAACGATAGTCTGGTCAACAAATGGAGCTGAAACAAAAGAATATTCACAAGTAAACTACAAAACAAAACAAAACAAATCAAAAACAGAACTTATTTCCCTCTCTAAAACTAACTTAATATTGACTCAATATGGATCTAAATGTTAAATAAAAAACTATAAAACTCCTAGAATGTAACATAGGAGAAAACTTAGATGATCTTAGGTATAGTGATGACATTTTAGATACAACACCATAAGCATGCTCCATGGAAGAAATAATTGGAAAGATGAACCTCATTAAAGCTGAAAACCTTGGCTCTTTGAAAGAAATATGTAAAAAATATTATAAGAAAATTCCACAAACTAGAGAAAATATTTGCAAAGGACACATTTGGTAAAGGACTATTTACCAAAATATACAAGAAGGTCCTCAACAATAAGAACGTAATTAAATAAAAAATGAGCAAAGAATCTTAACAGACACCTTACCAAAGAAGATAGACTGATGGTAAATAAACATACAAAAACATATTCAGATGCCCACAGGTATATGAAAAGGCACCCAACACCACTAATGCCAGGGAAATGAAAATAAAAAACTACAATAAGATATCATCTTATACTTTTTAGAATGGCTATTATCAAAGAGTCAATAAAAGAAAAGTGTTGGTGAAGATGTAAAGAAAAGGAAACCTCTGTGCACTGTTGGTGGGAATGTAAACTGGTGCAGCCACTGTGGAAAACAATATGGAGATTCCTCAAACACGTAAAGTAGAACTACTATATGGCCCAGCAATCCCACTTCTAGGAATTTATCTGAAGAAAATAAAAGCACTAATTCAAAAGATGTATGCACCCTCACGCTCACTGCAGCATTATTTACATTAGCCAAGATAAGGAACAACTGAAATGTCCATAGAAGGATAAACATTTAAAGAAAATATGGTGTATATATGTGTGTGTGTGTGTGTGTATGTATGTGTGTATATATATATATAAAATCCCGCCATTTATGACAGCATGGATGGACCTTGAGGGCATTATACTAAGTGAAATAAGATAAGTCATGCCAAGAAAGACAAATACTGTAAGATTTCACTTAAATGTGGAATTTTAAACAACAACAACAAAGCTAATAGACGAGATGACAGGCTGGTGGCTGCCAGAGGCTGGGTGTGGGGGTAGGAAAAGTGGTGAAAGGGTCAAAATGTACAAACTTCCAATTAAAACATAAATAAGGCATGTACAGCTTGGTGAACATAGTTGATAATACTGTAGCGTATATTTGGAAGTTGCTAAGAGAGTCAAATTAAAAGTCCTCATCACAAGAAAAAAAGTGTGACTATGTTTGGTGACAGACGTTAAGTAGACTTATTCTGGTGATCATTTTGCAATATATACAGTTGTTGAATCATTATGTTGTATACCTGAAATGGTACAATGTTAAAAGTCAACCATAAAAGATAAAGTATAAAAAGATTCGTTATTTACCGTGGGTCAAAGTAGAATTTAAAAGAAAAGAAAACTTCCCTAAAAGGACTTTAGCCACGCTGTGCACTGTCTAGTAGGGTAGCCATTAGCAAATTTGGCTATTTAAATTGTAAATTAAAATGAAATGAAATATAAGTTCAATTCCTTAAGAACTTCAATTGTATTTTAAGTATTCAGTAGCTGTAACTGATTAAAAACTATTATTTTGGACTGTGTGATATGGAACATTTATGCTATTGAAGAATGTTCTGTTGGATTGTGTTGGTCTAAATTTACAACGATAGGTAGATATTAAGGAACTGATTTTACTTTTGGTATTTGTGTTAATTTTGCCTTGCTGCATGATAGTCAGTTGGTTTTATAGTTGAGAGGTAAGTGAATATTTAAGAATTTGGGCAACATACTGTGTATTCCTAGTTAGATTACTGATATAGATTTTAACAGATTTAATGTGTTATTCCAATAATGTATTGAATGTATAAGTTGTAACATTTCTTAGAAAGATTATAATTTACTTTAAACAGATATAATAATTGGCCAATAATTATTCTAATTTACTTAATACTTGTTCCAGTTTTTCAGATATTAGAAATTGGCAATTTAATCCATAGGGCTATATTAAAGTTGATTGAGAATAAAACCAAAGGAATGGGACCCTTCAATAAAGAGAGCAGAATAATTATTTATATTATTCCCCTCTGTAATATCATGCTTTATGAAAAAGGTTTATGTATTTGACTTGTGGCATCTTCTTTACGGCAGGACTTCAATGATTTCCTCTAGGAACTTTTCCTTCATCTATGTTTCTATTTGAGCTTAATTAATTCAATTTTGAAAAAATGTTAAGTAGAAATAGAGAAAACTATATAATTAAATATGAGATATTAGAGTTGTTGAATTCATAAGTCATACTTTGAAATATCGATGTTTGTTCACATTTTGTTTCTTTTGCCCCAGAAACAATGTTATTGACCTGTTAAGTGTAGAAAGGCATAATTATTGCTTAAGATTTTATAATTTTTATGTGATAGATCTATTTCAGAACAATTTATAAAATGCATTCTAAATATTGAGGCAGCTTTATTTTCTTCAGTTATTTTCATTTGAAAATATCTTTTTCAATTTCAAGTGGTGAAAGCAAAACAAACTATTCATGGATAGAGGCTAAATAAAAGTACAGTAAAATGACATTGATTAACTTTCATTTTACATAAGACAGGATTTCACAAGTATTTGGAAGTTTTTATTTAATTACCTCTTCAGTTATGAATAAGATATTTTAAAAATATGTTCTATTTATAATCTCCGTTTTTGCCTGTGTTCTTATCATTTAGTAGGCACTAAGTACATACTTTCTAAACATGTAGTAAATGACTTATCTCAGGACATGTGCATAGGTTCAGTCAAGAAAATATTAGTTGACTATCAGTCCCTAGAAATTCAACCATATGTAATGTAATATGAGGAGACATCTTTTCTATTCACTTAGCAGATCACCTTTGATGATTTTAAGTATAAAATGAACAATTCTAACAAAGGAGTATCTCTAGAAATGGAGTCAAGAAGATACAATCAAGGGTGTGTTATTTCTTTATTAAGGAGCATATAGGTACCTATATAACTCAAGGAAACAAAAACAATTCAGAATATGGTAAGCTGAATTTTGGCTCCCATCATTTCTGCCACCTGGTGGTACTTCATGAATGTGTGTTTAAAAGAAAGGGAAAAAATAGGTATATAAAAAGATGTTCCACATCATATGTCCTCAAAGAAATGCAAATTAAAACAACAGTGAGATACTACTACACACCTAGCAGAATGGCCCAAATCTGGAACATGGACAACACCAGATGATGATGACGATGTGGAGCAACAAAACTCTTTTTTGTTGCTAGGAAGGAATGCGAAATGTCACAGCCACTTTAGAAGACAGCTTGGTGGTTCTTACAGGATTAAATGTACCCTTACCATACGATCCAGCAATCCCACTCCTTGGCTTTTACCCAAACAACCTGAAAACCTATGCCCACACAAAAACCTGCACATGAATGTTTATAGTAGCTTTTTTCATAATTGCCAAAACTTGGAGGCAGCCAAAATGCCATTAGGTAAGTGAATGACAAATAAATTGTGGTACATTCAGACAATGGAAAGTTATTCAGTAAAAGGAAATGAACTATCAGACCATAAAATGACATGAAGGAAACCTAAATACATATGGCTAAGTAAAACACACCAACACAAAAAGGCTGCCTACTATATGATTCCAAATATATGACATTCTGGAAAGGGCAAAATTATGGAAACAGTAATAAAGATCAATTGTTGCTTTGGGTGGAAGGGGGGAGGGGTCGAAGGGGACAGAGGATTTTTAGGGCAGTGAAAATACTCTCTTGTATACTATAATGAAGGATACTTGTTATTTTACATTTGTTCATACTCATAGAATTCACAGAAGACCAGAAGTGAACTGTAACATAACCTATGAGCTTTGTGCAATTATGATGTGTCAATGTAGTTTCATGTATTATAACAAATGTACCCTACAAATGTAATAAATGTAGAGAATGTTGCTAGTGGAATAGGCTATGCACATGTTGGGGCAGGAAGTATATGGGAAATCTCTGTACCTTTCTCTCAGTTTTGCTGTGAACCTAAAACTGCTCTAAGAAAATAAAGTATTTTTAAAACATAGTAACAAATATGAATAAACTTATATCAACAAATTTTAAAGCTTATTTCAAATGAAAAATTTCTTCAAAGAAAGAAATTACCAAAACACAGTCAAGAAAAACCTTCTATAGCTATTAAAATAATTAATGTTCTAATTATAAACTTTTTTATAAAGACAATTCTTTACCCAGTTTACTTTACTATTTAAGACAGAAATAGGACAAATCCTGTACGGATATTCCCAGAATACAGTAGGAAATACTTCCCAAGGGTGGCATTACCTTGAAATCAAACCAGACCAAAAATATTTCAAGGAAAGTAAACTACTAGTAATTTATTATGTGCATAGTAGCAAATATCTTTAGAAAATGTTAGGACATCAAAACAACTATAATATATATTATAATATTTGTAATATATATAATACATCATAATATAATTATATACTCTAATATGTATATAATATATATTATATATAATATATATAATTACATGATGTATTATAAAGATAATACATAATGACTATTTGGGGAATATTCAAGGAATGCCAGTTTAGCAGGATAGTTAGTTTAGAGTATTCAAGCAAGGCTAGTTTAGCAATAGGATATCAATTTAAATGTTAATATTAACAGATTAAAAATGAAAATGTGATCATTTCAGGTGATGCCGATAAAACATTTCGCAAAATTCAGCACCAATTCAGTTTATAAAAATAAAATTATCGGCAAACTAGGAAGAGAATTTTTGAAAAACCTAGAGCTAGCATCTTACATAATGTTGAAAATTGACTTTTTTTAAAGACTGAGGTTAAGATAAGAGTGCCTGCTGTTATCACTTTCATTTAAAATTCTATTGTATTGGCAGCCCTAGAAAATGACATAAGCAAAAAAAAAACATTAAAGACATATAGCTTGGAGAGGAATACATAAAACTGACTTTATTCACAAAAAGAATAACCATCTTATATAGAAGATACTAAGATATCTACAAAAAAGCCATAGAACTAATCAGTGAATTTGGCAAGGTCAAAAATTCAAAGTCAGTATAGAAAAATAAATATTTCTTATATATTATATATTATACATATACAATTTAAACTTTAAATTTAAAAACCAAATACCATTCATAATTACAAAATTGAAATAGCTCTGGGTAAATATAACAAAATATTTGCAAGACTTATATACTGAGCACTCCAAACACTTCTGAGACAAGTTTAAAGGCTTACATATATGAAGAGTTATACCAGGTTCATTGACTGACTCACTATTAAGATCTACATGTCCCTAAACTGATCTATGAAGTCAACATAATCCTAGTCAAAAATCTAACATGCTTTTTTATAGAAATTGACTGATTTTAGGTATATATAAAGTGTAAATGATCTAGAATAACCAAACAGTTTTGTAAAAGAGGGACAAAGTTGAAGGACTTTACTTCCTGATCTGAAGATGGCAGTGGGACACTATGGTATTGGTGTAAGGGTATACCTACAGATTATTAGAAATGAATAGAAAGTATAAAAAATAAACAAATTTGTGCTTAGCTGAACTTCTAATAAAGTTGCTAGGGTAAATCAATGAGTTATGGATAGTCTTTTAAATAAGGTGCTACAACATTTTGCAATCCATATGCAGAACAACTGATTTTAACCTGTTCTTCAAACCATATACCAAAATTACTTGAAAATATAACATAGACCTTAATATGTGTTCGAAACTGTAAAACTTCTAGGGGAAAGAAAATAAAACAGAAGAAAACATATGTGGCCCTAGGTATATCAAAGATTACTTAGGTAACATACAAAAGTAATGAACAATAAAGGAACAAAATAGTAAATTTGATTATCAATTTAGAAACTTTTCTCACCAAAATACATGAAATAAATTGCTTCTCAAAAGACTGTTAAGTAAATAATGGGAGAAGATATTTCCAAAAATATATCTGACAAAGACTTGTATCCAGAATACAGAACAATTTCTTTTTTTTTCATATTTTTTATTTTGGTATTATTAATCTACAACTACATAAGCAACATTATGGTTACTAGACTCCCCCATTATCAAGTCCACACCGCATACCCTATTACAGTCACTGTCCATCAGCGTAGTAAGGTGCTATAGAATCACTACTTGTCTTCTCTGTGTTGTACAGACTTCCCATGCCCACCCCCCACATTATGTATGCTAATCATAATGCCCCTTTTTCCCCCTTATCCCTCCCTTCCCACCCATCCTCCCCAGTCCCTTTCCCTTTAGTAACTGTTAGTCCATTTTTGGATTCTGTGAGTCTGCTATTTTGTTCCTTCGGTTTTTTCTTTGTTCTTATACTCCACAGATGAGTGAAATCATTTGATACTTGTCTTTCTCTGCCTGGCTTATTTCACTGAGCATAATACCCTCTAGCTCCATCCATGTTGTTGCAAATGGTAGGATTTGATTCACCTTATGGCTGAATAATATTCCATTGTATCAATGTACCACATCTTGTTTATCCACTCATCTACTGATGGACACTTAGGTTGCTTCCATTTCTTGGCTATTGTAAATAATGCTGTGATAAACATAGGGGTGCATATGTCTTTTTCAAACTGGGCTACTGCATTCTTAGGGTAAATTCCTAGGAGTGGAATTCCTGGGTCAAATGATATTTCTATTTTTAGTTTTTTTAGGAACCTCCATACTTCTTTCCACAATGATTGAACTAATTTACATTCCCACCAGCAGTGTAGGAGGGTTCCCCTTTCTCCACATCTGCACCAACATTTGCTGTTTGTCTTTTGTATGGTGGCCATCCTTACTGGTATGAGGTGATATCTCATTGTGGTTTCAATTTGCATTTCTCTGATGATTAGCGATGTGGAGGATCTTTACATGTGCCTGTTGGCCATCTGAATTTCTTCTTTGGAGAAATGTCTATTCATGTCCTCTGCTCATTTTTTAATTGGATTATTTGCTTTTTGTTTGTTGAGGTGTGTGAGCTCTTTATATATTTTGGATGTCAACCCTTTATCAGATATGTCATTTATGAATATATTCTCCCATACTGTAGGATGTCTTTTTGTTCTATTGATTGCGTCCTTTGCTGTACAGAAGCTTTTCATCTTGATATAGTCCCACTTGTTCATTTTTGCTTTTGTTTCCCTTGCCCAGGGAGATATGTTCATGAAGAAGTTGCTCATATTTATGTCCAAGAGACTTTTGTCTATGTTTTTTCTAAGCGTTCTATGATGTCATGACTTACATTCAGGTCTTTGATCTATTTCTAATTTACTTTTGTTTATGAGGTTAGACAATGATCCAGTTTCATTCTCTTATGTGTAGCTGTCCAGTTTTGCCAACACCAGTTGTTGAAGATTCCATCATTTCCTCCATTGTATATCCATGCCTCCTTTATCATATATTAATTAACCATATATTTTTGGGTTAATATCTGGACTCTCTATTCTGTTCCACTGGTCTGTGGGTCTGTTCTTGTGACAGTACCAAATTGTCTTGATTACTGTGGCTTTGTAGTAGAGCTTGAAGTTGGGAAATGAGATCCCCCTGCTTTACTCTTCCTTCTCAGGATTGCTTTGGCTATTTGGGGTCTTCTGTGGTTCCATATGAATTTTAGAACAATTTTCTCTAGTTCATTGAAGAATGTTGTTGGAATTTTGATAAGGATTTCATTGAATCTGTGGATTGCTTTATGCAGGATGGCCATTGTGACAATATTAAATCCTCCTACCCAAAAGCATGGAATGAATTTCCATTTGTTAGTGTCCTCTTTAATTTCTCTTAAGAGTGTCTTGTAGTTTTCAGAGTATAGGTCTTTCACTTCCTTGGTTAGGTTTATTCCTAGGTATTTTAATCTTTGTGATGTAATTGTGAATGGAATTGTTTTCTTGATTTCTCTTTCTGCTAGTTCATTATTACTGTACAGGAAAACAAGAGATTTCTGCGTATTAATTTTGTAACCTGCAACTTTGCTCAACTCAGATATTATTTCTATTAGTTTTTCAGTGGATTCTTTAGGGTTTTTATGTACAATATCATGTCATTTGCAAATAGTGACAGTTTGACTTCTTCCTTACCAATATGGATACCTTTTATTTCTTTGTTTTGTCTGATTGCCGTGGCTAGGACCTCCAGTACTATGTTGAATGAAAGTGGGGAGAGTGGGCATCCCTGTCTTGTTCCCGATCTTAAAGGAAAAGCTTTTAGCTTCTCACTGTTAGGTATGATGTTGGTTGTGGTTTGGTCAAATATGGCCTTTATTATGTTGAGGTACTTACCCTCTATACCCATTTTGTTAAGAGTTTAATCATGAATGTATGTTGAATTGTGTTGAATGATTTTTCAACATATATGGAGATGATCATGTGGTATTTGTCCTTCTTTTTGTTGATGTGGTGGATGATGTTGATGGATTTTCGAATGTTGTACCATCCTTGCATCCCCGTGATGAATCCTACTTAACCATGATGGATGATCTTTTGGATGTGTTTTTTAATTCTGTTTGCTAATATTTTGTTGAGTATTTTTGCATCTATGTTCATCAAGGATATTGGTCTGTAATTTTCTTTTTTTGTGCGGTCTTTGCCTGGTTTTGGTATTAGAGTGATGCTGGCTTCATAGAGGGAGTTTGGAAGTATTCCCTCTTCTTCTATTTTTTGGACAGCTTTAAAGAGAATGGGTATTATGCCTTCTCTATATGTCTGATAAAATTTAGCTGTGAATCCATCAGGCCCAGGGGTTTTGTTCTTGGGTAGTTTTTTGATTACAGAATCAGTTTCGTTGCTGGTAAATGATCTGTTTAGATTTTCTGTTTCTTCCTTGGTCAGTCTTGGTAGGTTGTATTTTTCTAGAAAGTTGTCCATTTCTTCTAGGTTATCCAACTTTTTAGCATGTAGATTTTCATAGTATTCTCTAATAATTCTTTGTATTTCTGTGGTGTTCATCGTAATTTTTTCCTTTCTCGTTTCTGATTCTGTTTATGTGTGTAGATTCTCTTTTTTCTCTTAATAAGTCTGTCTGGGGCTTTATCTATTTTGTTTATTTTGTCAAAGAACCAGCTCTTGGTTTCATTGATTTTTTTCTATTGCTTTATTCATCTCAATTTTATTCATTTCTTCTCTGAGGTTTATTATATCCCTCATTCTGCTGACTTTGGGCCTCATTTGTTCTCTTTTTCCAGTTTCAATAATTGTGACTTTATACCATTCATTTGGGATTGTTCTTCTTTCTTTAAATAGGCCTGGATTGCAATATACTTTCCTCTTAGAACTGCCTTTGCTGCATCCCACAGAAGTTGGGGCATTGTGCTGTTTTTGTAATTTGTTTCCATATATTGCTTGATCTCTGTTTTAATTTGGTCATTGATCCATTGATTATTTAGGAGCATGTTGTTATGCCTCAATGTGTTTGTGAGCCCTTTTGTTTTCTCTATCCAATTTATTTCTAGTTTTATACCTTTGTGATCTGAGAAGTTGGTTGTTCGAATTTCAATCTTTTTGAATTTGCTGGGACTCTTTTTGTGGCCTAGTATGTGTTCTATTCTGGAAAATGATCCATGTGCACTTGACAAGAATGTGTATCCTGTTGCTTTTGGTTGTAGAGGTCTGTACGTGTCTGTTAGGTTCATGTTGTTCAGTGCCTCTGTGTCTTTACTTATTTTCTGTCTGGTTGATCTGTCCTTTGGAGTGAGTGGTGTGTTGAAGTCTCCTAAAATGAATGCATTGCTTTCTGTTTCCTCCTTTAATTCTGTTAGTATTTGTCTCACATATGTTGGCGCTCCTCTGTTGGGTGCATATATATTTATAATGATTATATCCCTTGTCTGACCCATTTATCATTATGTAATGTTCATCTTTGTCTCTTGCTACTTTCTTTGTCTTGAAGTCTATTTTGTCTGATACAAGTACTGCAACACCTGCTTTTTTCTCCTATTGTTTGCATGAAATATCTTTTTCCATCCCTTCACTTTTAGTCTGTCTATGTCTTTGGGTTTGAGGTGAGTCTCTTGTAAGCAGCATATAGATGGGCCTTGCTTTTTTATCCATTCTATTACTCTGTGTCTTTTTATTGGTGCACTTAGTCCATTTACATTTAGGTTGATTATCAATAGATATATACTTATTGCCATTGCAGGCTTTGGATTCGTGGTTACCAAAGGTTCAAGGGTAGCTTCTTTACTATCTAAAATATAACTTTAACTTACTTATTATGCTATTATAAACACAGTCTGATGATTCTTTTTTTCTCTCCTTTCTTATTCTTCCTCCTCCATTCTTTATATATTAGGTGTTTTATTCTTGGCTCTTTTGTGTTCCCTTTGACTGCTTTTGTGAATAGTTGATTTTACTTTTTTGCCTTTAGTTAGTATTTGGTTGGTCTGCTTTCTTTGCTGTGATTTTATTGTTTCTGGTGACATCTATTTAGCCTTAGGAGAACTTCCATCTAGAGCAGTCCCTTTAAAATATCCTGTAGAAGTGTTTCATGGGAGGCAAATTCCCTCAACTTTTGCTTATCTGGAAATTGTTTAATCCCTCCTTCAAATTTAAATGATAATCTTGCTAGATACAGTATTCTTTGTTCAAGGCCCTTTTGTTTCATTGCATTATCTATATCATGCTATTCTCTTCTGGCCTTTAAGGTTTCTGTTGAGAAGTCTGATGATAGCCTGATGGGTTTTCCTTTGTAGGTGATCTTTTTTCTCTCTCTGGCTGCCTCTAATACCCTGTCCTTGTCTTTAATCTTCGCCATTTTAATTATTATATGTCTTGGTGTTGTCCTCTTTGGATCCCATGTGTTGTGAGTTCTGTGGGCTTCCATGGTCTAAGAGACTATTTCCTTCCCCAGCTTGGGGAAGTTTTCAGCAATTGTTTCTTCAAAGACACTTTCTACTCCTTTTTTCTGTCTTCTTCTTCAGGTACTGCTATCATGCAAATATTGTTCCGTTTGGACTGATCACACAATTCCCTTAATATTCTTTCATTCCTGGAGATCCTTTTCTCTCTCTCTGCCTCAGTTTCTCTGTATTCCTGTTCTCTGATTTCTATTCCATTAACAGTCTCGTGCACCTCATCCAGTATGCTCTTAAGTACTTCTATTGATTGTTTCATTTCTTTTATTTCCCTTCACACTTCATCCCTCAGCTCTTGCATGTTTCGCTGTAGATCCATCAGCATGGTTATGACTTTTATTTTGAATTGTTTTTCAAGAAGATTGGTTATATCTATCTTGCCAGTCCCTCTCTCTGGGGTTGAGTGATTTTTGACTGGACCAGATTTTTCTGCCCTCTCATGGTGATAGAAGTGATCACTGGCAGGTGGCATGTGGTCAGCTGGGAGAACAAAGTCCCCTCCTGCTTGCTGGTCACCCTGCCCTTCTCTGCTCGCTGTGCCAGTTACCTGCATACAGGGAGCAGTCTCTGGGTTAATCCCCTAGCCGCCATGGGCGGGGAGGCCCTCAGGATAGCCTAGGGCACTTTGGGGGTTGCAGACATGCAGGGTGTTTTCTCCTGTGAGAATGATGCCCCTTTGTGCCTTCTGTACCTTGCACCAGCTTCCTCTGAAGCTGGGCTCTGGCGGCAGCCTCTGGGTCTGGCCTGGTTAGCTGCTTACTGGGAGAAGACTCTATGTGGTTGCTGTGGGTGGGGCTGCTCCCCGGCTGCTCCACAGCAGTGGTGTTTCAGCCTGTTTGCAGTGCTGGTGGGGGTAATGAACGACAGACTGCTTATCACTGTGAGGGCCTTCAGAGCTGCATTCCCACCCAGGGGGTTAGGGCGCCTGAATCCTCAAATTTCCCAGGCTGCTGGGCTGAGTGCACTGGGACAATTTTGTCCACCTGTTAAACCCTTGTCTCTTTAAGACTTTTAAAGTACTGGCTTTTCTTTTGTCCCAGGGCAGCCAGTTGAAGGGACCCACCCGCCATCTCTCTCTCGGATTTTACTTTTCCGTTCTTCTAATATCCAGTACACCATGCAATGTGTGTCTGTGCTCCTGGTGCAGATTACTAGGGCAGGTTATTTAGCAGTCCTGCGCTTCCACTCCCTCCCCAGTCTGATTCTTTTCCTCCCACTGGTGAGGTGGGGTGGGGGGAGTGCTCGGGTCCCACTGGGTCATGGCTTTGTATCTTACCCTTTTTGTGAGATGCTTAGTTCTCGCAGATGTAGCTGTAGACTAGCTTTTGTACTGTATCTTCTGGTCTCTCTTTTAGAAATAATTGTATTTGCTGTATTTTCAAAAATATATATGGTTTTGGGAGGATATTTCCACTGCCCTACTCACACCACCATTTTGAGTGCCTCTTATCCTCTTTTCCAGAACAATTTCTTATAAACCAATAATAAGATCAACAATTTTATTTTTAAAATGGATAAAAGGTTTCAGTAGAACACATCAATCAAGTAAATACAGATGTTTTTACTTAACATGGGTCCAATACTCATGGATGCTGGTTACTATAGTTTAGTTTAATGACACCAGTCCTCAAGCAACATTGAATTTCACTATCATGGTATATTAACTGTAATTAATTTAATAAAGTAGAATTTTGCTGGTAGCTCTTTAGTCCAAAATTCACTACATCAACAAATGTCAGTGATTGATTAATGTACATTTTTTATTCAGTTTACTCACAGACAGCAAAGAGTGTAGTTGTGTTGTCTTCTTGTCTTCCATGGCAATCCCACATGATGATTTACAATACTATAACCATAAGAGACAACTGACCAAAAAAAATGAAAGTGTAACAGAAAATAAAAGTTATATGCTGGAAGTGAAATTTGAAAAGAATGTAAATAGTTATAGAAGAAACAGTTTACTATGGGAATTCTGAGTGCATTGTCTCAGAGACTCTAGATAGGAAGCCAGAGGAACTTAGTGAAAATGAGTTTATTGACATAAGTAAGGAGAGTGATTATGATGAAAAGTGGAAGATGATCCAGATAAAAGCACTGGCAAAAAAAAACCCCAAAACACATTGAAGGAGCTCTTGGAGATATTTCATGACATTCAAAGGACAAAGGATAAAATATTGTAAGCTGATCCAAACTTAGAAAGGACTATAAATTTGCCCAGGCACAAAAAAGATGCTCACTCTATTATAAGCTGTATGATGAGGGAAGAGAGCAAGCACTGCTTATAGTTCTCTTGAGCAGTTAAAGTGTAGTTAGCAGATCTGTACTTATTTTTCACAGAAGGACAAAATACTTTACTTCTCAATGTTTCCAAAGTTTTAAAGTATATTGTACTAAACATTAGTTCTGCTGTTTTTTATATATTAATAACTAACAGTAAGAGACTTTTCATATTTTGACAAAACAATTTAGAAGTCATGGAACAATGGTAATTTTTCTCATTTACTCTTAAGATAGCTTTGCATAATTTCAGCTTACACACTCCATTGTATGATCTTGAATTTCCATGAAAAGTGAGAACTATCTGCACAATGACCAACAAGCAATGGAAAGATTATTAACATCCTTAGTTATTAGGGAAAAGAGAATTAAAACTGCCATTAGAAAACCCTGCATACCTACTAGAATGGATTAAATTTAAAAAGACTGACAATACCATGTGTTTACAAGGATGAGGATCAACTGAAATTCTCATAATTTACTGTTTGGATGAGAAATGGTATTGCCATTTTGCAAAAAAAGTTTGTCAAGTTCTTAAAATGGTAATTATACATTTTCCATATGACCCATCGATTTAAAAAGGTATTGAACATATTGAACCCATTAAGTCAAAGTTAAGTATAGAACCAAGAGAAATAGAAGGGCATGCTCATATAAAAATTTCTACATGAATAGTCTGAGTAGCTTTAGTCATATAGCCTCAAATGGGAAACAATCCAAATGTTTGTCAACTAGTGAAAAGATAAATAGTGAAGCATCCAGTAATGGGGCAGCACTCAGTGACACAAAGGGTGGATTGTGCATGATAAACAACCACATGGGTAAGTCTCAAAAAGCATATTCCAAATGGAAGAAGCCAGGCACAAACAAGACTACACATTTATGATTAAATTTATATGAAATTTTAGAAAAAACAAAACAGGAGTAACAGAAAGAATACTGGTTTCCAAGGTACAGTGATAAAGAAAGAAAATTGACTGGAGAGGGAACAAGGGAGTTCTTTGAAGTGATAGAAATATTCTATATCGTATTTATGAAGTTATACAACTATATACATTTTTTCAAAATTCATTGAATTGTACACTTAAAACCATTGGATTTTATTATATAATGTATAAATCATGCATCAATAAAACCCATTTTTCAGTATAACAAATCATAATATATAGATTTTCAAACTTTCTCAGCTGATACTTTTTTTTATGGTTATAAGCCTACTTTTTTTATTAAGGTATCATTGATATACACTCTTATGAAGGTTTCACAAGAAAAACAATGTTGTTATTATATTCACCCTTATTATCAAGTCCCCACCATACCCCATTGCAGTCACTGTCCATCAGTGTAGTAAGATGCCCAGAGTCCCTATCTGTCTTCTCTGAGCTACACTGTCTTCCCTGTGACCCCCCACACACCATGTGCACCAATCATGATACTCCACAATCTCCTTTTCCCTCCCTCCCCATGCACCCTCCCCTACCCCTCCCCTTTGGTAACCACTAGTCCCTTCTTGGAGTCTGTGAGTCTGCTGCTGTTTTGTTCCTTCAGTTTTGCTTCATTGTTATACTCCACAAATGAGGGAAATCATTTGGCACTTGTCTTCCTCTGCCTGACTTATTTCACTGAGCATAATACACTCTAGCTCCATCCATGTTGTTGCAAATGGTAGGAATTCTTTTTTCTTATGGCCTGATACATACATTTTTAAGTATATAAAAAATACTGAATATTTTTTGTGCTTTTATTTTGTATTTTATACATTTTTGTTAACTTTTTTTTACATGAAAAAAATCTATGATGAAGAAAAAAATGAAGCTTCTGGAATTTCTATCCAGAATTTTTCATTTTGCTATATATAGTATTTGGATCTTTATGACTGTTTAACCTTAATATTTTCATGGAATTAACTATTACAAGCTATTGCACATGGAAATTCTTAATAGTGTATCATGATGTGTATCTAGAAATAAGAGAGTGAGTCAGTTCTTATAAAAGGTATATATTCTCCTAGAATAATTTTGCTCATAGCTGAAAATGTACAATGAAAGTGGGCTTGAAAAGCACTGAGACCATCATAAAACTTTTCCCAACAAATATTTCTATTGAAATTCTGAGTCTTTGAAGGTATGGCAATGGGAACTTGAAGAACAATCAATAGGGCGCTGGGTTTAACTGAAGAAACACAGCAGTTAGTGGTTACAGATGGAACACTAAATAAACAAGGAGAATAAATCATAAAATTAGAGATAAAAACTCATCCAACTTTGAACAGAAGCACTGAAATAAAAGGTAACAGAAAAATACAAGAAAGATTCATGTTTTTGATTGGTAATACAAAGAGCATAAAATGTAGTGATTATGAAGATGAGTTCAATTCCTAACTCTGGGAGATTAACCTCTCTAAACTGCAGGTTTCTCAAATAAATAAAAGGGTGATAGAAATAGTTTGTGCTTTCACGCTGTTGTGAGGATTAGACAAAATAATGCATGTGGTCTGTCTATAAAAAAAGAACTCTTAGCATTAATGTTTTTATAATTTGTGCCATTGATCCCCTTCACATAATGCCATAATAAAGCTGATAGTTCTGATATGTTAGAAGACATGTACAGTTTCTTGGACACATAATGAGTAAGACCAAATTGAAGGAATAAATCTTTGTTACATACATACATGATCTAATACCCATGATCTGCTTTAACATTGATGAGTAGCTGCTCAGGACAACAAAATAAGTTTCTATAAGTCTCTCTGAGGGAGAAACTTACAGGCCAAGTATAAAGCAAAACAGCAAAACCTATTGAGCAGCCTCTATATATCAAGTCCTAGATATCTCTGGTCTGACAGAAATATATGTCTCTTGAGGTTTAAGACATTCTGAGGCACCTTCTGGGGCAAACCTCACCATCCAGAATTGGCACAATGTATCAGCAGACAAATTATTTTGAGGAAAGTTTAGCTCTAACTATTCATGTAAAACAATTAACCTTATTCTAAATACATGGGGTGGTGGCTAAGTAACCAGATTTTCAAGTTTCCTACTGTTAGTATTCAACACAGTTGTAGGTCTCAAAAAGAGAAAATGAAGAATGAGCAAATAGCTCTGACATTGTGCAATAAACTTCATATGGCACTATGGTAATGTCCTGTGAGAATTCCTGCAAGAAAAAACAGAAAACAAAATAGAAGAAACAAACAAAAATGGAAATCGTAAGATTTCAATACTAAAGAATTAAACATGCAAGAAATAATATTTTCTAAAGATAATTTCTTCATTCAACTATAAGCCTCCCTTAAAATGTTGAAGTCTCAAAAATGGCAATTTTTAATTTTCTTTCTATAATTTCTTGGAGATGTTACAACTAAAATCTGAGATATTTGAAAGTTATTGCCAAGTAGTGGATATTTTTAATGATGTGTCCAGGCAGTCTTTTTTGAAAAAACATGTGTCAAAAGAAAGGAATCTAGCATTTCCAGAAATCTTTTTTATTGTTGTAAGTCTGGGGAGAAGAAATCCCGGGGGCAAAATACTTCTAAAAACCGAAATCAGTCAAAGGGAGAAATAAAGTTTAAAACCCGTTTATTGCTTACAAACTCCAGTCGGAGGCCTTCTCTCTTTCCTGCTCCAGAAAAAGCAAAACCGGCCCTCCCCTCACTTCTCAGGTACAGATAAGCCCGCCTTGCCCAGGTAATTTACCCATTGGTGTGGAGATAAACTTCTCTCCACCCCTGAGGAATGATGCAAATGCACTAAAGCCATATTTCTTTCCACCTCTGAATGCCTATTGATATGCAAATGTACTAAAGCCAGGGAGATATTCTGGAAATGTTACAATTTTACCCACACTTGTCAATAAGAAAAAAAATGCATTGATAAAATATGATAGAATTGTTTTCTCCAGCAATGTTAATAAGAAATAAATCTTAATGATTCTCATAGAATCTTCATGTGATTTCTCAAATTCTCCCTTTCTCTTTGCCTGGATTTGCTCCCAGTAAGAAACCATACTGTGATTTTTGTTTTTTTTTTGGATTTTCTGATATTTGGCTGCTGTTTCAATGTATCTTACCCTGAAAACTTATACAAGAGACTTGTCTCTTGTCATTTCCTTAATCTAGCACAGGTAGACAAATATAGATAGATAGATAGATAGATGATAGATAGATAGATAGATAGATAGATATACATGATATAGACAAAAAGAAAGAGAGAAACAGATTTAATGAGACCAGATATCATAGCATTTAATTCAGATATCCCTTCATAAGGTTCTGGTTCTTCTTCAGAAATACATTAATCTTTTAAAGTTTTAATAGCATTGGCTATCAATCTTTAATAAATTAATTAATAGTAGTAAATTAATTTGTCTAAGATTTAAACTTCAGTTTTACATAACTCAGTTATCTTAGTCAATGTAAAAGTCATCCATTAACCTACCATCAGTGAGTAAGGCATATAATAAATAATAAAAGCATGTATTATTTTACATACATAAGGTCAAGAAATGGAAGACATGAAATAAAGGAAAACAAAGACCCTAAAGAGTTAATAATTGGAACAAAGGTGTGTATCTATAAGAGGCTATCTGGTTTGTGGAAAAGCCTATTTTAAGGCTGGCTACACCAGAAAAATGTGAGCCTAGCTAAAAGCAGGGCTGCTAAATAAAAACGTGGATCATCATCAGCTGGAGCAAATGCCTGCAGGGAAACTAGATTCAGAGCAATAATAACTTTGCCAATGCAAGGGAATCTTCAGTTCCAGAGACTCCAAACGCAAGGGACAAAGGTTATAGATGAGTAAGCACTTAGGGAAACTGCCCATAGTAAGCCAGAATAGAGGTAGATACTCCCTTATGAATGAATGAAAGGGAAGTCTGCACTAAGGAGAATGGGCTAAGCATTAAGGAGAGCATGCCAAAGGCCTAAGAGACAAACAAAAGAACAAGTTTAATTAAACCAGAATTATTGACTGTAGAGGGTGATTGAAGGGCATTTCCAAGGAGCAAAGGACAGAAGAAAATACTGTTTGATCACAGAACCAGGGACTTTTTTCTTCCTATTTTTTTTTGTCCTCTTTTGTTTTTTTTGGACCTGAAACCTTGATAGGTCATAATGAAGGATCTTTACCAAACGATAATGTATCTTGTTTTTACAAGCTATTTTAGAATAGTCTTCCTAATCTTGTTTGATTTGGCATATCTGGGGAGATGAGGGACTGAGGGAAAAATATTTCAGCTGAAAATGTCATGTGATAACTTGTTGACCTATAAAATTTCTGTTTTTTTTTTCTTTCTTGATAGTGTTTTTTGAAGCACAAAAGGTTCTAATTTTGCTGAATTCAATATATTCTATTGTTTTCCAATTCTAATTTATTTATGCTGTCATTATTCTTCATCTTGCTTTGGGCTTAGTTTTCTCTTTCTTTTTATATAGATACAGGTATGTAAATGGATCATTTCATTTTGTTGGTTTTTTTAAAAATCCATTCTCTGTCAGTCTCTGCCTTTGAGAAGAGTGTTTTATCTATTTACAGTTAGTGTAGTCAGTGTTGGTAGAATTTTTCTCTGTCATTTTAAAATTTGTTTTCAATGTCTTGTCTTTTTTTGTTCTATTTGTCTATTATTGTATTATTCTGTATTAAACATGTTTTCTGGTGTACCATTTTAATTGCCTTGTCATTCCTTTTACTATAAGTTTTTGAGTTATCTTTTATTTATTACTGATTACCATTTTTATTGTGACCATTTTTTAGTGTTTCATAGTTTTAGGAGCAGCTTGGCAACAAAGAAGGAGGAAGGAATGAGAAGAGAGGAATAAGAAATGGAAGGAAGGAAGGAAGGAAGGAAGGAAGGAAGGAAGGAAGGAAGGAAGGAAGGAA
>JAQQAC010002629.1:23331264-23358993 GCA_029783875.1 Phataginus tricuspis | reverse complement strand
CACACACACACACACACACACACACACACACACACACACACACACACTGCTGCCATTTGCCAGTTCAGACTAACCTTTGGATCTGCTGTCTGAAGGAAGATACCATTAGCAACATTAGCCATTAGCCAATTTTCTGCTTAATAAACTTCCCTGATCTCTCCTCCACCAAATGGTGTCTCTGGTTTCAAACATAGCATTTTCTCTTATGGTAGATTATGACACAGATGAACTTCCTTGTGTGGAAATCAACAAGATAATGTCTTATTTGCATCAGCTTGCTGAGGAGAAAACAGAAGTTACTTTCAAGAGGATTTGGATAATAACCTTAATAAATAGCAATAAGTAGCTTTCGTACAGTTTCTAAGAGGAGGCTTTTAGTAACCCAGTTCCTAACTTATATTGACTTGGTTGTCTAGTTACTCTGTGTCTAACCTAGTATCTGGGTGCTAGTCAGGTTTCTGCAGTTTTGACAACCAAAGGTATTATCTTGTGACTGATCAGAGAATGTGCTTGTAGGACGGTACCGAGTTCAAGAATAAAGCATGAATATTATATGGGCACCTACTGTGGCTTATATTTTGGGTTAATCAATGCAACTTTGTAAGCTTTACTTCTATTTTCTGTAAAAAGGGGTGAGATGGTCCTGCTGCCTGAACTGTTTATACTCACATCATTTCTGATGTTAAATGTGTGTTTTGTTTTACCCTACAGCAGCCAACTCTCCGGACACCAAGTGGATGACCTACAATTCAGTTCAACTCCGGCACTAACTACTCAGACTCAGTACAGACCCCACGGTTAAGGGCTCAGTCCCACAGGCTGCCACTACTTCAGATGCCGGTTGCCGCCTATTCTTCTGATCAACTGGCTATAGATTGAGGGTTTCTGTGACCTCTTTCTCAGTGTTGATAATAAATGGCTCTTAGAACTTAGGAAAATGTTTTTCTTATAATTGCCAGTTTATTACAAAGGATACAATTCAGGAACAGGCAACTGGAAACATACGTAGGGCACCTGTGTACAGATATAGGGAAAGGGAGTTTCTATGCCCTGTGTGGGTGCACCACCCTCCCTGGTCCTTAACATCTTCACCAACCCAGAAGCTTTCCAAATCTTGTTTAAGAACTTTTATAGAGCTCATCTACAGGCCTCCTCCTCCCCCTTGAAGTCCGTAGGTGGAGTTGAAATTTCCAACCTTCTAATCACTTGGTCCTAAGACCAGCTCCATCATGAGGCTATTTAGGGGCCCAGCCTAAGTCATCTCATTAGCATAAACTCAGGTGTGATGGATATGGGCCCATTATAAATACCAAAGGCACTCAGGAAATATCAAGGGTTTTAGGAATAATGTGCCAGGCACAAAAAAATATATAGTTTTGCATTATATCACACTTCTCCATAGCACTACAGAGAATATTAAATAGGCACTCTGTTGAAGGGTTTTATAACATCTAAACTGAAAGATGATGTAAATATTTAGAATATTTTCAATAATAAAAATATATATGTTATACTAGTTTAAAAGTAACTCTGCTCCATTATCAAGTTTACTGATTCTAATGAGCAGAAGGCTTTGGTTTTAGTTATTCTTATCTGATATTTATCTCTGTACACTTTTCTCATCATTTGGGAGAAAATACTATCAAATATTTCCCCTAAAATTTGAATTTACTCATGTTTAAGGTAGTTATAATAGCCAAATAACACATTATTCCCAGACAAATAATTACCAATGAACTCCATCAATCAATGGCCTTCCAAAGACCAACAGCCTTCAGGACCCCAATTCCAGGGATTGATGATCCAATCACAGCAAGTGATTAACATGTCTGGTTATAGAGAAATTAAAAATGTGAGCAGTTCTGCACGTGAACCATCATACCTCACACTTCAGTGTGATGGGGTAAATAGGTAAATATCCAGGGATCTTATCAAATGTTCAGTTATTTGAAGAAACTTGGGGTATTTTTATTGATGTGATTTCTGTTTGTTTGATGCGTATAGCCTCTTTTAGTCTCTGCATAAGATATACAACATTATGGAAAGCCAGCATAAAGTCATTTCCTTTCTGCCTTATTACTAAATTCCTGAAATCTTTATCTGTTTCTTTTTGGGCGTGTTGGGGTTTTATTGTTATTATCATTTTTGAGACTCAGTGTTCTCAGCTAAGGATTATAACAATTTCAAAGTGCTTCATGCAAAAGAGTTTTTCTGACTGAAAGATACACCTATTTTAGCCATACAGTTAGAAGAATCCACTTTTTTGGGTGGGGGAATTGCTTTTTATTCCTTAATTTTCTATTAGATCTGTCAAGACCTTGACATATACATCTTGAAGCGGCACAGTTTGTATTTGCTCAGTTTCCCACTGAATGATTCTGTAGGAGCTTGTGCTTTTTTTTCTGTTCCTCAAGGTCACCAGCTGACCCAAGATAGTCACAGAAGCAGAAACCCCTTCTCATTCCTTTTGACACTCCGCTAGCCCCAGATATCCATTAACTCATTTCACCTCCACCCCCTCTACCCTCCATTAGCCATGTTTATCTTCCTTCTCTATTCATCCTTTACTAGGGAAAGTTGCACTTCCCTGATATATTTCTGTTTTCCATTTTAGCTTCCAGGAAAAACAGTGGTACTCCTGCATGTCTCTGATTGGCCTTTTCTGGCTCTGGACTTCTCTGGGTAAAGAAACCCTTGATTCTAACTCCTCCGACTGTGAGGGGACCACCCAGCAGATTGCCTCCCATGAGCTGCAGAGAGACATGGACTAGGAGTCACAGATGCAGAAAACACAAACTCTCACCTATCTATTACTTCCAGCAGCCAACGAGCTGTGGGACTACGAGTAAGTCATTTACCCTGCTTGAGCTTCAGCCAGCTTATGTTTAAAATCAAAGTTGGGTTCTAAGGGCCCTTTAGACTCTTCCCTGTAGAGTTTAAAAGCCTGGAAAAATTATATGATTCAGACAAATGTTCACTAAGGGCCTGCTGAAATTATTGGCCTCTGTCTTTACTCGTAACACCAGGAATGTCTGAGTCATAAATGTCCACAAAGTTAAGGGTCTGAACATTAACCTTCTGAAATAACAGCCTCAAGCTGTGTGGATTTCCATAGACTGACAACTGTTTAGATCAAGAACTGTTCTGTAATTCACAGCATTGTCAGACTCAGCCCGGATCAGATTCTGTAAACTATTTCAGTCAATTATGAATACGCAGTTGACGGAACTCCTAAATAGGCCCAGGGCAGTACATGCTTTTCAAATGCAATATACATGAAAATCTTTCAATGAAGAATTGGATCTAAATTTTAAACTAGAGAAATAATAGAATCTTTAAATAAAGAGGCTTCATTGCATAGAAAAACAATTTATTAATGGAAAAAACAACTTTTGAGTTGGGAAAAATTCACTTATTCAGGGAATTTTCTGTTATTTCCATATGTTAGGTATGTATCTGAAAGTTTTAGTTTTTTAAATATTCTTCTGATTTGCAATTGAAAATCTCTCCTAGAATTTCTCATCCCTCCTTTTCACTTCTCATTTCCAAAGATGTCTGGATTGAATGTAGGCTCTTCAGCTATAAAATACCTAAAATCCGCAAACATTAATGATTCTCCTCACCCCAGCAATATTTATCTATCTATAATATGTGTAAATATATAGAGATATGTATGTTCAAATATTCATTGAATAGCCATGTATATTTTTTTTCAGAGCTATTCAATGAAGCATTTTTTTGACACTGAAAAACATTGCAAGTGACTCTGGATGCTAATAAACAGAGTAATTCAATAACTTTGTTGCACTATGTGCTAATAAAATAATTTGAAAAAAGACAAAGAATGCATCCTAGTCTGAACTGATACAGAATGATTTTGGGTTGTAATTTTTAAAGTAAAGAAAGCACAGTGCAAAAGAGCATCTTTAGTATGTTACCATTCCTGTTAATAATGTAAGGAAGTATATACAGTTATTTGTTCATTTATGCATGAGGAAATGTAGGAAGAATAAACCAAAAATGAATGTAATTTGCTATTACTGAACAGTACTGGATATTTTGATATATGTATGGTGGAAAAAATGAATCCTGACTGGACATCCACATGCAAAAAAATGAAACTAGACACAAACATTACACCTTTCACAAAAATTAATTCAAAATAGATTATAGATGGAGACTCTCTTGTCCTCTCCTGGAGTAAGCCGGGAGGTGTGTCCTTTTGCTTTATTTCTAAATAAAAGTCTCCCTGGCTCTCTTACCTTGGGTGTTTGGTAGGTTCATTCTTTGACTCCGCAAACGAGAACCCCGGCATCATCTTTGGGGACTCATTCAGGATAGCTTCGGAGGTGAGTATCAGCATCCTAGCCTGCCTTTTCTTTCACTGTCCTTATAGAAGGAAGCCGTCTGTGGCTCACAACATCGGGCGCTCGTCAGCCACTTAAATGGGACTAGCCCGGCTGCTGATCTCAAGTCTCAAGCGACAGGTTCCCCTGTGTCTCCCTCAGTGGATCCCCCGTCTCCCTTGGGAGCTGGGAATGTCACCTGAATGGAGGCCAGGATTCCCTTTCAAAGGCACCTCCTTGGATGTGAGGGACTGAGGAAAGCCGTGGGCAACTGCGAGAGTCCAGGCTGAAGCTACGCTTCAGCGGCTTCTCAAAGGTCCGCGTGTCTGAATCAGACCCCGACAGCCCGACTGGGTATCCGTGGGGAGTGTCTCTTTCTCTGTCTGACTTCCAGCCTGCTTTGTCAGGCCACCCTGGCCTTGGAGTGAGGCAAGGATGCTCTTTTCTTCCTTTACATGCTCTATGTGTGCCTCTAACTTCATCAGTTTCACAGAACCCGATGCTCACCACCACAAGGTGGAAGATCTATGCTTCCCTCTTATTCTTGACTAAATGCTGTACATTTGATTTCATAAAAATGTGTCTGGACACCCGTTAGCCACTTAAAAGACGATTCGCGTCGGCCACCAGTCTTAAGTCTCAGGGAGAAGATTTCCCGGTATCTGTTTCTCCTTGATCCCCTGCCTCCAGACGGGAATGTCGGGGAGTGACTGAGCTGACTTCCTACTATGCTAATCTGCAGCCTCCCCGGGCAGACCCGTCTAGTAGACAGTGGTCCTTGGATCTCGGCTCCGGCCGATTGATCTGATAGCGCTGAGTGAACCTCCAGCTAGGCTGCTGCCTATGCAAGAGTCCCAGATGACCCCTGACCTCTTTATCTGACATGTCGTATTTCTTACAGTGAGTGACTGGTAGGATAATTCCCTGGCAGTGTCAGAAACTGGTGTTTGAGAGTATAGACCACCCCCCCCTTCATAACTGTCCATGGCAGCCTCTGTCTGAATTTTATCTTTGGCCTTAGAAAAAGTTCCCCTGCCCCTCATTCAAAGCAGTCCTCTTGTGACTGTGCCACTTTCTCCTGTGTAGCATAACTGAGGTTTGTGAAGTAGTCAAGCTGAAAACTGAGCCCAACATGTAAATGGCTCTATTCCTTAAAGGCAGTCATCCTGGGGTATGGTGTTTCCTTTCCTGCAGCCCCAGGGAGGTGGAACAGGCTTGTATCTCTGACCAACCACGGCAAGAAGAGGTCACACAGTCCCTGCACTTATCAGACAGGCAGGGGCCTCTCAAAGAATGATCCCAAGTGTACTATGCTAAAGCCCTTGCAGAAGAAATTAGGGTCTGGATTAGAACTCCCAAAAGATGTAAAGTAAGAGCACACTGGTGAGGTCCCACTAAATCCAGAGCTTGGAGGCAACTCTGGCTTAGTGGGAAGGCAAGGGGGAAATCAAGGCAAGGTACAGGCCATGCTGGTAAAGAGTGGTGAAGTCCAGTAGGCCTGGCAAAGGGGGTGACTGACCACTGTCACCCAGGCTCCAAGGCATGGGGACGCCCTCACAGAGAAAAGGCCAGATGGGAGCTTCCTCTTCAAGTTTAAAGTCAGACACGCCTCTGGCATTCATTCTGAAGAATTGGGAGCAATTTGATCCCCAAACCCTGAAAAAGAAGTGCCTTATCTTCTGCACACAAGCCTGGCCTCAATACAAACTCTCTGATTAGAGAGGCTTGGCCCCTAAGAGAAATATACAATATAATAAGGTTATGCAGCTAAATTTATTTTGCCACAAGGAAAGAAAATGGTCAAAAGTCCTGTGGATGACTACAATATAAAACTGTTTTTCTAAATCCTTTTATTGGAAATCTATTCTACTTATTGGGTTCATCATTATCCTAAAAAATTGGGAGGTTTTTAAACTAGACTCCCTGAGACAGAAGGATTTATCTTTTGCAATACAGCCTGGCTTAAATCTTTCAAAAGAAAAAAATGCTTAAAGAGAGGCTTGACTTTGTAATGTTTAGTGAAGGTTTTGGTTGTTAAGAACAAGTGAACTAAGTAAGTGTAGTAACTGAACTTCTTGGTTGCAAGGATGTTGGGTTAAGAACATCCCACACAATGCAAACTTCCCAAGCCTCCAACATCAATGGACTAGGAGTGTTTTTCATTGGTATGATCACCTAGCCTCCATTTTTATACCATCTCTTGGTTTAGAGGATATAATTTGGCACATCAAATCCTTAACTAATTTTACTCAAGAGGCCTTAATACTAAGTTTAATGCACCAAGAGTTATACAAAATAGAATGTTACTAGACATCTTAACAGCAGCATAGGGTGGGACCTGTGCTATAATTAAAGTTGAGTGTTGTGTATACATTCCAAATTATTCACAAAATGCCTCTGATTCACTCCAGGACCTCTGAAAGCAAATCCAAGCTATGTCAGACCCAGAAGTCCCATGGACTTCTATGATATGGAGCTAGTTTTCTAAATCCTTTTGAAGCCATAAAACTGCAAACAGTGATGGATATGGAACCCAGGATAAAAATGCCCATCTCCTGAGGCCTCTTGGCCGACCAGTGATGGAGACCTAGCTGCACCTTTCACTGCACCCCTCTCAGCATGAAGCCGCCAGAGCAGTCATTGCCCCCTCTCCCTAGCAGCAGCTAGGGTCTCCATCTGTAGAAAGGGAATGAAACAGGGACCATGGGCTTAGACAGAGTAGGGTGAGGGCCTCCGGAAAAAACAAAGCAAGATAATCCATTGTGAGATTTGCTTTGGCTGAGCTTATTTTTTTGACTTTACCAGGTGCTGCTTTCCTTCCTCCAGCCCTAATCAAGTGATTTTCAACCTGGGCAATTTAACAAGAAAGCCCAAAACAACATATTAAAAACAGGAAGGATTCCATCTTGAAGATAAGATTGCATTTAAAAACCCAATTTGTTAAAAAGTAAGTTTCTTAACATACTCTTTAACAAACTGACAAAAACCCAGCCCACCTTTGGGAGCAAAGCAGGCAGTCTTGAGTGATATGCTCCCAGACAAGGAAGCTGCTCTCCTGGGAGGAAATCAGAGCAGTACATTTCTTGTAAATAACCAGGAAGATTAATTAGAAACTTAATGTCTCTTCAAAGACAAACATTTTGGAACACTTAACAGGTGTACATCCCTAGCCCTTTGTCTCTCAATTGCCTACAAAACCCCTAGACAACAGACCACTCTGGGGCTCTCTTGTCCCCTCCTGTCCTGAGCCAGGAGCTCTGTCCTCTTGCTTTATCTCTAAATAAAAGTCTCTCACTTGCTCTCCTAAAAAACAACAAACAAACAACAACAAAATAATAGGTTATAGACTTAAAATTATAAAACTCCTAGAAAATAACATGAGAGAAAAATCTACATGCCTTGGGTTTGACAAGGACTTTTAAGGTAACACTGAAGTATGATTCATGATTACTGTTTAGTGAATGAATGACAAGCTATAGGCCAGGTGAAAAATCTCTTCAAAATACGTATCTTATAGAGACCAGAGTGTAAAATATAAAAATAAGACTTAAAACTCAATAATTAAAAAACCAAACAACCAAAATTTTTAAATGGACAAAATATCTGAAGATATACCTCATTGAAGAAGATATACAGATGGAAACAAAGATATCTAAAGATATCCAACAGCATGTCATCCAGAAACTATGAAATAAAACAACAAGATACTTCTACATGATTACTAGACCGGCTAAAATCTAGAACACGGACACCACCAAATTTGAGGCAAGATGTGGAGCCACAGGAACTCTCATTCATTGCTGATGGAAATACAAAGTGGTACAGCCACTTTGGAAGACAGTTTCTTATAAAACCAAGCAAAATCTTACAATATGATTAGCAACTGGACTTCTTTATATTTATCCAAAGGAGTTGAGACCCTGTGTCCATAAAAAAACCTGCACGGGAATGTTTACAGTAGCTTTGTTCATAACTGCCACAAGTGGAAGCAACCAAGATGTCCTTCAATAGTGAACATGGAGCGTAATTCCCCCTGTTTGATTCCTCCTTCTCAGGATTGCTTTGGCTATTCGGGGTCTTTTCTGGTTCCATATGAATTTTAGAATTATTTGTTCCAGTTCATTGAAGAAAGCTGTTGGTAGTTTGATAGGGATTGCATTGAATCTGTAATGCAGATTAAAACCACAATGAGATATCACCTCACACCAGTGAGGATGGCCAACATCCAAAACACAAACAAAAACAAATGTTGGCGAGGATGTGGAGAAAAGGGAACCCTCCTACACTGCCGGTGGGAATGCAAATTAGTTCAACCATTGTGGAAAGCAGTATGGAGGTTCCTCAAAAAACTCAAAATAGAAATACCATTTGACCCAGGAATCCCACTCCTAGGAATTTACCCTAAGAATGCAGCAGCCTAGTTTCAAAAAGACAGATGCACCCCTATGTTTACTGCAGCACTATTTACAATAGCCAAGAAATGGAAGCAACCTAAGTGTCCATCAGTAGATGAACGGATAAAGAAGAAGTGGTACATATACACAATGGAATATTATTCAGCCATAAGAAGAAAACAAATCCTACCATTTGCAACAACATGGACGGAGCTAGAGGGTATTATGCTCAGTGAAATAAGCCAAGCCGAAAAAGACAAGTATCAAATGATTTCACTCACATGTGGAGTATAAGAACAAAGAAAAAAAACTGAAGGAACATAACAGCAGCAGACTCACAGAACCCAAGAACGGACTAATAGTTACCAAAGGGAAAGGGACTTTGGAAGATGGGTGGGAAGGGAGGGATAAGGGTAAAAGGGGCATTATGATTAGCAGACGTAAGGTGGTGGGGCACGGGGAGGGCTGTACAACTCAGAGAAGACAAGTAGTGATTCTCATCTCACTACGCTGATGGACAGTGACTGTAATAGGGTTGGTGGGGGAGACCTGATGAAGGGGGTAGTTTAATCACCACAATATTGCACATGTAATTGTAAGTTAATGATACCAAAATAAATTGTAAAAAAAAAGTGAACATTGATAAACGAGCTATGATACATCCATACAACACAATAGTATTCAGTGATCAAAAGAAATGAGCAATCAAGCTACAAAAAAAAAATGTAAGAGACTTACATGTATTTTGCTAAGTCTATCTTAGAAGGCAACATACTGTGCAATTCCCAACTATATTACTTTATGAAAAAGACAAAAGTAGGAACATAGCAAAAAATGAATAGTTCCCAGAAGTTCAGATGGAAAGAGGGAGGGAGAAATGAATAGGTGACGCTCAGGGGAGTTTTAGGGCAGTGCAACTATTCTCTCTGTTATTGTAATGGTGGATTCATGTACATCTGTCAAATCCATAGCAGCATCACACCAAGGGTGATCCCTACTGGGTACTATAGACCTCTTAATAATTTTGTATCCTTATCATTGTTATGTTATTTCAAAATTGCATTGGATCATTAGTTGTAACAAATGTGCCACAGTAATGAAAGATGTTAGTAATAGGAAAGTGAAACACACGTTGCTGGTGAGAATGTAAAATGGTGCAGCCACATTGGAAACACTTCATCGGTTCCTCAAAAATTAAACATAGAATTACCAATGTATTAGTTTGTAAGGCTGCCGTAACAAAGTACCTCAGGCTGGGTGACTGAAGGAACAGAATGTTACTCTCTCACAGTTCTGGGAGCTGGAAGTCCTAGACGAAGGTGTCCACAGGAGGAAGCTCTTCCAGGCCCTGCTCCCAGCTCCTGGTGGTTGGCCAGCAATCTTTTCTGTTCCTTGGTTTGCAGACATGTTGCCACAGTCTTTGCATTCTTGTTCACATGGCATTCTCCCTGCATGCCTGTGTCCAAATTTCCCTTGTATATGAGCACTAGGGCTCTTAGATTAGGGGCCCACCCTATCCCAGTATGACTTCATCCTAACTTATTACAACCGCAATGACCCTATTTCCAAACAAGGTCACATTCTAACTTATGGGGATTTAGGACTTGCACATATGAATTTTAGGGGGACAATACCTAACACTATGCAATCCAGCAATTCCACTCCTAGGCATAGACCAATCCAAGAAGTATACCCATGAAAGCACACATTTATATAAAATTTGTATGTGAATATTTAGAGTAGCATTATTCAAAATAGCCAAGAAGTGTAAATGATCTAAATGTCTACCAGTTGAATATATTAAATAATATGGTATAGCAATACAATTGAATATTATTCAGCCATAAAAAGAAATGAAATCTTGATACATGTTATAAATGGATGTACTTTGCAAATATTTTCCAACTAAAAGAAGCCAGATACCAAAGGCCTCCTATTGACCTACTCCATTTTTGTGAAATATCCAGAATAGGAAAATCCATGGAGATAGTGAAGAAATTTGTTATAGGATGGGAGGCGGGGGAGTAGGGAGTGACTGTAATGAGGCTGGGTTTCTTTCTGGGGCCTGACAATGTTCTGGAGTCAGGAGAATGGAGATGGTTGTACAGCCTTGTGAATATAAATACTTTCTTTACCAGCTTCCTTCTTCCCTAACTTTATGTTCAATCTCCATTAAAGTTAAACTAGACTTGGTAAGATCCTGCCTGCACCCTAAAGGGTTTGGTAGAAAAAAAATCAATTTTTTTTAATGGTAAAAACAAGTTCTGGAGTTTCAGCACCTATGTATCCCACAGACAATTTAACCTTCCTTCCTGAGGCTGGGTTTTTACAGGTGTTTATTCCTGGAAAGCAGGTGTCATTTCCCTTAAGCCAAGTTGCCAGAACGCCCCTCCCATGAAACACGTTGGATTTTTTATTCCTTGAGGCCAGAAAGAACACACTTCTTGGTGTAGGTAAATGGGTGTTCCAAAGAAACGAGAACAGGGTTTGGGCTTTGGTTGTATGATCTGGGGGAGGATGGAAGGAAGCAGGCCGCCTTCTGCTGAGCACCGTCAGTCAGCATGCACAATGCTATGATGACTGGAGTCAAGGAGTGACACTCATTTCCTTCTGAAAAGAGGAGGGTGTTTGGGATTTTATAGGTTGCACAGTGACCTTGTTTTTGCCAGTGCCTAGGCAAAATTACCAGGCCTCATTTTATCTCATTTTATTTAAGTCTCAGGGTAATCTAATCTGAGGCTGACATTCAGTATCTGACACTATTTCCAGCATGAGAGCAAAACGGTCAGGCTGTGAGTGTCTGATCAGTTCAGGGGGGCGGGTCTGGTATTTTCTTTCTTACTGGAAATCCTTAAAATAGAGAACACAAGGAAAGAGGACATTCTTGTCTCACAAGCCATAGGTGCAAACCTGACTGGGTAACAGTGTGACTTTGACTGTTTCTTGATTTTTCTGTGGCCCAATTTCTCATTTAAAAATGGGTCAAACAGGGCTACTCTCTTGTCCCCTCCTGGCCTGAGCCAGGAGCTCTGTCCTCTTGCTTTCTCTAAATAAAAGTCTCTGCCTGGCTCTCCAACCTTGACAAAAAAAAAAAAGGGTCCAACAGGAGTTCTTCCCGCATGGTTTGTCCTAGCACAGGACCCTTGTGCCTGGCACATAATAACTACTCTTACCAGTCCATCACCATCATTTTTATTTTCCGCCTTGTTCATTCAAACAACTACGGACCTCCTCAGGATATGGATGGTCATTATTGATAAGTATTCCCAATTGATGGAGTAAAATTGGTTCCAATTTTTATTATTACCAACAATGCTACAGGGACAACTAAATATATCTATGTTTCTTCATCAACACTTGTGTATTTCTCTAGAATGTATTCCTATAAAGGGAATTGATAAGTTTATAAATATATTTGTACATATCTGATTTTGCCAATTTCTGCCCTATTGCTTTGCCTAGAAGTTTTACTAATTCACATTCGCAATTATTTCTGAGAGTGTTCTTTTCTCCATCCTCTTGCCAACATGGGATGGCATCTATACCTACCGTTTATTTTTGCTAACAGTTAAACTCTTGAGAGATTTACTCAGATGAGTTTACAATTATGGCCTAACCTAAGTGGTGTTCTGGAAAAGCTGACATCAATCTGATTTTTTTCTGCTGGATTTTATTACTTCTCTGTTCTCTTAGATAATCTGAGGCAAGAGCAGTGCAAATATATCACTCTTACTTGGGGAATGCTGCTGCCTGTTGGGTTTGCACATTTTTCTGGGTTTTGAGGGTGAGGGGCTGGTTCATAGAAGAGACTTGAGGCTGGGTTTACCTTACTTCCACCGACAGAAAGCCAAGGCTAGGGAGAATTGGGAACTCTCACCCTGAGGAGGGAGGGCTCCATGAAGGGGCTTGAGCAGCATAAAGATTGGAAAACAGAGACATTTAAGTTTAAATTTTTGATAGAATAAAAATAAAAAATAGATCTTTTCTTTCTTTCTAGTGAAAATAAGAGGAGAGATTACATTCAAAGAACTTTGGGGGAGCTTAAGAGAGGAGCTATTCTATCACTTTCCTTGAAGTGACTCACCTACACTCGTATCTTGGTATAAAACCTTGTTGGGCGAGCTTGGGAGAACAAGGAGTGAGAAAGATCTGCCATAGAACATAGAGATAGATGATGGGTTCACAGATAACATCACATGGAGTTAAGTGTTATGCCGTCTTTATTCTTTCAGAAATTAGGTTGGTAACATTAAGAAGACATTCCTCCAGCACCTGGAATGCCCTTCATAGTGTCCTTGGTGTCCCAAGAGCTTGGCAATGGTCACAGGAAGGTGAGCACGAGATTTCTAATGGGTTTCTTGTTTTTTGCTCTTTCTTACAGGGATTAATATAGATGTTTCTGAAAGTTAAAACATCTGGAGAATAGAGATACACATCTGAATTCATTACTTATTGTTACATATTAACAGATTATGAAAACAGTGGTCTGGAAGAACACACACTTGCTATCTCGCAGTTCTCTAGGTCAGAAGTCTAGAATGACATGGCTGGGTACCCTGCTCACAGAACTGGTTGATATGTCCTCTCCACCTGAATAGATCTGACATTGAGCATGCCATGGTTCTGTCTCCATGAGAGGCTGCCCCCATGACCTCATGCCCCTCCAGATCCTCTCTATTGACCTGATTTCAATCAGTCATGATTTCTTCCAGTTCCCCCAGGTGGCTTAGGAGAAACCCTAGAACTGATCTCTCAGCCATTTCTTTTCTCCAGGAGGAGAGTAAAATTACAGGTCTTTATAAGAAAATGACCCATATGACAGCTAAGATCCCCCAACATTTAAGATAGAAGAGAAACCTTAATGGACAGTGGAGGTGCTAAAAGCCCAGACTAGGGAAGCAGGGTCCTCTTTGTGTCCCTCATCATGTAGGCACCCTTCCTGGAACAGGGACATTTCCCACTGAAAGGCCACCTGGACAAGGGACTTGCCATGCTCCAGCTGAGTCACTCTTGTTGCCACTGGGGCTTTTGGGGTCTCCATCCTAGGCTCTTTGTTTGGTGATGGGGCTTTTTCATTGCATAAGGATATCCTTGGAATTTTTTTCTGTAACAAGCCATGTTTCAACAAGCATTTCAACAAGTCCCACAGTGACTCTGATGTAGGCATTCTTAGCTCTGCAGCTAGTCCCCATGGATCAGAGCCCTGTCTGCTGCATGGTGACATGTTTAATGATCCAACCATCTCGTGGTTACTGCTGCTTTCTCTATTTTATACTGCATATGGTGTTCTCTAATATATGTGAGATAAATATGCTCAAAGGTACTAATGAAATCATCTGCTGAAGCATACTTGGTATGTGGTAGAGTTGCTATTTTAAACTTGAACTGCTTTTCCTATGGCTGTGCTTTTATTGCTATAGCACAGACCCAGGGTAGGATTTGATTGGAAGTATGTCTGGAAGAAGGACCCTTTGGTACAAGTTAGTTATTCCTGGTAACTGTTATTTACCCACTTGCCAAACATTTACTGAAAGCCTAATATGGAGGCTACTGTGGAGGCCCTGGGGAAATGGGGAGTACATGGCAGACAGAGCACCTGCTCTCAGATGAGCTTCTGGCACAGGAGCCAGAGGTTTTATAGATAACCACATAAATGCATGTTAAGTGTGGCTGTGATAATTTTTATTTAATACTTATGAGTTCCTGAGTCCCATTGTGTCAGCCATGATTGAAGACTGACTGAGTATAAACAATAGGACTATAGATCTATGATAAAAGAACTGTGCCAGGAAAGGTCCTTGGGATATTTTTGTTTTCACAGTGAAAATACTGATGCTGGATCCAAAGTCCCCTGAAATTTAGCTGTGGGTTCCCGGAGGTTGTGTTAGGTGCTTCAGACAGGGAAGCTGGTGGCCAAGGCGTGTGTGGTGGCCCTGCTGCCATCAAGTGCTGAGGAAGCTTGGGAACATCTATCGTCTTTAGTTCTCAATGTCCTCGTCCATAAAATAAGGTTGTTACTGAAATTCTCCAAGTCCTTTCCTGCTCATTTTTCTCATGAGGGACTGAGATGCCTGTTAAATGTGTCCTGGGAACCTCAGCCAAGACCTGAGCCTGCTCCCTTCTCTTTGTGTCTCTTGCAGAACTGACCTGCGGGAGACAGAAACACAGAACTGAGGGAGGAGATGGAAGAGAGAAAGGCCACAAGCTTGGAGGATGAGACTAACCCAAAGAAAGGCCAGGCACTGGGGGAGCGGGTGGTCGCCAAAGTGAGTGAAAGTGAGGACAAGCTGGCTTAAAGAGAACTCAGAGGAAGCCGAGGAAAGCATACAGCATCGTCCTCAGCAAGCAGCCTGAGCTGAGGTGAGAGTGGAAGAGTAACGGACGCCACAGCGAACCTGTGCACCTGCCAAGGAAATGTGGGGGGTCAAAAGTTATGTGTGGAATTTTTTCTTTTTTCTTTTTTTTATTCTAGATTTTAAATTGGAGTATAGCTGATACACAATACTGTCTTGGTTGCAAGTATACAACATAGTGATTCAACAGTTACAAACATTATTAAATCCTCACCCCAACTAGTGTAGTTGCTATCTGTCAACATAGAAAGATGTTACAGAACTTTTGACTATATTCTCTATGCTGTACTTTCATCTCTGTGACTAACTCATATTATGATTGAGATTTTGTGAGATCAAGTGACTAAAGTAAAGAAGGAGGAAAGCAAGTTCCGAAATTGCAGTGAGAATGTAAGGAGGTCTGGGACTAAAATCCTGGCTTTCTGTATTCAAGTGGTCAGTAAGCCCAATAACATAAGTTGTTTTAGAAATAGAATAAACTATTGCTCCCTCATTCATGCCTCTACTTATCCTACCAAATTCTATGAAATATAACATCTTCGCTCATCTAGAGAACTTGGATTCTAAATTAGATAAAGTCCATGAATACATTTACTGTGCCCCTGTGGGGAAAGCATTGTGTTAATAGCCTGGGGGATGCAGAGGGACAGGTGTACACTCCTCAGTGAAGAGAGCTTAATGGTTACCGTTCCCATCTCAGCCGAGGAGGAAGAGTGATAACAACTCCTGGCTTTCTACCTCCTGAAGAGTTAGGTCATAAAGAATCTGGAAAATCTCCTCCAGAGAGGGCCCCACTTGCCCACTGGCAGAGCTGAGTGTCCCCAGTTCTTGGTATGGCTCCCTCTCTGTGTTTCATGTCGCAGCTCCTCTTTAGATAGTAGCAAAATCAAGAGAAAAAGCAGAGAATTGGATTCAAAAAGACCAGTAATCTGTTGTCGGACAATGAATCTCAAAAAAAAGTTCCAGATCCCACTCAGAAAGTGAAGTTTTAGGGAATACAGTGTATGAGTGGGGTTTGCTTTCATGTAGTGTGAGAAAATTGATTGCATTTAGCAGTGCCTAATGACTTCTGAAGGCAGCACATTACCCAAGTGGTCCAAATCATGGCCCTCCATACCAAATAACAAGGAAAACCACTCACTTCCATGGGTCTTACAAAAACAAGAGACCCTTAATGTACTGAAACAAGCTGAAAAAATGGCTCTGTCTCTAGAGCCACGCAACAGAACAGATCACATGGTAGGTGGCATAGGAGAGGCTGAGTAGAATTTATGACAATGGCCACAAGATGGTGGAGAAAATGGCTTGAGCCTTTTGCAGCTGTTGGTGAGTGGCCCCAAGGAACATTACATCTTAGAAAAACATGCTCAGCAAAGTTTTGGACCCCATAGGCACTAGTTAACCTATGATATGCAGTCATTCTCTATAGGAATTATTCTGTATTGTCACAGTCTATGATGACTTTGATAAATAACAGTGTAAAACAACTGATTTTACAGACTGCAGAACTGATGTTAGTGGAAGTAGTGAATGATGTTGCAACACCTGGACACACAACAAGAAATAGGTAAAAGAAGGAAGGGGACAGTTAGTCCAATGTACAGAATTATATGTGATGTACATAACTATCAGCTGGTTGGTAACAAAGTAGTGCAAATAAATCCATATACTGACTCTGGGTCTTGTCAAGGGGGCAGAACACTGAGATACAAAAACCCGGACTGTAAAAAGACAGTCATTGCCTTTAGAAAACCACTAGACAAACATAAATAAAACACACTGAAAGCTATTTGTGAGCCATGTGGTAGTCCACTAAAAGTAAACTTTAGGAGAGACAAATAATGACAATTGGATGCTTTGATTTTTCTCAAATACATCATCTGACCCAGTGAGAATGTGATTTGAGTCTCCCAGGTGAACAAGACTTAGATGATTGGATGTAAAGGTCAGTGACTGAAGAGATCATTTAAAATGTTGCACACAGCAATCATGACATATCTTAAACCAAAGGTCATTCACTCTTCTTGGGCGAATGAAGCTGACAAAAGCATGGACTCTGCTGCAATGAAGGCCCCAGTGCTTACAAACAGATCGGAGGGGACGCCTACTTCAGATATGTAGGAGCCCCTATCTCCTAAGGCTACTGAGTGTCACACACCCAAACCCCCTCAGCTTGCCACTATTAATTATTTTAATGCTATTGGTGACATTTTTATCATAGATCACATCAGAAATAAGATTAGTAGGAACTGAGAACAAACTCTTTTTTTTTTATAGATTTTCCTGGCATATCATTCCAAAGCTTCTGGCAGTACATAATGCTAAAATTGATTATTGAAGACTAAACTAAATAATAAAGGAGAAGATTGGCCTATAAACCTTGCAACTGGTATTTCAGCTAAACACATGGGTAAACTGTGAGCCTCACCAACTGAATGGTTAGTTGTGAGGGAAGCTTACTGATGAACATATGAACCATTTCACATTCATTAGTCCACAAAGGCCCTCCTACACAGTGCCCAGCCAAAGGGATCAATATGGGCTTTGCTTTTCTTCCTTGGACTTATGAAAAAGGCCCAGCTGAAGAAGATTCTTCCCACCTGGCAACTACTCAAGTTCCCAAAGCTATGGTGTCTGCCAGATCTAGCTTGAATCTGAAAAGCATTTGTTTCTAGCAGAATACAAGGTCAATATACAAAAAGCTATTCTACTGTCTGTATAATTTCAATGCACAACTAAAATATGAGTAATCATAGTGTTGGCGTGTTGAGTTTGTTCTCCGCAGTTCCTGTCCCCACCGCAACAAAGAATTGAAGGCCTAAGACACAGTAGTGAAACAGAATGAGTTTTATTCGAATACATTCCAAAGGAGGAGTGGGTTAGATTCAAGATAGATAAATGTAGGTTTACTTGAATAAAGCAGAGAAGACAGAAAAACAGAGGGAGGAAAGGGAAGCTCATTGAACTACTGATAGGCATGGGGCGTAATCCCCTGCCGACTCCTAAAGCCAGTGTCACCTGTGTCTGGTGTCTGCTTGACTCTTCATGGTGTGGGAACTAAGTCACCACCACTCCAGAATTTGGGGGAGCTGCAGAGCACTGGATGGAGTGAGATGATGTTCTGAGAACTTCCTAAAGGTAAAGAAAAGAGATTTTCAGGCAGGCTACTGAGGAGCATGATCATGTAGAGTGGCAGTTCCGTCCAGGTCACCCAGGCAGCGGGAACTTGCAAGCCCAAATCAAGCTCTCAGTAGCCCCTCCCTAATTATCTGGAGTAAGATGGAGTAAGAGACTCCAAGAAAAGCAAGTGCGGGCAAGCTCAGAGGTGCACTTATGGGCTTAGGATTCTGTCTTTTAAGGCTTTCAAGAATGGGATAAAGGTGAAGGGTTGGGAGGTGTGGGCTTGTCAGGTGGTCTCATGGTGTCTATCTCCGGTGAGCGACAATACGTTATGGTTACTCCCAAGCACTGGGAACCTATCAGTTAAGGCTGCTTGTCTTGCCTTGAGATAAGTCCTTGGCTGATTACCAAAGACTATGTTAGGAATCTAACTTCCCAACTCTCTTTGCTTTTAAAATGGAGTCTTAGCCTCAAGATAAGTCCCCCCTGTTCTCACGATGCTATTTGCATCTCTGCATTTTTAGGAAAATTAATTATAATGCTTGTCCCATATCTCTGCCCTATAACACCTGTATTAGCTATGGCAAGTCTTAAGGTCAGCCCAGATTCAGAGAGTGTGGAATGAACTCACACTGCAAATGGCATTAACTCTGTGAATCCTCCCTGGCTTTCCGGTTTTATCTGATTAACTCCCTGAGTACCTTGTGGGCCTCACCCTCTTTCATCCTGCTCCTATCTGTCTTTCTGCCTAACAATAGCATCAAACAAATGAAAATACAAACTATTGCTGAAAGAAATTAAAAGATGACCTAAAAAATGAAGACAAACTCCTTGCGCATGTTTCAGAAGACTCACTATTTTTGAGATGTCAATTTCCCCCAATTTGATCCATAGACTCAATTCAACCCAACTCAAACTCTCCATTAGCATCTTTGGTAGAAAGTGGCTGATTGATTGTTAAATAAATATGAAAGTGGAAAAGACCTAACATGGTAACAAAACCTGTAAAATAAAGAACAAGACTACCTCTACCTGATCTGAAGAACTAAAATAAAGATATAGTAATCAAATCACTATGTTATTGTTATAATATCAAGTTACCAGATTAAAGGAACAGAACAGAGTCCAAAAATAAACTAAAACCTTTGAAAAGACAGATTTTTGACAAATGCAAAAAGACATGCAGTGGAGAATAGTCTTTTCAACAAATGGTGAAGGATGATCTATTTTAACCATTTCAACTAATAGATATCTATATCCATGTGAAGAATAGTTAAATAAACAGAATCCAAATCTCACACCCTATCCAAGAAATTCACTCAAAATAATCATAGGCCTATCTGTAAATTTTAAAACTTTAAAACTTTAGAAGAAAATGTCCTTCAAATTCTATTATTGCAACTGCAGACTGTTACGTTGGCGCTGCCCCCTCCTCACTCTGTCCGAGTCTAAGCCATCGGCAGTACCTTCAGCTCTGAGCTCTGGCCTCCTGACCCTAGTTTTTGCGGTTCCCAACTGTTACAGGTCCCGACAGTAAGTGAAGAATCCCCACTTTTGTCATCTCTTAGTCCTGAAGAATCCTATTTAATTTCACTTGTTTTTAATCCCTCATGTGTTTGTCTTTGTTCTCCCCAGCCCGTGGCCCTAGGTCTTCTGCCACATGTCACCATGGCAGAATCTCTTAAGCCCTTTGTCTGATCCAAGCGCAGAAATTAGCCTCCTGGAAATCAACCAGGATCTTCAGTCCCAGTTGGCAAAGCGCAAGCAGGGCCTGTGAGACCTCAGGGAAAAATTCCTTATAACCAGAGCTACTGCCTGCTCCTGGGCCAACCAGCTGCAGAAATACAGCTAGTCCTCCAGGGCCATGGTCACCACGGTGATGAGCGATCACTGTCTCCCCTCTAAGAAACTCAAACCTCTGCAGGCTTTGTCTTCTAGTCCCTTGTCAAAATAAATTTCATTCTGACCACAGTCCAGGAAAAGTAGAAATGGGAATTTTACCCTCAGTTTGCCCAGGTAGGGAGAACTGAGGACAAAAAATTTAGTAACTTTTCCAGGTTTGCAGTGAGGTGTACAGTGGGGTTAGAAATAAAATCCTAGTCTTTGATTCCTGGCACAGCCCTTTTCTCTCGGGATATGCCCTTTTCTCTCGGGATCCTCTCTGCGTTGTCACGTCCTGCGTCTCTGTTGGCCTAAATGTCTGGGATGAATGAACTCCCATCAATTCAAGCTTCTCTGAGGTCCTGTCGGCAAAGCACTGTGCTCATTACACTGGGAACCGTGGTGATAGTACACCTTGGGGAAGCAGGCGATCATACCTGCTTTAAAGGAGCTGAAAGATGAGTCTGCTCCGCTCTGGACCTGGTGCCCATGAGTGACGCTATCAAGAGAGGCCCTGCCCAGGTGAGAGGGACGCAGTACTTCCTGGGCATAGGCTCAACTTCCTGAGTCTAGGGGGATCATGTGACACCCTGCAGTGAGGTTGGGGGTGATTCTGGGGAAATCAGGGAATCTGTACCACCCCCTCTGTCTCTTCCTGAGCCTGTGAGGCTTCAGTGTTACAGGATGGCCAGCAGGGCCAGGCCTGGGCTCTGAGACATGTGGCCAAAGTGAGAAGAGGCTCAGTGCAGGGGGCCACCAGCCCCAGTAAACTCCCAGGCGGTGTGTGGACCAGGCCCTTCCCCCCACAGTCAGCCTGGCAACTGGGAGCTCAGGTGCCTGTTCATTACGAGGGGAGTGTCATGACAGAAGGGTCCGTGAGGATGGTGCCACGTGCACAGCAGAGTGGTTCAAAGGAATCTTGACAATGCTGAGCATGAATTTGTCTTTTTCCTACAGTTGTTTTTCAATAAATCAGCCAGGGGTGCGGGGCGGGGAGTGTTAATTAAAAATGACAGAGAAAAGTAAAAATTGAAGCCTACTATTTCAGAAAGTGAAGAAATGAGCTTTTCGGAAAGGACAAGCTGTTTTGTTTACATCTTTCCTTATAATCACAACTGTGGGAAACAAGTTTTGAGGATGGTGAAGAAGAAAGATAGGCCCAGTCCTTGGCCTCCAGGTGACTTGGCGCAGTGGTGGGAAGCATGAGCTCTGGGCCAGCCCTCCTGGGCTCAGGTCCAAGGGCCCACCTGTCCGTGCCTCAGGCTCCTTGTCTGTTAGCATGGCAATAATCCGTTCCACTTCTCTGAGCTGCAATGAATAATGAATAAATACTTGGAAAGCTCTTACAAGAGTATCTATCACAGTGTAAACATTGTTCACAGTTCTTTTTCTAATATCACAGATGATTACTGTCTGGGCATATTTCTTCCCGGTCCTTAAGGTTTTAGGCATTATATTTCACACAAGTGTATCCAGATGAAATTTTCGTCGTTGAAAGAACTTGCTCATTATTGAAAACCAGTCATAAGGGAACCCTTGGTCTTACGGTCCTAGGGGCCTTTTCTGGCATGCAGGAATCGCTGCTTCAGGTCCCTGATGAGTGTTTCACTTAAGAGACTGAAAGGCTTCGTTAGGGGCCCATGATTCGGGGTCATTGCCAGTAGATGTGAATTCTGACTTTGTCAAACACCAGTTAATCTTGTCTAGTTACTCTGTGTGCCTTGGAGCTTCTCTTTCCACAGCTCTAAAACGGGGAGCCATCAAATGCCATGTAGCTGGGAAACTGAGGAGTTAGATGTGGAAATCGCAGCGCAGACCCTGGTCCCTAGGTTTGCTGGTTCACAAGTTCCTCGGGAGCTCCCCAGGTGTGATCTGATGCTGGCCCCCACACGCAGAGGGCAGGGAGAGGAGAGAGACAGTAGGCCCTTCCAGGTCGGTAGGTGGCAGGTTGAATAAGCAAGGGACTTCCACGAGGCATTTCTTGGGCAGCCACAAGCCAAGTAGATCTCCCCACTGGCCCATCAAATCCTCACAGTTTTAGAGAAACCTTACCAGGCTTTGGTCACGTCTACTGTCCAGATGGTTTCAACACCACACCACACCGGGACCTCAAGACTGTGAGGTGGTCTGGAAGTGGGGAGGGCAGGCAGGACACACATTCCAAGGATAAGGACCTCTGATTGCCGGAGTCCAGCTCACAGATCACCTGGCAATCACATCTTCTCTGGGATGGTCTCCAACATGGTTACTTTGTCTCGGGATGGACGCTGCCTCCTCCCTTGAAGGCAGTGAACACAGCAGGGTGTCCAGCTTCCCACTGATGCAGGGGTCTTTGTTTCTCAGAGTGTGAGGAGTGCAAAGACATCATCCAGTCCGGGCTGTAGGAGAACCCGCACCTTGAGCAGGGGATGCCGGCAGAGAAGCAGATGCTAGCTGACATGCTCAAGTGAGGGGGGCTCTGTGTGGGGAGGCTGGCACAGAGGTGTGGGCATCTCTGAAGTGGGGCAAGGAGCAACTTTGGGCCTGGAGAAATCTCCATGGCAGGCCCATGTGCACAAATATTTGAAAAGCAATTAGAGAACAATAATGGGTAAGTTGTGGATTTCAATTATTCAGAACCTCACTTCTTTTTTAAAAGATAACATACTGAGCTAAAATTCACACGACATAAAGTTAACCAAATTCAAGTGAACAATTCAGTGTCATTCAGTACTTTCACAATGTCATGCAATTTCTTCTTTTACTTCTAATCACAGTCATCCCCTGACTGATTACACCTTTTTCTTTAAAAAAGCATTGCTGTCTTCTTGACCATGCCAATCTTGTGTTCTTTCCATGGGCACCAGTGGTACCTGTCCACATTTCTGTGTCTCTCTGAGTCCATTCACTGTGTGGTGTGTCATTTTACGTGGAAATGGGCATGGCTGAAGTGAGGAACTGAATGGACATCTTATTTTTTTAGCTGAAGTACAGTTGATATACAACACTTTGGTGATTTCAAAACATAGTGATTGGAGAGTAATCTACGTTATAAAGTGCCTACCCCAAGTAGTGTACTTACTATTTGTCAGTAAAGAATGATGTTACTTAATTATTAACTCCATTCTTTATGGTCTGCTTTCATCCCTGTGACTAATGTATATATGAGTGAGGTCTGGTGCCTCCTTACCACTTTCACTTATCTCACAGACCCACCCCAGCCCCTGCCCATGGGAGCCATCATCAATTCTCAGCATTTATTTTGTTTTGTTTATAATCCACACATAAGTGCAGTCATATGGTATTTGTCTTTCTCTGCCTGGCTTATTTTACTTAGCATAATACAGTCTAGCTTCATCCATGTTGTTGCAAATGGCAAGATTTCTTTCTTTTCTATGACTAAAAAATATTCCATTGTCATTGCATATATGTAGCACGTCTTCTTTATACATTCATCTATTGATGGACACTTTGGTTGCTTCTGTATCTTGCCTGTTGTAAATAAGGCTGCAATAAACCTAGGAGTTCATGAACCCTTTCGAATCAGTCACTTTGTTTTCTTCAGGGAAATTCTTGGAAGCAAAATAACAAGGTCATGTGGTATTTCCAGTTTTAGTTTTTTGAGGAACCTCCATACTGCTTTTCATAGTGTCTGGACCAATTTACATTCCTACCAACAGTGCAGGAGGGTTCCCTTTTCTCCACATTCTCAACAACACTTGTTATTTCTTGTCTTTTGGATGGTGGCCATTCTAACTGGTGAAAGTGACATTTCATTATGGTTTTGATTTGCGCTTCCTTGATGATTAGCCACGTAGAGCATCTTTTCATGTGCCTGTTGGCCATCTGTATGTCTTCTTGGGAAAAGGTATATTTATGTCCTCTGCCCATTTTTAAATTGGGCTATTTGGATTTTGGTTGTTGAGTTGTATGAGTTCTTTACATATTTTACAGAGACTTCTTTTTGAACCAGGGTTAGGAAGACATTTGGTTTTTTGCTTACAGAAGAAAAAGATGAATGGGATGTCAAAGGACCTTACAGGAGAACCTCCTGATCCACAGGAAATTTTTGTTTTCTCTTTTTTACCAAACCTGTGCCAGAATTCTGCTGCAATGGCTTCTTGGGGAAATTCTCACAGAAATATGTCTGAAAATCTTTAGACTCTATCCCTCATCCTTTCTGACTCAGACTCTTAAATGCTCTCTACTATCCCACCTTAGGGAATGGATCACCCTAATTGAAGATCAGGAGCAAGAACTGGCCCAGTTAAAGCATAAGTTATAGGAAGGGGGAAAGGTGTCTATCCTTCTCAAACAGCATTTCCAGGACCTCCTCAGCCATGATGACCCTGGACTACCAGGAACATGGCTTGTGAGAGCAACGGGTGGAAGGACGTAGGCTGGTGGCGTGCCTTGTCCTCAAGCTCAGCCCAGGTAAGGCAGCCACAGGCTCTGACCCGAGCTCCTCTGACTTGTCGGGACCCAAGACCTCTACCAGTAATGTTTTATTGCCTGTCCTGGTTTCCATGTGGAATCCGGGGACATGAAAGAGCCAGAACTGGCTGGGTGGGAACAGAGAGGAGAAACACACAGGGTGGAGGTCAGAGTGTGCCGACTGTCTGCTTCCTCCCTGATGGACTGGGCCTCTGGGGCAGGAGGCAGCACCCACCCAGTGTAAAGGACAAAAAGAAGGATGTGGCAGGAGGCGGCTTGTTAAAGAGAAAAGGGGCCTGTTTTGCATGTGGAAGTTCCCAGGCTCCAGACTGAGAGTTGTCATTACTATTTGTGGGCAAATGACTGATTATTTCCTCAATTTCCATCTCATCATCTGCAAAATATACCAGATAATCTGTTAATGATTGCTATATGATCAAATGTGGGAGCATTTATGAATGCACTTCAGAAAGATGCAAGTCTCTCTGTGCGGATTTCAGTAAGATACTTGATGTAGCAGAGCTCGGTGGGAAATTGTTTAGACAGGAACACTTTCTATATGGAGAATTTCCTGTGACAACATACAGAAGCCACTGGGGGACCCATGACACCCCCAGTGTAAGAATGGGGGACAGGGTGGTTTCTCCTGTCCTTAGCAGAAGGAGGGGGCTCTATGTGAGAGCGGTGAGGGTCACACACCCGTGTGGGAGGCAGGATGAAGGATATCATTGCAGAAATGCAGATGGAAGCTGGAACATGTATCCAGTGATATGGGGAACAAAATTCAATTTAAATTTTGCCCAGTCTCAGGCAGAGCATGGCACAATAGTGATCCACCAGAACAGACATACACTGTCAGTGGGTCTGAAATCTGTGCTACAGCAGTGTTTTAAGACAACGCTTTAGAACCTCAGGATGACACGAACACACATAGAGATGTTTATGTTCTGATGGTCGCAGAACCCACTGGGTTGGTAGAGGGCAAAGTGCAAAATAGCTGCATTGAAATTTCTGAATTTATTTTCAGGAAACCATGAAGATGAGGAGGATAAGCAAACAGAAGGAACAGTAACTCCCAGGTAAAGTGAGCAATTGGGAGCTGGCAATGAGGGCGAGGAGGTAAAATATGGGGGAGTAAATGAGGTTGAGAGTCACAGGTGGCAGGTGGGAAGATAAGCACAACTGCAGATTGTATAGGTTTAATTTGCTCAACCAACAGTGAAATGGCTCCGTTTACTTAGTTGTCTGTTGTCTCTAGGACACTTGTCAGTGTGACTCAGGGGAACTCTCCAGCCTCCCAATCTCTTGCACACACAGAAAATACCTATTCTCTCCTATAAATGAGCAACAGGATAAGGTGCATGTCAGCTGCCTACACGGTTCTCTGGGTCCTTGTAGGAAGGTAACCAGCTAAATAATTAGTAAAGAAATAAGTAGCAAAATAAAGCACCATGATAACATACAAAAATATTTACTTGCCAAATGGCAATATTAAGAGAAAGAAGCCTACAAGGTAGAATTTCTCTGACAGTTTACAGTACCCCAGGTGCCGATTAACTGAACACTCTGATAAATTCCACAGCACAGAGAGGCATGGTGGTAGCACGTGATACGGTCTACATTTGTGTCTCACATAGTATCTGTCCCAATATGGGAGGTTTGGGACTCATCTTCTTAAGCGGCTCACAGCTGGTACACCAAGCATCTGCTGCTCTCTCGCGGTCACCCTGCCCTACGGCAGTCGCCCGCCACTCTCCCTAAAACGGACAGCTGTTTCCCGCTCAAGGGGAATGCCCTTTGCTGTCAGGGACCGCTCCCTACACCTGCCATCAGAACTGGCTAGGAGGCCGTGGTGTCCGATCCTCTTGGTTTATTTAATCTTCTGTCCTCCCCATACCACCCGGCACAGCATGGAGCTTCAGGAAGTTGAGGAGGAGGAAGTCCTACAGGGCTCACAGGACTGTGAGCTGGATGGAGCCTGTGAAAGCTCCCATTCTGAAGGGGATAAAGCTCCAATTGGTCTCCCGGGTAAGCTCCCTGTTGTTCGTTCCCCACAACTCGCCTGAATTGAAGAACATCATGACCCCTTGAAGACAGGCGCTGTGACACATACTGGGTTAAACAGGCACAAGGGTGATGATGAAACACAGACATCAGGTGGGCCAGAGCGCCTTCAGCCCATCCAAGCCCAAGCCACACCTCTGTCCCCCTGGCCTCAGTGTCACGCCATCATACCCAAGTCAGGCACGACTAAGTCTCACCCACCTGGGGGACATCCATAGGACGCGTCTATCGGACAGTCTAGTCTCTGTGTGTAAATTACACTCAGCCATCAACAGGTGTGCTAGTTCCCCAGAATCTGGGAAGAGATGTCTCACTCTTCAAACAGACCTTTGCATGAGGGTCTACCAGATCAGGAAGATATTGCCGGATGGCCCATGAAAGCAAACCAAGGCACTTTCTGAAGACACAGCCTGAGGCCCTTGGAATAGGCCTTGTACAATATCCTGTTTTAACATTATGGATATTTATGTCCCTGCCCTAGCATTGGACACTGGATTATTAATGTACAATGGGGTCTCTGCTTAATGTGACTGGCCCTGTCTGAATTTATTTGTAGGAAATCATACTCACCTGGAGGAGGAGGAGGAAGACCAAGACCACATTTGTTCCAGGTAACCCTGAAGAATTGTGGGTCTTCATTCATTGTTGACATCTGGTCATCTCCATTCTAGGGAAATCAGAAAATACTGTATATATCTGTTATATCACCCATACAGAGAGCCACAAAGTGTCCATTAACAATGTTGTCTGTTTTCCCTGTGGTACTTATATGGGCCCCTTTTTCATCACTCTCAAATTTAGTAACTTGAGGCAGGTGTCATAATCAGTCATAGGATTTCTTGTATTTGATTGCTCTATCCATTGTTCAAAGCCAGCGTGGGATGCATATCTGCCTTTGCCTGATTGGCATGACCATATTAGCAGGTATTCCATGATAAAAAGAGTGACTAGAAAAAAAATCCTATCATGTCTCAGTATTTAGAAAAATAGACCCTGAAGACACAAGATTTCTAGGAGTCTACAATGCTGTCCGAGCCTGTGCTCCCTGGGCCGGGGCATGTAAATGTCAATAAAATCTGTGCGGTAATGTTGAGCCACCTCTGTTGGTTTCGGTGGTGCTGTGTGCCGTGACAGCTGTGTATTGTGGTGGTGCTGTGT
>JAQQAC010002629.1:23188508-23331254 GCA_029783875.1 Phataginus tricuspis | reverse complement strand
CAGCTGTGTATTGTGGTGGTGCTGTGTGCCGTGACAGCTGTGTATTGCCGTGGTGCTGTGTGCCGTGACAGCTGTGTACTGTGTAGTTCAGTCTCCTTCCTCATGAGCCTGCTGACTGGACAGAGCTCTGAGCACTTCCTGCACTGCCTCTCTCCCTCCTTCTCTTTCCTGTTCCCAGTGCAACCAAACTCAAACCCCAGAGAGAGGAGGATTCCTTTATCTCCCTTCACAAGGACTTCCCATTTGTTTACTGTGACCAGTTCCCTACCCTTCCAATCACACTGGCTGGGACTCTGTGTATTAATCCCGCTTATTTAATCATCAGCGCTCCCTACCCAGTGAGACTCGGTCAGAAGCTACTGATGCTAGAGGAGAAGGAAGTCCCACAGGACGCAGTGCATGAATGTTATTTGACTTGCTTGGTTGTCTGACCTGCCGGCCTCCTTTGGGCCTTCCAGAAGTGCCTCATTGACATCTGATGTACACCAAGCCTTCGCGGCGCTGGAGGTAGACGGTGAATATTCCCACTGTGAAGGGCATAAACTCCTGCTAGGTCCCCAAGAACCTCTGTATTCTCTGTATCCAACACCCCGTGTGGGCTGAGAGATGCATCCCCGCACACAGGCTGTGTAGACTCCTACTGGTTTGAATATTGCTCTTGGATTTATTTTTCAAAAAGCACACAATTGTGGGTCAGGCAATTTTCTCTTCTTCTTCTCCCAGGCTACCCTTCTGTCATCTGGCCCCTCTCACAAGTGCAGGCTGCTGGTACCACGTCAGGCCAGAGAGGGGAAATGGAGCGATAATGGCCGAATCTCAGCCATCACCATCTCACCTGGAGAAATTTGTGTAACTCACCTCCTTTTATTCCGAATAAGACTTTTTATCCTTATGAGATTATGATGACAGTAGTAGTTCCTGAGTAGTTCTTAAAACATCTCTGGCTTTCCACAGATGTTTGCAGTCTGTTGTGTATTTGCAACATATGTTCTATTGTTCCCAAGTCCAAAGTGTTTCCCCTCGAGGTGCCTATCTCCCTGTGAAGCATTGAGAAATGAAATCCTGAACATCAAATCCTGCCTGTGTCCGAGGTTTCAGTGAATTTAAAGCTCTGGCTCTGCTTTGACAGCCTCCATAAATGGCCGTGTTTTTCACCTTTGTGCAGCCCCAGTGAATTCTTCCATGTGTGGCCTATAATTTTGATCATGTGTCTCGTCTCCGTGTTCTAATCTAGCACAAACCATCAACAACCTGTGTGACTGATGGGCCCTGGCTTCATTTACGAGCAAAGCATACTGGCTACCCACTCCATGATCTCCAGGAAAGTTCTTCCTGGTGAGCAAGATCCCCCTGGCACTGTACTTTCATAGGGTGTGCAGACTAAAACCCAATTTTCTTTTTTTCTCACACAGGCTGTTTTGGACTTCTGGGCAAAGCATGAGGGTTCTTCGGAGACTTTACTCATCAAATCATTTTGTAGGAAAAGCAAGAACGTTATGATGTTCCTTACTCTAAATATTTTATACTGAAATTGGCCATGAAAAATTTGTCCCACTCGTAAGTGCCTTTTCATACTAGACCATCTCTTTCCTGTTTCCCATTCTTCCCTTAACTGGAAATAAATAAAGGCTTCCTCAGGATCACAGCAATTCACAAAGCAGAAATGAAAGTTTTTTGCACCTGTTGTATGCTGTACCCCTTAGGAAATGAGCTCCTTGTTCTTTCACCCACACAGCTCACAGGGACCCTCTCAACTAGGTGTGGTATCTCACATTAGAATCGAAGGTGCTGAGGCTCAGCAAGGTCACTTCACTTGCCCAAGCCACTGTGCGGTGGGACAATGGCCTTTCAGGGGCCTGACTTCCCTGCTCAGTCTCTGTGCACTGCTCTCTGCCTTCTGATCTGTCAAGGACTAAGCAGGAGTAGTACTCACCCTATCCTTTCTGCTTTTGGACCAAATTATTTGAAACAGTTTTGAACGTAAACATAAAAATTACAAGACTGCTCCAAAGAACTCCTGTGGCCACCCTCCATCTCCTAATGAATCAGTGCCCTTTGTCATGTGAGCAGAGCCAGTGGCTCATCCAGCCCCTCCAGGCAGAGCTACAGTTCCAGGAGGCCCTCCATGGAAAAATCAGTCAGAGCCTGTGAGGTCCATGTCTTTTACCAATACCTGCCCCAGAGAGGTTTTCTTCTCTCGCTCCCGTGTACCAATGGGGCAACTATCTAGGGTATCCTGGTGCCATGTCCTGCTGCAGACACTGACAGCCAGGTCAGGGTTTCCATGAAGAGGGTGAGAAATTCTCAGACCCGCATCTCAAAAGTGTGATGTGTGTGATGTGGTAAGGCCCTGCCAGGTCATCATTTAAAATGGGCCAGGAGAGGCCAAAGTCACCCATGAAGATGGGCCAAGGTGAGTGAATGGAGCATTGACATTAAATTATATGTAGGTCAGTCCTGTGTGTGGGTTCTGATGATAATGTGTGAATTGTGTGTATAGGCTGTGATTCCAGCAGTGGAGCCACAGCCACTCTGCTCTGTCCCATCCTCTCCCCAGTGGGAGAGATTCTGTAGAAATACACAAACACAGCTATATTACAACTTGATCTTCTATTGGGGGCTTTTCCCCACAGTCCAAATCAATAATATTGGGCAGTACTTCAGAAGTTTGGTAAAATGTTTTCCCTTTTCTCCTCCAAACACAAAGAAAATTCAAAGCATAGGTATAATAATGCCTGGCCAGTAGTTGAGACCAGAGGGGTAAAGCAACATGAAATTAAGCAGTGACAAAAACAATTTTGGACCTCGATTCAAAAATAACACTTGAGAACAGGGACATCTGGATATGACAATTCCTTCATTAACCAAATTGGTTTTCAGTTAACTAAAGAGACTTTGTTAATTTAAATATTAGCTATGTTAAATATTAGCTAAAGAGGTTTTATCCTTAGCTCAGTATGAATTAATATTTAATATTATTAATTCAACTAAATTACATTGATGAATGATTAATACCCTGTGCCCTAAGGAAATATGGTGAGCACACCAGTCCAAAGAATTGGTTGTAGAAAAAGACCTGGTAGGGCAGGGGTCATGGAAGATTCGTATAACGGAGTTGTGGGGAGTGTTGTTGGAAATGAGAGAGGGGCTAGAACAGAAGGACACAAAGGCAGGTAGGGGAGTTTAGAGTTTGTGGCCAGTGGAGTGTTCAGGGTAGAGGACAGTAAAAAATTAGTTTTCATAGGTAGAGATAGGACAAGATGAGAACAGGACTTCTGGGTGATTGAAGCTGGTGGAGCAATTGATAGTGTGGAGGTGGTAGAATCAGAGAAGAGGAAGGAGACGGATGAATCTGGGCACCGATGACAGAGTCCAACATCGATAGTAGTACGCTGCCGGGAAGACTGAAGAGGGAAGTTCATGACAGATCTTGACCTGTGGTGTTCCCTTTTTTAATGTCTTTGGTGTTGGTATTAGGGTAATGTTGACCTCATGAAATATCGTAGGACATATCTTCTCTGCTTCTATTTTCTGGAAGAGATTGTAGAGCATTGGGATAATTTCTTCCTTAAATGTTTGGCAGAATTCAACTGATTTTATCTGTGCCCAGCCCTTTCTGTTTTGGAAGGTGATTAATTATTGACTCAATTTCTGTTAGAAGACCCTAGGACTATTCAGATATCTATTTCTCCTTGTGTGAGTTTTGATAGATTCTATCATTAAAGTAAATGATCAGTTTCAAACATTAAGGCACAGAATTGTTCAATATTCCCTTATTATCCTTTTAATGTCTGTGGCATCTTTTAAATGTCCATAGTGACAGTCTTTCTTTCACTTGTCACATTAGTAATTTGTTTCTTCTCTCTTTTTTTTCATGGTTAACCTGGCTAGCTGTTTATCAATTTTACTGAGCATTTTAAAGAACCCACTTCTGGTTTTGTTGATTTTCTCTACGGATTTCCTATTTTCAATTTCATTGATTTCTGCTCTACTTTGTATTAGTTATTTTTTTGTATTTCCTAAGATTTCTTTATATTAACTTTTTTACGTTGGATTTAATTTGTTCTTTTTTTGTAGTACCCTATGATGGAAGCGTAGATTATTGATTTTGATCTTTCTTTTTTTCTAATTTATGCATTCAATACTATAAATTTCCATCTTAGCACTGCTTTTGTTGCATTCTACAAGTTTTTATTGTATTTACATTTTCATTAGTTCAAGTATCTTAAACTTCTCTTGAGACTTCTTTGACCTTTGTTTTATTTAGAAGTATATTGCTTCATCTACAGGTGTCCTAGGATTTTGCAGCTACCTTTCTCCCATTGATTTCTTGTTTAATTCCACTGGGATCTGAGAGCACATTTTGTATGTTTTCGACTTTAAATTTGTTAATGTGTGTTCTCATGACCCAGAATGAGCCTGTCTTAGTGACTGTTCCATGTAAGCTTGAGAAGAATGTGCGTTCTGCTGTTGTTTGGTGGAGTATTCTATAAATGCCAATTTTATCCAGTTGGTTGATGGTGCTGTTTAGTTCAACTATGTCCTTATGATTTTCTGCCTGCTGGAAGTGTCTGTTTCTGATAGAGGGATGTTGAAATCTCTAAAGACAGTTGATCCTTGAACAACATGGGGATTAGTCAAACATCCCCCATGCAGTCAAAAATCCACATAGAGCGTTTGACACTCAAAAAACTTTACGAATAGCCTATTGTTGACTGGAAGTCTTATTGAAACAAAAAAGTTGATTAGCACCTATTTTGTATGTTATACATATATGTATTCTTGCAAGAAAATAAGCTAGAGGAAAGAAAATGTTTTTTCAAATTGTTGCAAATCAAAAAATTTCCCAACATGTTTATTGAAAAAAAAAATCCACGTATAAGTAGACCCACGCAGTTCAAATCTATGTTGTTCAAGGGTCAACTGTGTATTAGTGTTTCTCCTTGCAGTTCTGTTTTTGCCTCATGTATTTCTGTACTCTTTTGCTGGGTACTACACATTAAGAACTGTTCTATCTTCTTGGAGAAATTACCCTTTTTTCCATATGTTACATTCTTCTTTATTCCTGATCATTTTCATTGCTCTGAAGTCTGCTGTGTCTGAAATTAATATAGCTACTCCAGCTCTCCTTTGATTAGTGTTACTGTTATATGTATAGCTTCTTCCATCTTTTTACTTTTAATCTATGTGTGCCTTTTTATTTCAAGTGGATTTCTTGTGGACAACATATTGTTAAGTGCTTTTTCTCCACTCTTGCAGTCTATCTTTTAACTGGTGTAGTTAAACGATTGAAGTTTAAGGTGTTTATTGGAATACTTGGATGAACATCTACCACACTGTTCTAAATTCATTGCCCTTTTTCTTGGATTCTTTTTCCTCTTCTTTTTCTGCCTTCTCTGGTTTTAATTGAGAATTCTATGTGATTCCATTTTCTCCCCTCCTCTTGTCATATCAATTACACTTCTGCGTCCTTACTTTCTGTTTCATCTTATTCAGTGGTTGCTCTTGAGTTTGCAATATACACTCACAACTAATCTAAGGCATCTTTCAAGTAACATTCTATTGATAAGGAAAACATTCAACACAGCCGTCAAGGTCAGCAAACCGCTCTTTCCCTCCAGTTGGCAAAGCACTCCCAGCTCCCTCCTCCCCTCCTCCAGGCTCCTCTTTTGCCCTGCGCATGCTGAAATGTCACATATCAAAATAATATAAATTGCTCCCCTTGCTTGTGCTCAGGGCTCAGGCCTTTGGAGATTACTCCCCTCTGAGACCACCAGTATAAAATAAAACCTCAACTCCCAAAGACCTCTGAGTGCTGCTTGGTTCTTCCATCAGTGATCCAGTCCATGTTTTCCAGTATTTTCTGTAACATTTGGTTTCCTGACCATGAAACCCAACTGCGCTGGCCCATTATTGCCACTGGTTTCAAGGAACAGCAGGGCGATGATGGAATGGGAGATCACAATGGAGAAGGAGCGCCCTGCCTGGTCTTCCAGCAATCTCCCACCAGGTCGCCCTGGGCCAGCCCCGCTCCGCTGTTCCTGCTGGACTCAAGGAGGCTTGGCAGGTGAGGACCTGGTTCCAACACAGAATCTGGTAAGGCCCTGGGGCCCCTGACCCACCCCGTTCCCACCTGTTGGGGTGGAAGGGGAGCCTGATCATCTCCTAGAGACTTCTTAGAAGTCTCACAGGTAGACATTCCCCAGGGGGGAATGTTTAAACTCTGGTCTGAGTGTGTGAGTGAGTGTGCAGGGCAGCTGCCATTCAGTCTGCACTGAATCTGTGATTCCACGGCCTGTGCTATGGATTCTGAGTGGGCTCTTCACCGTATTTGCAGTCGGCCAACTCAGTTTTGGCTAATCTGGCCTGGGACTTATACAGGTGCACCTTAGTCAAGGCTGACTAAATTCTCCACAAGGAGAGCAAATGGACCGGCATCTTACTGGTCTCCTCTCTAGAGGAGGCACCCCTCCCTTGTCTGTTGTCGTGGCATGATCATATGGACATGTCAGGGGTCACAGCACAGCAAACCCATGGTTCTTGACACCATGATCAAAAATTTCAGGAATGAATTTTCAGAAAACTACAGAGTAAAATTAACTCCTGGCAGGTTGAAAACTCTGTGTGAATCTGTATTGCCCACCTTTAGTGTAGGGTGACCTCCAGAAGGAACCCTAAATGTCCCAACAATTTGCTGAGTCTGGTGGGTCATCACTAGAGATCCAGGTCATTATGACCAGTTCCCATACTTTAACTACTGGTTAGAAGTTGCCCAGACCCTTCCTCCTTGGGTGCAATTCCCGTGTGACAAGCAGGGACAGGGTAGGGTCTTAGTCGCCTCAACAAAGCAGCCCTCAAGGAATCAACAGAAGCCTGAGCATCTGTAGATTCTTGCTGGTGACCCAGAGGAAGAGCTAATACTGCCCCCACTTTTTACGTCCCCAAGGCCATCAGCACCCAGTCCCTGGTCCCTGATACTCCACCACCCACAGCCTCCCTGCCAACTCCAGAACCAGTGGACCCACTCTCCCATGGGCCAGCAGTCAGACTGTGCCTTTGGCCTGGAACAAGCGCCCTTCAGATGCCAGTGCAAGAGACGCAGGAGTCTGAAAGGCATCATATAGACGGGACCATCCAGTATAGCCGGTCCATGTGTTACTATCGACCCTTCTCCACGACTGTCACCCCATCAGAAAAGCCACAAGCCCTGGTTGATCTCATGAAATACCTCTTCCAAATCCATCAGCCAACCTAAAAACTCAACAGCTTCTCTGCACCCTGTTCACAATGGAAGGGAGGACGCAGCCGGGATCCTTGATCAGGGTGCATGGGCTGAAATTGCTGTCACCAAGGAGCACCCTGAGTGGGACTTCACCACCCCTGAGGGACAGCACCAGATCTGCTAATATCAGGACGCCCTCCTCCAGGGGATCAAAGCCAGGTCCAAAAAGCCTATGAACACGACCAAAGTATCTTCAGTCACTCAACAACCAGGAAAGTCTGCTGGGGACTAGTATGAAAGACTGTGTGAAGCTAATCGCATCTACACCCCCTTCAATCCTGAGTCACCAGGGAGCCCACAAATGGTCAACACCTCATTTGTAGCTCAAGCCACCCCAGACATCCAACAAAAGCTCCAAAAACTGGAAGGCTTTGCTGGGATAAATTTCACTCAACTAATTAAAATGCCAACAAAGTATATCTAAACAGAGAAGTTCAGGCTGTCAGAGAGACTGAAAGGAAGATGAAGAAAAAGGCCAGCTTCCTGGCAGCTGCCCTAAAAGAAAGAGAGATGACCAAAAGGCAGAGAAAAGCCGGCCGCCAAGAGGGGGGAAGCTTAGGACGCCCCTAGCCAGGGACCAGTGTGCTTACTGTGAAGAGAAGGGGCATTGGAAGAACAAATGCCCCAACCGAGGCAAAGTCCTGAAGCCCAGTCGCTGCTAGGAGGAGCCTCATGAAGGAAGGCTCATTAGTCTGGCCGGAACAGACTCAGATTGACAAAGACCAGGCTCTCTCACGCTCAGGCCCCATGAGCCCATGGTTAAAATGAAAGTGGGGGGACAACATATGACTTTAATGGTTGACACAGGGCAGAACACTCTGTGGTCACCCTCCCTGTAACTCCCTTCAGTAAAAAGACTGCAACTATTCTCAGAGCCACTGGGACATAGGCAGTCCAGCAGCACTTTTGCCAAGCCCGCCAGTGTGAACTTGGAAGCCACAAGGCCTGACATGAGTTCCTCTACCTGCCTGAGTGCCCCTTGGCTGAGAAATACTCTCAAAGCTCGGAGCCCAAATAACTTTTGAACCAACTGAATGCACCAGCCTCAAACTAAACCCAGGCCAAGAAGAGCCAGGGTCCCTCATACTGGCAGTAACCACATCCAGGGAAGAGGAGTGGAGGCTATTCTGTGCCCAGACCCTCTCAAGTAGCCCACCTGAATTCAGAGCTGCCTTCCCCTCAGTATGGACTGAAGACAACCCACCTGGACTTACTCATAACTGAGCCTCTGTCATTGTAGAATTGACTCCGGGGGCCCAGCCACAAAGACAGCGACAGTAACCCCTCTCACAAGAGGCGAGAGCAGGCATCCAGGAGCACCTGATCAGACTCAAGAGAGGCAGGAATTCTAACCGAGTGTCGGTCACCCTGGAACACCCCGCTCCTACCAGTCAAAAACCAGGAGGAGGGCACCGGCCTGTTCAAGACCTGCGAGCCATTAACAGAGTGGCTGTTTCTTTTCACCTGGTGGTCCCGAATCTGTACACTCTCCTCAGCCAGATCCTGGGGTCTGCCAAATGGTTCACTTGCCTAGACTTAAAGGATGCCATCTTCTGCCTCCAGCTCCCCCCCCCCAAGCCAGCTCTTGTTTGCCTTCGAATGGATTGAACCTGATACAGGGCGGCAGATGCAGTCAACATGTATGCGGCTTCCACAAGGGTTCAAGAACTCACCCACTCTCTTTGGAGAGGCATTGGCTGCAGACCTTGCCAACTTTCTGAAGGAAGCCACATGCTGTGCCCTCCTGCAGTACGTAGATGACCTCCCCCTTGCCAGTGACACGCAGGAAAATTGTGCAAAAGGCACAAATCCTGAAACTCCTGTCAGACTCAGGATACTGAGCCTCATAAAAAAGGCACGAATTTGCCAGCAGCAAGTCTGGCACTTGGGCTTCCTCCTCACCCAGGCAGAAAGGGCAGTGGGGCCAGAGAAGAAAAGGTCATTATCTCCTTACCTCAGCCCCAGACAAAGAAAGGCATATGAGAGTTCCTGAGGGCCGCTGGGTTCTGCAAAATCTGGATTCCCAGGTTCTTGGCAATGGAAAAACCCCTCTACAGCCTCCTGGGAGGCCAAGACCAAGAGTCCCCTGTCTGAACAGAAGAGGCAAGAGCCATCTTCCTGGGAATAAAGGCTGCTTCAGAACAGGCAGCAGCCCTAGGCCTGCCAGATACAAAAAAAAGCCCTTCAATCTCTTCATACATGAAAAAAAAAGTGGCTCTTGAAGTTCTCACATAAACTGTTAGGCCCTGGCAGCAGCTGGTTGCATATCTGTCAAAAAAAAAAAAAACTAGACCCAATTGAGGCAGGATGGCCTCCCTGCCTCAGGACACTGGCAGCCACAGGTCTATTCATTAAACAAGCAGATAAACTTACCCTGGGACAAGAAATAAATGTCAAGGTCCCCCATATTGTTGTGTCACTCTTGAGCATGCAGGGACACTGATTCCTCTCCAACTCTCAGCTGGCACAATACTAAGACTCCTCAAGGCTGTCTGACTCCCCAAAAAAGTAGCAATTCTGCATTGCAAAGAACACTAAAAGAAAACAACCCTATAACACAGGGGGACCAGCTGGCAGATAAGGCAGCTAAAACAGTGGCCAATAAAAACAGATAAAGCTCCTTCCCTCACCATGGCCCTAACACCCCAAGTTGAGGCCCCTCCACCCATGTACACTGAATAAGAAAAGGACTGGGCCATGGCTGAAGGAGCCACCCTAACTAAAAAAGAAAAAGAAAAAAATGATCGTTGCTTCCAGACAGACACATCTTTGTCCCAACTGCAACTGGAAGGCATCTAGTCAGCAAATATCATCAGCTCACCCCCCAAAGAAAAACTGCACTAGAAGCCCACCTCAAAAAGCAATATTACATTAGCCAGTTTCCAGCATTATTAAGCCAAGCAATAGGTGAGCAGAGCATGACTTGTGCCAGAAATAATGCTCAATCTGCACTGCGACCCCCACCAAGTGTCCAAAGAGCAGGAGTTGCCCCCTTTGAAAACCTTGAGATAGACTTAACAGATGTCCAGCCAAGCAGAGGACTCAAATACCTTCTAGTAATAGTGAGTACATACTCTGAGTGGGTTGAAGCCTCAACCAGGACAAAACAAAGCCAGGAGATAGCCAAAGTCTTCCTGAGAGAAATTGTGCCCCAGATTGGCCTACAGTCTACAATTCACAGTGACAATGAACCTGCCTTTGTAGCAGATGCAGTACAGATTTTAACTAAATCTCTCAATATTACGTGGAAACTCCACACTGCGTAGAGGCTACAAAGTTCAGGGAAAGTAGAGCGAACGAACTGCACCCTCAAAGGAACCCAACCTAAATTTTGCCAAGGAATTGGCCTCCTGTGGCCAGACCTACTGCCCCTGGCTCTCCTGCATGCTCGCTGCACACCTGGGACTCAAGGCTTTTCCCCTTTTGAATTAGTGTATGGACACCTTCCCCCATATTTAGGTAGCCTCCCAGGGAACCTACACCATATAGAAAATAAGGAGGCAAGAGAACAGCTCCAAGCCTTAAGAGCCACCCTAAATAAGCTGCAGCAATATACCATAGAAAGAGCCCTGATCTCCTTAGGGACCCCAGTACATTCCTTCCAGGCCGGGGACTCAATCTGGGTCAGAAATTGAAAAAAGGGCCCCCTCAAACCTCAGTGGACTGGCCCCCACATTCTTGTTCTAACCACTCCTACTGCCCTCAAAGTTACAGTCATCTCTCCGTGGGTCCATCATTCTAGAGTGAAAAGGGCCCAGAATCCAGACAAAGAAATACATCAGTGGAAGGCCCAGCCAGACCTCCAGGATCCTCTATACCTCCACATCTGATGATTACCCTCTGACTAATGAACACCTGCACGCCGTGGATCCTGGCCCTCGCTGGAATGGACTTTCTCATCCCGGGCATTAAACTCTCTGCTGCTGTGCCCTCTGACTAAACTGTTCCTCAGAAAGTTGCCCTTTCTATTGTCTATTGGGTAATCGTTAAGTTATTTTGCTGTGCTAACCTGTCTCTCCTAGCTGAACTCAAGTCTCAGCCTGCATTTCCAAAGTACCTCTCTATCATGTTTAACTGTACAAAAGTTATAAAGTGCATGGTCATCCCCCAAGGGAGCTGCCCTCAGTGGCCCTACACCTTTAGCACCTGTCCTCTCACACTCAAATAAGCCAGCCTGAGTGTAATGCTCAGCTTAGCTCAAAACAATTAAAAGTATAAATACAAGCCATTATAACCCTATCACAAACCCAAAAGGTTACGCCCCCTAAAACGAAATGTTTAAAGGGGCATCGGGGGGGAGTGATAAGGAAAACATTCAACACTGCCATTAAGGTCAGCAAACTGCTTTTTTCCTCCAGTTGGCAAAGCACTCCCAGCTCTCTCCCCCCCTCCTCCAGGCTCCTCTTTTGCCCTGTGCATGCTGAAATGCCACATATCAAAATAATATAAATTGCTCCCCTTGCTTGTGCTCGGGGCTCAGACCTTGGGAGATGACTCCCCTCTGAGCCCGCGGTGTAAAATAAAACCTCAACATTCCAAGACCTTCGAGTGCCACTTGGTTCTTCTGTCAGTGATCCAGTCCAGGTTTTCCAGTATTTTCTGTAACACTATCATTTCATGGGTAGTGCAGGTACCTGATACCACAGTATTCCCGATTCCTTCCTCGCATCCATTGTAACATCACTATTATTCATTTCACTTATCCATAAGCTGTCGTCACTGACCCCATTTTTGCTATTAATACTTTGAATTGCTATCTGTTAGAACAATCAAGAATAAGTAGAAGAAAAGACTTCATTTTAATTTATTCTTTCTCCGACATTCTTCCTTTCTTTGTATAGATCCGTTTCTGATCTATAACATTCTTCCCTGTTCTGAGGAATTTCTGTGAACATATTTTGCAAGGTGGATCTACCGGTAACAAATCTTCAATTTTTATTTGGGAAAGTCTGCATTTTTCCTTCAGTTTTGAATGACAATTCTCTGATAGAGGGATGATACAGACTTCTAGGTTGGTGGTGGTGATTTTCTTATACTATTCTCTTCCTGCTTGTGTGGTTTCTGAAGAGAAGTCTGATTTAATTCTTATCCTTGCTCTTTTGTTAGGTAAGGTGTGTTTTCCTATGGTATTTTAAGATTTTTCTTTTCATCCTTTATTTTCTGCAGTCTGACTATGATATTCTTAGGTGTGTAGTTTTTGGCATACCCTGCTTGGCACTCTCTGAGCTTCCGGACCTGTAGTTTGCCATCTATAATTAACTTTGGGATATTCTCGGTCAATATTGCTTCAAATATTTCTTCTTTTTTCCTCTCTTCCCCTTCTATATTCCATTACACATTTTGTGTTTGTCCCACAGTTCTCAGATAGTCTGTTCTTTTTCATTCCTTTTTCCTCTTGCATTTCAGTCTTAGAAGTTTCTACTGATAATTCTTTAAACTCAACAAAGTCTTTGCTCAGCCACATCTGGTCTATTGTTGAGCCCATCAAAGACATTCTTCATATCTTTTACGGTGTTTTTTATCTCTAGCATTTCCTTTAAATTCTTTCTGACAGTTTCCATCTTTCTGCTTTCACATTATTACCCATATGTTGTCCACTTTTTCTATTAGCACCCTTAGCATATTAATCATAGTTGCTTTAAATTCCTGGTCTTATCATTCCAATATGTCTTGCCTACCTGCGTCTGATTCTGATTCTGATATGCCTGTCCTATTTTCCAGACTGTGTTTTTTGTCTCACAGTATGTCCTCTGATTTTCTTGTTGAAAGCCAACCATAATGTACTGGGTAAAAGGAACTGAGGCAAATAGGCCTTCGTGTGAGCTTCTGTCTCTATGTGCCTGGGGTTAGGCTGTGTTTATTGTTTAATGTACCTGTAGGTGTCAGAGGCTAAAATTTCCCCTGACACTCTTGTTATTGTCTCCTTTGGTTTCTTGGTTTCCTTAGAGGTTTCTGCTTAAAGAGGTCTGAGACCTGCAGCTCTTTCCACCATTCTCCCTATTATCATACAGGAGCCCTGGGGATGTGTCGGTAATGTGTGTGTCTATGTGGAAACATTCTCCAGTCTGATGATTAGTCTCAGTCTTTTAGTGAGCCTGTGCCCCCGGGCTGTGACCTTCATGAGTGCTTTTCAGGGTTCTCCCTACCATCTCTCAAGTGAATAAGGAAGGTTGATGGAGGCTGGAATTGGGTATTTTCTTTCCTCCAGGTCAGCTTGGATCTAGTAAAACCCCAGTTGGTTAGGCTCAGGTACAACAGTTGCTTTGAGGGCAGCCTTGTCAGGAAAAATGGAATGCTATGGATGTATTTCAAAATGTTTACTTTCTCCTCTCCCTGCCAGAAGCAAGAGGTCTCTGGTCTTCACTGTGATAAGCTTGTAGGACTTCTGAGAAAAGCTCCACAGAAGTGTGGAGGTCGTCTTAAGACTAGCCTGCTGGTGTTTTTAACTCATAGTTCTCCACAGTGAGCCTCTAGCCATGAGTCAGCCACACCTAGAGTTTTCCCTGTACTGGCTCCTGCCTAGGCTTCTCGGCCCCAGTGAGCTGTCATTGCCTGTCTGTGTCTCCGGTTTAGGGTGCAGCTGTTTGCCCCTGACCTTCATTCTCTGATGGATCTAAGAAGAGAGGTTGATTTTTAGTTTGTTCAGCTTTTCTCTTGTTGTGAGGACAACAGTGATGACTTCCAGATTCTTCCATGCCTGCCAGAAGCTGGAAGTCTCTGCAGACATCCCGAGGGAAGAGGGGGAGGATTGGTTATTGTCCCACTGTGGCTGGAAACCAGCTTTATGTCAAGACAGACGATAAAGCTGTAGAAGTCCAGAGGGAAGCTGGACAAGTATATGGTGATCTTGGGAACAAAAGACATTTTTAACATTTTTTCCAATTTCAGGCAAAGCATGCCATGATGGTGATATACCACACTGGGGAAACTTTATCTGATGGATCATAACAACAATCCAGGGGCCGTTTATTTAAATACAAAATATAAGACTCTTCAGTACACTTCTATCAGTGTGTACTGAAATCATACATAGGTATTTAGGGCTCCGTGCTCAGATAGGCTTCTGTGGTTTTAATGGGTGGATGTGGAACTACTTAATGCCTGACTGCATATTTCTGAATTCATTTTCAGAAAATCACGAAGGCACAGAGGATGAAGAAGGAAAAGCATCACTGGACTCCAGGTAACAATGAATGATCAGGGCCTGGAAGAGGATGGGTAAAGTATGAGGAGGTTCCACAAGTGAACAGACAAAGAGGTCAAAAGTAGCCACAGATTTCAAATGCAAAGGTAAACAAAACTGCTGGTTGTGTGATTACATTCACTCAATCTGTGAGGAAACAGCCTTCTAAAAAGGTTGTCTGTTGTCTCTGTGGTACTTGTCAGTCTCACATTAGGGAAAGTAACGAGTCACACCGAATTTTTTGTACTGACCCAATGCCTCTGTTCCTCCTAGATGGCTAAACTCAGGATGAGATGCATGTCTGCTTTCTTCATGGTTGGCCTTAGCCTGTTGGCAGGGATCACTAGCATTAAGTGTAACTAGACCAGAAAAAAAACAAATCAAGACATGTCACAATATTGATAGAAAGGTCTAGAAAGCAGAGATCTCTGGGAATCTGCAATGCCTCAAGGACCTTCATTCCCTGGGCTACTATATGTAAAGTTCAATACAATTTGTGCCTGAGGCTATTATGGTTCTCTGTGTCTGCTGTGTGTCATAACTGTACCATACAAGGAGAGTTGAGTCCCCTTACTCCTGACATGTTATCTAACCAGGTCTTTGAATACCTATTCCTCTCTCTCCTGCCCCTCAAGGCAGCCACACCTTGCCCTCATCAAAGGAGGATTAATTTCTTTCTCTTTGAGGGGATTTTACCTTGTGGTGTGTGACCACTTCCTATGCCTCCAAAGAGGACAACCTGGGAATCTTGTATCCAGTCCCTCTTAGTTTAATCATATTCTTTATCCCACTAGCCTGAGCAGAGAGGTACAGAAGAAGAAGAAAGTGAATGAAGTCCTGCAGGACCCGCTGACCCAAGTCACATGTCATATGACTTCTTCCAGTCACCACGACCTATCTGAATCCCAGACTGCCAGCACCAGTGTCTTGTCCAATGAGCATGACATCTACTCTGCTCTGGATATAGCTAAAGAGGGCAAAGCTCCACACGGTGTCCTGGGTAACCTCCATATTGCTTGTCTTCACTCCTCTCTGTCCAGTGTACAGAGACAGACAGATGCTTCTTTGCCAGCAGGCCCTGAAGATGCATCTTGGTTTGAATCATAGTCTAGGATTCTGATTTAAGCACATCACATACACTAGGTAGCTGTGCACTCTTCCTAGTCCCAGGGAAATCTCTGCTATCCTGGGCCCCAGTGCCAAGTATAGGATAGTGAACACAAGGCAAACCAGAGTGGGGAGATTGAAGAGATCGTAACAAACTCTTGGCCACCACTGACGGCTGTGCATAGCAGGCACTGCACGAGCTCCTACTTCAAAGATGGGGTACCTGATCTCTCCTGCAATGCTCTTACTAGTTACTATTCCTGGACAGTGACTTTGAGCATTAATGACTGCACAAGTAGGTTGGTAGTCCTGCCTATATCTTTAGAGATGCTGTCACCTTGGTTCCTCAGCTCCAAACACCAGTGCCTCTCACTTCTAAGTTAACTTGTCCTTGCCAAGCAGCCTGAGTACCAAAACAAAACACCTCTGTCACTCCATGACTGGAGTTTTCTCTGAAAATATGACATGGGCCCCAGCATCCCCCACCTCTATGAACTGGCAAATATCCTGAGCTCTCTAAAGTACCAAATACTATTTCCTGTTTGGGGGTGTATAGATCCCACCCATCAGTCTAGTTTTAGTGTATAATCTCTTCTGTAGCAACAAGAAGTAGAGTATCTGTTGGAACAAAGCTGAACCTTTCAGCAGCACCTCTTGAAGGTTACTAGATGTGTCCCCTGTGATCTCTGGGGGAGAGTATGTTTACCTGTTTGCTCAGCTCAGGGCAGAGGATATTGTGGTAGTGATCTAATTTGGACTGTCTGAGACAGTCCTCTCAATGGCTCAGGAAAGCAGGCTTGGCCACTTCTCACAAGGTCCGGCCTGAGGCCTCCTGCCATGTTCCTCTCAAAAACCAGGTTTTGCTCAGAGAAAATTCACATCATTGTGTTTATATAAGCCCATGTATTTCCAGAGTGTGAAGCAGGAACTGTGTGATGTGATTGGCCCTGTCTGAATTTATTTTCAGAAAATCAAAATAATCATAAGGATGAGAAAGGACAAGAGCCAGTGGCCTCCAGGTAACTTTCATAATCATGGACTGGGAATGCTAAAGTGATAGAGGTTTCATCTGGAGAAACCAGGGACAAACTAAAACTACTGAATACACCTATTTCATTCAACCAGCCAACCATGAGTATCTCTTTTAGGAACATTGCTGTTCCTATATTTATTGCCACTTCTTTTGAACTTCGCAAGTTGAGTAATACAGGGTCATCCAGGTGAACTAGGATTCTGTGCTCACACACACCACCTGGTCTTCCCTCCATGGTTAAAATCAAAGAGGGATACATATCTACTTTCTCCATTGTTCATATTCGTCTGTTGGCAGGTATTTCATGGGAGGAAAAGTAACTAGAAAAAAAAAAACAGAAGAAAATTCATGTCATGAAGGAGTAAGATCTAAATAACTCTTGCCTCAGAAATTCACATGTTTCAGCATGTAAATATTTTTTAAAATTATGAACAGTCACGAACACATGCCAGAATTCTATGTGGAGAGGTCTTAAGGGATATAGATCACAGAAATATCTGTTGAAACCCCTATCATGTATCGTTGCCTCATTTCCATTCTGACATGTTTCCTTCTATCCCACATTAGGAAATGTTATTCCCTAATTCATGATCAAGCATGAAAGCTGACCCACTTAGACCAGAAGTTACAGGAAGGGAGAGAAGTCTCTGTCCTACTCAGTCAGCACTTCAGGGACCTCCTCACCCACGATGACTCTGACAACTACCAGGGGCAGGGCATCCAAGAGCAACTGGCTGAGGGACACAGGCTGGAGGAGGGCCTCACCCACACGCTCAGCCCAGGTAAGGCGGCCGTAAGGCTCTGACCGGATGGAGCTGTTCCAAGGTCCCCAGCTCACAAAGACTCCACAGCTCCACTAGGAATGTTGTTACCAGCTGACCTGGTTCCACATCACAAGTGGGGCCATGACAGGACCAGGACGGGCTGGGTGGCCACAGAGAAGAGAAATGCCCAGGGTGGAGGTCAGAGTGTGCCAGCGGTCTGCTTCCTCCCTGATGGAACTTGGCCTTCGGGGCAGGAGGCAGCACCCACCCGGTGTAAAGTACAGAAATGAGGATGTGAACAGGTGGCAGCTTGTTTGCACGAAAAGAGCCCTGGACTCGTTGTGAAAGTCCCCAGGCTCCAGCCTGAGTGCTATCTTTACTAACCATGGGCAAGTGGCTGATTTTTATTTCTGGATTTCTGTTTCCTCATCTCTAAAATGATTAAAAACGTGTTGCCTGATAGCTGTAGCATTCAAATAGAGAACATTTATGGCTGTACTTTAAATAGGATAAAATCAAGTCACTCACTGGACTTGATTTCAGTACTTGATATAGTAGAATCTAGTAGTGGGATGTTGGTTTACATTGGAATGCTTAGCACTTCACATGGAGAAAAATTTCCCTGGTGAACAGAAGCAGCAGACTGGGATGTCTGCATGAAGTACCCACATGTATGAGAGTCCTGGGAAAGAATGTTTTTTTCTCTCCTCAGCAAAGCAGCAGGTTCTTTGTGAAAGGCATGGTGGGAGACACACCAATGAATTGGGAACCAGCTTTGTGGCAGGGGGGAGCTTATAGCTGGAGAAGCCCTGAGGGGAGCTGGACAAGTATCTGTTGATCTGGGCTGCAAAATAAAATTTTACTTTATCCCTAAACACAGGGATGTCATTAGGGTGATCTATCAGATCAGGGCCGCTTTGCCTGATGGATCAGAAGACCAGGGCAGTCCATTTTTTGAAAGACAACACATGAGACCTTTCTGAACTCACACGTAGATAGGTCATGTGTCCATGCCCAGATAGGCCACTGTGTTCTTATGGGTGAAGCGGGACTACTTGATATCTGAAAGGATATTCCCAAATTTGTTTGCAGGAAATCTTGAAGATAACAAGAATGAACAAGAATCACTGACCCCAAGGTAACAATGAAAGATCGGGGTGGGGGGGTAATGATATGGAGAGGGTTCTGGAAAGAATAGACCCAGAGGTCAAAGGTAGCACAAAGGAAGAACAAAAATTGCTGATGATACTGGTTTCATTGATGCATCTAATTTGGATTGTGTGTTGTCTTAGTAGAATTTGTAATCTGTCTCACTCCCAGGAAACTAACCAGGCTAACGGATTTTCTGCACTTTTAGAGATGGCTTTTTATCTTCTCTATTCGGGCAAGGTGCTCTGCCAGCCTACGTCTCTCCCCAGTTGTTCTTGGCAGCCCTGCCCTGGGTAGTTGTCAGGGGCATCGTGGGTGAGGAGGTCCTGGAAGTGCTGACTGAGTGGGACAGAGACGTCTCTCCCTTCCTGTAACTTCTGGTATAACTGGGTCAGCTTTCGTGCCTCATAATGAATAAGGAAATTATATTTCCTAAGGTGGGATCAAGTAAGATACAGATCTGCTTTCCGCATGTTGGCAGGTGTATTTCATGATAAGGAAAGTAACCAGACAAAATAAAAATTAATGTTTTGTACCAGCATTTACAGAAAGCGTAAAGATCACGAGATCTCTTGGAATCTAAAGTGCTTCAAGTGCATGTTTTTTCTGGGTCATTGCATATAAAATGCAAAAAATACACATAGATATGTGGTTCAGCAAAATGAGGCAGAGTTACACTTGAAAGGCATTTTGGGAATATTCTCATGGAAATCTCTCAAACCCCTTATTGTCTATCATTACCCCATTTCAAAGCTGATGTGTTTTCTTCTATCCCAGCTTAGGGGATACGATTTCCTCGTTGATAGTCAGACACGAGAGCTGACCCAGTTATGCCAGAAGATACAGGAAGGGAGAGAAGTCTCTGTCCTACTCAGTCAGCATTTCCAGGACCTGCTCACCCACGATGACCCTGACAACTACCCAGGGCAGGGCTTCCAAGAGCAACTGGCTGAGGGACACAGGCTTGAAGAGTGCCTTGCCCACACGCTCAGCTCAGGTAAGGTGGCCATGGGCTCTGACTGCATGGAGGTCCCCGGCTCACAAAGACTCCACAGCTCCACTAGGAATGTTGTTAGCAGCTGTTCTGGTTCCATGTCATTGTGGGGCCATGAGAGGACCAGGACAGGCTGGATGGCCACAGAGAAGAGAAATGCCCAGGGTGGTCAGAGTGTGCCAGCGGTCTGCTTCCTCCCTGATGCAACTTGGCCTTTGGGGCAGGAGGAAGCACCCACCCGGTGTAAAGCACAGAAAGGAGGATGTTTCAGGAGGCAGCTTACTAGCATGAAATGAACCCTGGACTGAGAATGAGTTTTTCAGGCTCCTGGTGAGCACTGGCTTTTATAACTATGAGCAAGTGATTGATTTATCATTCTTGGATTTCTGTTTCCTAATCGATAAAAATGGGGGTACTGCATAGTAGTTATAACTATTAAATGAGGGAATGTTCATGAATGTACTTCAGAAAAGCATAAAAACCCTAAATGTATGGGGTTGATATACTTAAAATAGTAGCATCTCATGACAGTTACATTGGTTTATACTGGAACACTTTCCATAAAGAAAATTTCACTCTATTACACTATAAAAGCCAACTTGCATGCATAGAGGTTAATTATTTATATATTTATTTGTTTGTTTTTTGTTTATGTATTTATTAAGGTATTATTGATATGCACTCTTATGAAGGTTTCACATGAAAAAACAATGTGGTTACTACATTCACCCATATTATCAAGTCCCCCCCCATACCCCAATGCAGTCACTGTCCATCAGTGTAGTAAGATGCCACAGATTCAGTTTGCCTTCTCTGTGCTACAGTGTTTTCCCCGTGATTCCCCACACCATGTGTACTAAACATAATACCCCACAATCCCCTTCCCCCGTCCTCCCCACCCACCCTCCCACACCCCTCCCCTTTGGTAACCACTAGTATCTTCTTAGAGTCTCTGAGTCTGCTACTATTTTGTTCCTTCAGTTTTGCTGCGTTGTTATACTCCACAAATGAGGGAAATCATTTGGCACTTGTCTTTCTCCACCTGGCTTATTTCACTGAGCATAATATCCTCCAGCTCCATCCATGTTGTTGCAAATGGCAGGATTTCTTTCCTTCTTATGGCTGAATAGTATTCCATTGTGTATATGTACCACTCTTCTCTATTCATTCAACTACTGATGAACACTTAGGTTGCTTCCATATCTTGGCTATTGTAAAAAGTGCTGCAATAAACATAGGGGTGCATATGTCTTTTTGAATCTGAGAAGTCGTATTTGGGTAAATTCCAAGGAGTGGGATTCCAGGGTCAAATGGTATTTCTATTTTTAGTTTTTAGAGGAACCTCCATATTACTTTCCACAATGGTTGAACTAGCTTACATTCCCACCAGCAGTGTAGGAGGGTTCCCCTTTCTCTGCATCCTCGCCAGCATTTCTTGTTCTTAGTCTTTTGGATGGTGGCTATCCTTACTGGTGTGAGGTGATATCTCATTGGGGTTTTAATTTGCATTTCTCTGATGATTAGTGATGTGGAGCATCTTTTCATGTGTCTGTTGGCCATCTGAATTTCTTCTTTGGAGAACTGTCTCTTCATATCCTTGGCCCAATTTTAATTGGGTTATTTGCTTTTTGGGTATTTAGGCATGTAAGTTCTTTATATATTTTAGATGTTAACCCCTTGTCAGATATGTCATTTACAAATATATTCTCCTGTACTCTAGGATGCCTTTTTGTTCTGTTAATGGTGTCCTTTGCTGTACAGAAACTTTTTCGTTTGATGTAGTCCCATGAGTTCATTTTTGCTTTTGTTTCCCTTGCTCAAGGAGATGCGTTCAGGAAGAAGTTGTTCATGCTTATATTCAGGAGATTTTTGCCTATGTTGTCTTCTAAGAGTTTTATGGTTTCATGACTTACATTCAGGTCCTCGATCCATTTTGAGTTTACTTTTGTGTATGGGGTTAGACAGTAATCCAGTTTCATTCTCTTAAATGTAGCTGTCCAGTTTTGCCAACACCAGCTGTTGAAAAGGCTGTCATTTCCCCATTGTATGTCCATGGCGCCTATATCATATATTAATTGACCATATATGGTTGGGTTTATATCAGGGACCTCTAGTCTGTTCCATTGGTCTATGGGTCTGTTCTAGTGCTAGTTCCAAATTGTCTTGAGTACTGTGGCTTAGTAGCAAAGCTTGAAGTTGGGGAGCATAATTCCCACAGCTGTATTCTTCCTTCTCAGGATTGCTTTGGCTCTTCGGGGTCTTTTGTGGTTCCATATGAATTTTAGAATGATTTTCTCTAATTCGTTGACGAATGCTGTTGGTATTTTGATAGGAATTGCACTGAATCTGTAGATTTCTTTAGGCAGAATGGCCATTTTGACAATATTAATTCTTCCTGTCCATGAGCACAGGATGTGTTTCCACTTATTGGTATCTTCTTTAATTTCTCTCATGAGTGTCTTGGTCTTGCAGTTTTCAGAGTATAGGTCTTTCACTTCCTTGGTTAGGTTTATTCCTAGGTATTTTATTCTTTTTGATGCAACTGTGAATGGAATTGTTTTCCTGATTTCTCTCTCTGCTACTTCATTGTTAGTGTATAGGAATGCCACAGACTTCTGCGTATTAATTTTGTATCCCGCAACTTTGCTGAATTCAGATATTAGATCTAGTAGTTTTGGAGTGGATTCTTTAGGATTTTTTGTGTACAATATCATGTCATCTGCAAACAGGGACAGTTTAACTTCTCTCCTGCCAATCTGGATGCCTTTTATGTCTTTGTGTGGTCTGACTGCTGTGGCTAGGACCTCCAGTACTATTTGAATAGAATTGAGGAGAGTGGGCATCCGTGTCTTATTCCCAAACTTAAAGGAAAAGTTTTCAGCTTCTTGCTGTTAAGTATAATGTTGGCTGTTCGTTTGTCATATATCTCCTTTATTATGTTGAGGTACTTGCCCTCTATACCCATTTTGTTGAGAGTTTTTATCATGAATGAATGTTGAATTTTGTCAAATGCTTTTTCAGCATCTATGGAGATGATCATGTGGTTTTTGTCCTTCTTTTTGTTGATGTGGTGGATGATGTTGATGGATTTTTGAATGTTGTACCATCCTTGCATCCCTGGAATAAATCCTACTTGATCATGATATATTTTTGAATTTGGTTTGCTAATTTTTTGTTTTATATTTTTGCATCTATGTTCATCAGGGATATTGATCTGTAGTTTTCTTTTTCTGTGGTGTCTTTGCCTGGTTTTGGTATTAGAGTGATGATGCCCTCATAGAATGAGTTTGGATGTATTCTCTCCTCTTCTACACTTTGGAAAACTTTAAGGAGGATGGGTATTAGGTCTTCACTAAATGTTTGATAAAATTCAGCGTTAAAGCCATCTGGTTCAGACATTTTCTTCTTAGGTACGTTTTTGACTACCAGTTCAATTTTGTTGCTGGTAATTGGTCTGTTCAGATTTTCTGTTTGTTCCTGGGTCAGCCTGGAAAGCTGTATTTTTCCAGAAAGTTGTCCATTTCTTCTAAGTTATCCAGTTTGTTAGCATATAATTTTTCATAGTATTTTCTAATAGTTCTTTGTATTTCTGTGCTGTCCATAATGATTTTTCCTTTCTCATTTCTGATTCTGTTTATGTGAGTACACTCTCTTTTTTTCTGGGTAAATCTGGCTAGGGGTTTATCTATTTTGTTTTTTTCCTCAAAGAACCAGCTCTTGCTTTTGTTGATCCTTTCTATTGTTTTATTCTTCTTGATTGTATTTATTTCTGCTCTAATCTTTATTATGTTCCTCCTTCTACTGACTGTGGGTCTCATTTGTTCTTCTTTTTCTAGTTTCATTAATTGTGAGTTTAGACTGCTCATATGGGAATGTTCTTCTTTCCTGAGGTAGGCCTGTATTGCAATATACTTTCCTCTTAGCACAGCCTTCACTGCATCCCACAGATTTTGTGGTGTTGAATTATTGTTGTCATTTTTCTCCATATATTGCTTGATCTCTGTTTCTTTTGGTCATTGATCCATTGATTATTTAGGAGCATGTTATTAAGCCTCCATGTGTTTGTGGAATTTTTCATTTTCTTTGCATAATTCATTTCTAGTTTCATACCTTTGTGGTCTGAGAAAGTGGTTGGTACAATTTCAATCTTTTTAAATTTACCAAGGCTCTTTTTGTGGCATAGTATATGATCTATTTTTGAAAATATTCCATGTGCACTTGAGAAGAATGTGTATTCTGCTGCTTTTGGGTGTAGAGTTCTGTAGATGTCTGTTAGGTCCATCTGTTTTAATGTGTTATTCAGTGACTCTGTCTCCTTTTTATTTTCTGTCTGGTTGATCTGTCCTTCAGAGTGAGTGGTGTGTTGAAGTCTCCTAGAATGAATGCATTGCATTCTATTTCCCCCTTTTATTCTGTTAGTATTTGTTTCACATCTGTTGGTGCTCCTGTGTTGGGCACATAGATATTTATAATGGTTATACCTTCTTGTTGTTTTGACACTTTTATCATTATGTAATGGCCTTCTTTGTCTCTTGTGACTTTCTTTGTTTTGAAGTCTATTTTGTCTGATATAAGTACTGCAACTCCTGCTTTTTTCTCCCTATTAGTTGCATGAAATGTCTTTTTCCATCCCTTCACTTTTAGTGTGTGTGTGCCTTTGGGTTTAAAGTGAGTCTCTTGCAGGCAGCATATAGATGGGTCTTGTTTTTATATCCATTCAGTGACTGCATGTTTTTTGATTGGGGCATTCAGTCCATTTACATTTTGGGTGATTATGGATAGGTATGTACTTATTGGCATTGCAGGCTTCAGACTCGTGATTACCAAAGGTTCAGGGTTAACTTCCTTACTCTCTAAGAGTCTAACTCAACTCACTTAATATGCTACTACAAACACAATATAAAGGTTCCTTATTTTTTCCTCTTCCTCCATTCTTTATATATTAGGTATCATATTTTGTACTGTTTGTCTATCCCTTAATGACTTTGGGGATAGTTCATTTAATTTTGCATTTGCTTTGTAATTAGCTGTTCTACTTTCTTTACTGTGGTTTTATTACCTCTGGTGACAGCTATTAAACCGTAGGAACACTTCCATCTATAGCAGTCCCTTCAAAATACACTTTAGAGATGGTTTGTGGGAGGAAATTCTCTCAGCTTTTGCTTTTCTGAAAATTGTTTAATTCCTCCTTCAAATTTAAATGATAATCTTGCCGGATAAAGTAATCTTGGTTCAAGGCCCTTCTGCTTCATTGCATTAAATACATCATGCCACTCCCTTCTGGCCTATAAAGTTTCTGCTGAGAAGTCTGATGATAGCCTGATGGGTTTTCCTTTGGACCTGATTTTATTTCTCTCTCTAGCAGCTTTTAATACTCTGTCCTTATCCTTGATCTTTGCCATTTTAATTACTATATGTCTTGATATTGTCTTCCTTAGGTCCCTTGTGTTGGGAGATCTGTGCACCTCCATGGCCTGAGAGACTATCTCCTTCCCCAGATTGGGGAAGTTTCAGCAATAACCTCCTCAAAGACACTTTCTATCCCTTTTTCTCTCTCTTCCTCTTTTGGTACCCCATAATGTGAATATTGTTCCATTTGGATTGGTCACACAGTTTTCTCAATATTCTTTCTTTCTTAGAGATCCTTTATTCTCTCTGTGCGTTTGCTTCTTTACATTCCTCTTCTCTAGTTTCTATTTCATTTATTGTCTCCCCCACCGTATCCAGTCTGCTTTTAATACCGTCCATTGTGCACTTCCATGAATGGATCTCTGACCGGAGTTCATTCTCGAGTTCTTGAATATCTTTCCGTACCTCCTTGAGCATGTTAATGATTTTTATTTTGAAATCCCTTTCAGGGAGAGTCATGACATCAATATCATTTAAATCTTTCTCAAGAGTTGTATTAATAATTTTACTCTGGACCAGGTTCCTTTGGCATTTCATATTTGTGTATGGCGCCCTCAGTTCCCAGAAGCTCTGCTCTCTGGAGCTGCTCAGCCTCTGAAACAATGTCAGGGGTTGCAGGGGAGTGGTATTGGTGCCTGGGGGGAGAAAGGAGCTGTTTCCTGCTTCCTGGCTGCTATGCCTGTCTCCACTGCTTGAACCAGTATAAGGCTCTGTGCTTTGCGTTTTTAGTTGCTGTAGACAGATCTTCCCTCTGGCTGGCCTAACGCCAGGGTAGGGTTTTCTGGTGTGCAAACCCAGTGGGGCTGGCCAGGAGAAAGGCGCAGTAGGCTGCTTATCATGGAAGGGGTTCTTGGAGCTCTTTGGCAGCCAGGGAGCTGGAGCACCTGAAGATCATGAAAGCTCCCAACCTGTGGGCAGAGTGCACCTGGAAAATTTTGTCTACTTGTCCTTTCTCCTGAGCAATAAGCTCTGTGCAGTCCTTGCCCCTTTAGCAGCCCTCTTGCTAAGGGCTTCTTTGTTAGGAATTCCCTCAGACTGCCCACCTTTCTTTTGTCCCAGAGCAGCTGGATATGGATCACTGCTTTCCACAAGCAGCTGGAATCTTAGTCTCTCCAGGAATTCTGCCTGTCTTAGCTTTCCAAACCCCTAATTACGAGAGTATCATGCAAGCATCATGAAATGTAGGTTTGTGCTCCCAGAACAGATCTCCAGAGTTAGGTATTCAGCAGTCACAGTTCTCCACTCCCTCCCTGCTCCGTTCATCTTCCTCCCATTGTTGAGCTGGGGTGGAGTAAGGGCTTGGATCCCACAGCTTTAGTATGTTACCCTTTTCCTGAGGTCGGCTCTTGTCTCCAGGTGTATGCAGTTTGGTGCAGTACTCTTTCCTGTTGCTCTTTCAAGAGTAGTTGTATTAGTTATATTTTCATATTATATGCGGTTTTAGGAGGAAGCTTCTGTCTCACCTCTCATGCCGCCATCTTTTATCCTCACATAGAGGTTTTTATCCTTCACTTAAGAACAGAATAGGTTCTTTGTGAGAAATGGGAGGGGACGTAGAACCCCTCAGTCTAGGGACCGGGCACATAGAGCCCCTGAGTCTAGGGACCAGCTTTGCAAAGGGAATGAGGATTTATGTTGGCAAGTCCAGAGGGCACCTGGGCCAGTATCCAGTGACCTGCAGAACAAAAGGTATCTCATCTTTGTCCAGTTAGACTCGCAGCATGCCATCACGGTTATCCATCAGATCAGGGGCATTGTGTCTAGTGGATCAGCATTTCATGCAGGCCATTTCTTTCAAGTCAAAACATGGGATCTTTCCAGTGCACTTGTCTCAATGTATCCTGTCCTCAACATAGAAAATTTGTCTCCATACCTACAAAGGCCTTCCTGTTAATAACGGGTGAAGTGGCACTCTTTAATTTCTGTCTGGACATTTCTGAATTTGCAGAAAACCATGAAGATGATGAAGAGGAAGAAAAGCAAGAATTATTGACTCCCAGGTAACAATGAACAATCAGGGGCTAATAAGCAAGGGTGAAATACGGGAGAACACCCAAACAGACCATGAGGCCAGAACCCCCCAGATTTCACATGCAAGGGTGAACCAAAACTGCTGCACGGTACCGACTCATTTGCTCAAGCAGAACGGCATAGCTTTCTTGCCTTGGTTGTCTTCCATCTTTGTGGTGCTCGCGGTGTCAGACTGACCAAGTGGGGAACTGACCAGTCTCAGGGGCTTCCTGCCTTCAAAAAAAAAAATCACTTGTTCTCTCTGGGAAGGCCCAAACCAGAAGATAAGCATATCTGCTTTCTGAACTCTAGGCTTTTTGTCTTTGATAGGTATATCATAGCAAAAAAAGGAAGTAAACTAAAAAAGTCATAACATATAACAATACTGATAGAAAAAGGCCTAGAAGGCACACGATTGCTGGGAGTCCACAATGCCTCAGATGACTGTATTCACTGGGCTGCCAAATATAAGTCCAACACAATTTAATCACAAAGTTGGAGCCACTGTAGCGGTTCTCTGTGTTTGCCACATGTCATGTATGTGATGACTGTTCCTCCCGGGGCCGTGGCGTCTCCATCATCATCTCATTGCTCGGCCAATGCACTGCACACCTGCTCCTTCTTGCTCTTTCACCTGCTCTAGGGCAGCCAATCTGCACCTGAGTTGGAGGAAGATGATTTCATACCTATTTCTTGAATGTATGGTATCATGCCAATGCTCCCTGATTCTTAGGCTTCCAGTCAGGACCAGCCAGGATGTGTTTGGTGTCTAGTCCCTCTTGATTTAATATTTGTCTTGCCTTTCTCAGCAGTTCAGACAGGGAGCTGCAGGAGGAGAACGTGAATGAAGTCCTGCAAGATGAACGGTATTTGACTCCTTTTAGTTGTCATGATCTGTCTGCTTCGAGGGAACCTCTCAGGAGAACTGACTTTCCAATTGATGAGATGGACATCGGCTTGACTCTCTATGCAGCCAGTGAGTTCTCCCATTATAAAGCAGATAAATCCTAGTGGTTACCCACTTAACCACCATATTTTCTGTTCCCCACCTCTGTCCAGGTAGAGATCTATCAATTCTTCAGGCTCTTGGACAGAGTTTTAAGTACAGATGTCAGGTGAGCCTGGGGGCTCCTGTCACCCTTGTGCCTGGCCAGGTCTCTCTCAGTCTGACCCCACTGGCATGTGCTAGCAATTATTCCTCAGGTGGAAAGAAAGGGGGCTTTGACCCCCCTCTCAGCCTCCACACAGCAGGCTCACAGCAGGTATTTTTCAGACTCTCTGTTTTAAATGGGGCATCTCATCTCCCCTGAAATGTTCTTGCTAGTTGTATTTCCTGAGCGGTGTCCTTCGCTCATCCCTGGTCATCCAACAACTAGCAGTTCTGCTCAATTATGTTGGAGGACTGCTACCATGATTCTTCAGTTCAGAGCCGATTCTCTTCTTCCCTTGGGGTGCCTACGCCCGTCTGAGGCATTCATAAATGAAATTCTGAATACCAAAGCCTACCTGTGCCCATTGGTCTCAATGAAGCCAGAGCTCTGGCTCTGCTTTAACATCCTCTGTAAGTGGCCATGGTTTTCCTTTGCACAGCTCCAGTGACTTCTTCCATATGTAGCTCATACTTTCAATCGTGTGTCTAGTCTCAGTGTTCTATTGTAAATCATCAATAACTTCTGAGTAAACAGAACACGGGGCCAGAAGATCAACTGCAAAGGCAGATAGAGGAGTTTAGAGTTTGTGTAGTGGACAGTGAACAGTTAGTTTTCATAAGAACAGATGGAACAAGACGAGAACAAGCCTTCTGGGTGATGAGGTTGGTGGAGTAACTGGTAGTGGGTAGATGGCAGAATCAGAGAAGAGGGAGGAGACAAATGAATCAAGGCACTGATGCTGAGAGTCTAACGTAGTGTGCTGCCAGGAAGACTGAAGGGTGACAAATACTGAATGATCATCCAAAAGACATTTTTAAGAAAAAGTTAACAGTGGTAGGAATGCAGATGTTCAGACTGGAGTGGAATGGGAAGCCCCCAGCAATGTGGAGCAGACCCCGTGAGCCGTGGCCCTTCCTGAGCCTGGGCAGGCACAGGGATAGTTGAAGTCTTTGCTTAGCCCACTTTCTGACAATTTCCTTTCACAGTAGATGCATCAACGTGTTTGATCAGGGAGTTCTACCCAGACCCCACTGAGGCAGTGCAGTGGAAGGATTATGCACTGTACCTCCTCCCTGCAGAAACACCACATCAGATTCTATAGCACTTCTGGCCCCTAAGTTTTCATTAGAGGACTTCAGCCTCAACTGCATTACTCACAGTTGCTAGTACCCATACCCACGAGGGAAGGGGTAGTCAAAAACTATACCAAGGATGTTCTGGAGGCTCCAGGACTGTGACAAATTCCCATAACATGTTCCATGGCCTACAGTTTCCCAGCCCCCTTTTCTAGTGGTGCCTGAAGCCTTGAGACTGAACTTGTATTCTTTTATTCCCGTGAGTATATATCAATAAGTCTTTACCCAATGCCCTGAGGCCTCTCCAGAACCTTCTCTCTAGGGTTAATAATATCAGAATAATAGACATGACCTCCTCTGCCTGTCCAAAGCCTCTGGACTCAAGTGGTTAATTTTTCACTTCTGGGGCCCTGTAGCCTGGTACCTGCCATCGCAGCACACCGAGGCATGCACATAAAGATGAGAGATCCTTCATATAGGGCATCTGATATTGTCGCCTGGGTCACTGGTGGTTTCCTTGACAGGCAGGGACCTCAGAAATGGCCATTCTGGGAGTGCTTAGCACAGAAAACCTCGGAGGGTCCTACTGAGCTTTGTCTCCTTTCAGCTCCCACCCAGGAGGCATGCCACCAAGACCCTTTGAGTTTCCAATGGTCAGAGGTGCAAACTCTCCAAGCACAGTGGCCAAACACCCAAGTGACCAGTTATCTGCAGCTGAGGCAGGACCAGCAGTTCAGTCATGGTGATAGCAAAGCCAGGCTCTGCCTCTCCTCTACCATCTGGAGCTTTACAGTTAACACGGATTCTGGAAACCAAGGGTCACTCTTGCAAGGTACGAAAGAAAAGGGGAACAGAAGCTCTGGTCCATGTGTCATTCCTCACAGGACTGTGGGTGGAGGCAACAATGGGACTTCTCCTGTGTTCCCTGACGTCAGGCTGACATTATAATGCTCTAATGGAGAGAGGTGAGCAAGAGCCTGGATTTCAGATAAGTTTTGCCCCAGGTACTGGGTTTGCAATTTACTGGTTGTTTGACTTGGGCAACTTCTTTATCTTCTAGGTATTTACATCCCAGTTCCCACACCCGAAACGCCTGAAAATCCGATCTACATCCCATGGTTGTTGGGAGTAATAAGTGACATGGTTTCTAGAGTGCCTGATTCCACAAAAACTGTTTGTTAACAACCGTGAATATATGATATCTAAGCCTTGTACCTTTCTGATGCTTTAAGTAACACTTACAAAATGGTGTCACATGCACTGTTTCATCTGAGTAGTGCGGTCCTCCTGGGCTCCACTTTCTCTGGACCCCATCTTCCCTTGCTTTCTCAGAAATGGCACCTTTGTCAGTTTTCTTCCTCTCCTTTCAACATGCATCAAGAAGCCAGTTTCCTTCTCACAGGTGCTCTCAGCCACGTACACATACTGGCCCCACAGCTCAGTCTCCTACTTACTTTTCAGATTTTCCCCCCTCTTTTTAAATCCAAGGGCCACCTTTTCACATAAAGTGCATGAATCAGTCTGTTTGAAACTCCACTTAATTCATCATCTCCACTCATCTTCTTGGTCATGTGCTCAGCTTCTTTGTCACCAGCATCCACTTCTGCTCAGATTTTCTGAAAACTAAGCTTTTATGCCCTGACATTCACCTCCTCTGGGTCATGTTCATCCTTACCGCCAGACACTCATGATATCTCCTCCTGGGCCTGGGATCTGCCTGGTGTCAGCTGTCAGGCCATGACCTCACCTGAGAAATTAGGAGAGACCTATGCTCTCTCTTGGAGGTGACACAGTGAGCACCCGTGTCTCACCATGGAGCTCTCAGAGGGAGTGTGTGGAGAGGTGGGGGTGCACAGCCCTGATGGGTGCCACAGGTCCTACAGCACGTGGGTGTCTTCTCTTCCCTCTGGCCTGCCTGTCATTTCTCCTTGGCTTCCCACAATCCCACCCAGCCCCAGCCCCACTGGCTCAGTCTCTCTCTTTTGCTCACTTTCCATGGAGGACTGAGCATAAAACTAGGCTCCATGCCAGATTATTTGGCCAAGGATAGTTTCCTCCTATCTGTTCTGGCTGCCTTAACAAAACTATCATAGACTGGGTGACTGATAAACGAGATAAATTTATTTCTCAACTTTTGGAGGCTGGCTAGTCCACGACCAGAGTGCAGGTACATCTGGTGCCTGGTGAGGACCACTTCCTTGTCCATAGATGACTTGGTTCTTGCTCTGGCCTCACGTGGTGGAAGGGGCAAGAGAGATCTGGAAGACCTCTTTTGTAAGAGCATTAACCCCATTCAGGGTGGTCTGCCTCTTAAAGGTCCCACCTTCAGACACCATCACATTGGTGAATAAGTTCTAGCATATGAATTTTGGAGGGATGTACACTTTCATTCTGCAGCACATTCTTTTAATGCCCTATATTTAATTTGCACTCCCCTCCACCCTGTAATTCTTTCCTGGTGTCCAACAGTTGTCTGTTTCTCACCACAGCTTTTCTCATTCATATTTCTAATTTTTTTCCAATTTCAACTGACCAGAATAGTGATTAAGATGTCATATGCAATGACTGCAAAATCCCTATTTAGTCCTTTGTTCTCCTGGATAATCACATACATGCAGATACTATATCGGTATCATATGTCATATACATTATGGATACTTGGGGTGGATTTTATATGCAGTGTACATATATGAAGTGCATTATGTATCAATGCAAGTTTTATAAATTCTCTACCTTTAGTCTTCCCCAGTTCATTTCTCTCTCGAGGTTTTCCATCACCCTGACTTCCTTGATCTCTACCGTCTCTTCCCTCCCATCAGCACAACCTGTGTCCCGCCTGATATCATTGTATTTGTCTTCTCTACCTAGGAGTTATTTCTATCCACCAGTTCTAATTTTCTTGAAAATACTTTTTTTGTTGATCTTTCTTACACTACCCAACAATGATAAGATTGCCAGCAGATGAACATGCTCCCAATTGACAAAAATGGGAAAAAAAAAAAGACATATATCAAAGTATGTCTATTGACCTCACCACATTCATGACTTTGAGATGGTCTTTCTTGTTCTAGCCACTTCCTTAGTCCATGTCCCACTTGGGTGGAGGTGTAAGTCACAGTATGATCATGAATAACAGTAGATCCTGGTGGCTGTGGCTTATTTCCAGAGCTGGGTTTGGATGTTTCTGTTGGAAAGAAGAAGTCTCCCAAGCTGGAGGGTGATGCTTCTGAGGGCACAGCTGCTGACAAGCATGAGTGCCCAGTGTCTGGCCACATTAATGCCTTGAGTACCAGAAAAGAGAAGATTCTCCAAAGAAAAGTGCTGTTCAGAAAGTGGAGACCAGCGTGCAGATTCCCTGGCCTTCAAGCTTAGGGAACTGAGGTAATCATGTCTGTGGCTTTTAGAGGCACTTATTTTTATTGCTGTCCATCTAAGACAATAGCTACTCTCCCCTTATTTTCACTCTTTCTCCTTATTTCACTCCAACAGCTGATGCTGCTACCTCTTTTCCAAGGGGGCTGCCTTTCATCCCCATCTCCTTTTGCACTCTGATCTCTGGTATGTTCTCACTGTTGCTGTCCTGAGGGTCCCTCTCACCATTCCTCATAGTCACAGAAAGCCTGGACCCATCCCATGTGCTCCTCCTCAGAAGAGCGCCATGCACTTTGCCTTCCTTTCCCTCTCCCCCACCTCCATGGCCCCTTTCTTCCAGGTGCTTTGTACAGATGAGTCACTTGCACAGGGATCCTCCTCCTGGGTATTTTAAGGAACCAAACTAGCACAACCCTTATCCCTCAACTTCTCCTTGTGAATAAGTACTGCTGAAACTGAAGAGAACGAGCCCTGATTATGAAAATGAATAGAGAACCTGTCTTAAGGTGGGAGTGTCGTAGTGGCCTGGCGTCAGGTTTCTCCTCAGCCCCAGACGCACAAGCCTGTGTTACTCTGCATGTGGCCTCCGGTGACTCTGTTTTTGCCTATGAGGGCCTCACTGGAGCTGGCATTAGGTGGAGGACAGTAGATGGCATCCTACAGGGACACTGGCCAAAAGTAGAAGCAGAGACCGGGTTTCCCAAATGCATACATATGAGGTGCTTAGCCACCCAGCCCTCTCCCCTTTATTTCTATTACTACTCTTGCATGTTCAGTAAAGAACCTGGAACAATGAACTAAGTTGGAAATTGAGGCAGAGAATACAGGAGAACATTGTAGTGAATTAACTCTGGGCCAATTTTAGGAAAACCCATGGGGAGGTCCAAGAATACAAGACAATCTTTGCCTTAGACAAGTCCAATCGAGAAGGAAAGTTATTTACCCGAGACTGTCAGAAAGAAGACAAAATCTCTAGGGCCCATGGGAAAGAAATTCATGCTGGGAGAATTCGAGAGGAGAAAAGAATGGTGTGAAACAGGGTAGGTCCAGCGAGCATCTCCAAATCATACTATCATAAAATAAACACGGCGTAAGTGTTGAGCTGACATGAATGCCTTGTCCCAATTCCTTGCAATTCTGATTCAGGCATTCTGCAGTGAGGGTTGTGTATCAGTATTTTTACAAAGCTCCACTAATGGGCATCTAGCTATTACAAGGTCTATGGATCTAGTAGGATCTCGGTAGCCAGCATAGAGGTGTCCTGTGTGTGTGGCTATTTCATAGAAAAGCTGAACATCAGCCACTGATGGAGTCAGCATTCCTCGGTCAACAGAACTGTCTGTACAACTGGAGAAAACAGAAGAGAAAAAAGATAGAGGGATGGGTTAGACATACAATGTCTCTATTTGTATCTCCTTTGAGAAGTATAGTTATGGTACCAGATACAGGAAGAAATAACTATTGTGTCAGAAACTCAGTGTGCCAAAATAATGTCTCCCCTTTCTACAAGTGGGATTTAATGCTTTCTTTTCTACTTTTAAAATGAAGCCTGCAGTTAGCAAGTCCCTAAATTGATTTCACAGCCCACTAATTGGTTCAGACTGCAATTTGAAAATACTACTTTTTATCAAATTTTGTCTTTATACAAAAACCCCAGTAACAAATGTGAGGTCTCCTTCTCCTATGTTTATCTTTTTTATGCCCCTCTCTACTCTAGCATTAAATACAAAGAGAGACTCTCTCCTTAGGGAGATGTTTGGAAAAGAAAGAGGAGAATTTTGTGTAACTAGAGCAAAAGCTTTTTCACCTTCACCTCCGAGTTTTGTGGGTCTGCCTGTTGAGCATATTCGTAGAAATGGCCTAAGGCTTATCCCAGTGTGAAGTCCCCTTCAGAGAATTTTGGCTTCCATGGGATGAAAATGAGTGGGTCCATGGTTACACTCCCTGCTCTCGTTTCACTAACTCCATTTTGAGCTACTCCTTTTGGGTTCTCTTCTCGGCCTCTTTGGAGAAGGATTCCTCTGTCAAAAGTCTTATTCCTGTCCAGCCCAGCTGACCTGACAGCAGCTACTGCCTGCTGACACCTTTCCTCTCCCTTTCCCCAAATGTATGGAAAGGGCCAGAAGTCCGTGATCTGTCCCAGGGTTGTCAGTAAGAGGTCACATGACTTTGGTCAGTCCTCAGTCCCTTGGCACCAATGCCCCTTACGTGTAAAAGGTGGAAGTGGACGGGGATATATGCTGAGGTCCCTGTTGGCTCTCACGTTCTAGGACTCTCCCCACAGCCTGCTCCTCCTCCTCAAGACTGACGCAAGAGCTAGAAGAGGACATGTTTTCCACCAAGGGTCCCCTCGTTCCCATAGAAATCTGTTTCTGAATGTGTGTGACAGGTGCTAAACCAAGCACCTCTCTCCCTGGAGGTGTGAGAAAGCCATCACTTCACTCCAGGTGAAGGGCATCAGGAGAGAAGTGGCTGCTGAGCAAAGGGCAGCAGACAAGTGGCCAAGGCTTTGCAGCAGCCTGGAGCAGCTTCCAGGTGGGGTGAGGGCTGGGGCCCTTACATCCTGCAACTCAGGCTGGCTGTGACTTTAGGGAGGTTTTTCTTCTAAATTGTGGCTCTCGTTTTCTCCCTCAGCCAGCCTGCAGCTGCCCCTTCAGCCTCCCCTCTACCGGAGCTCCTGGCCTCTGTCACCAAGTGCACATCTCCCCAGGCTCAGCTATCACCACATCCTGACAAACACCTGCATTTGGTTTTTTTTTTCTTTCTCTGTTTTCTCAGATACAAAGTACTCCAGGAAAGATTAATTGAAAAATACCTCACCTGAAAAGTAGCTTTTCCACAGGAGGAAACAAAATCTAAAACAGCAAGTCACTAAAAAACACTGAATTATATACTAAAAGTGGTGAATTTTGTGGCATTAGAATTACATTTCAATAAAAATAAATAAACATATGAAATCTTGATTCTTTACGTTCTCCAGTCCCTACCTAGCTCAGCCGTCATGCTGTAGTTACTGCCCTGTGTTCAAGAATTTCCCTGCACCCTTTTAATATACTTCTCTTTTGCATTAAATAGCTTGTGGAAGTTATCTTCTTTGCAATCCAATATTTATAACTAAGAAAGGAATCATGAGACACAAGTTTAGGGAAGTTTGAAATGACTGACTAGTGACCTCAATGCTCAATGCGAAAGGAATACTGGAAGCAGTAGAAAGCTATTAAATTATTTTAAGCAGGAGTCTAGGATGCTGAAAACAGTCTAACAGGAAGATTAATATGGCACCAGTGTGTGGTGTGAATTAGAGGCAGAACCTTCCTGCCCTTAGATTGCTCCTGGAGCTACTTGTCAAGCACAGTACTCTCCACAACTGCCATGTAGAGTATTTCACCTAGAATAATCTCTAGAGATCTGGATATCGATGACAGAACTATCTACTGGTTTTGATAGAAAATTCCTTACTTTCTTCAAATGTTACTTTTGTCTGATGGAAAACTGTCACAGAATCATAGCACCAAGTTTTAGAGAAGGGAGGAAAGGTTTAGCTCATTTTTTTCATTTTAAGCTAAGGGAAGTTTGGTCGGGAAAGAATGGGGTAATAAATCACTTTTTAAGGGTCATAAAACATTTTTCAGGCTTAGGAAAAAGTGTTAGAAATTTATTTTCAGCTCATTCTTATTTCCTCTTTATTTTTAATCTTCAATGATTCTGAATGTTACCTTAATTTTACTTAACACACATATTTTGTTTTGCTTCCTGAATGTTTTACTTTCTCCCTAGATTGTAATCTTTGAAAGTAAACACCATATATTTCACTCATTTATTACTGAATTCCTCACATTGTTTAAAATCGCATGACGCATGCAGTCAGTACTCAGTGACCGAATTAATTAGTGAATGGATACAAAGCAAGTCATTGAATATCGTTCAAGAAGGCACAGTTGCAATGCTTAGACAGACTACTGCTTTAATTCCCTGAAAGACACAGAAGCATCATAGATTAGCAAAACCCTGGAGAATCTGATATGTGTTCCAGGTTTATAGTTACTATAAGGGGAGCTCTGAGGCTAAATATTTGTCTGAACAAAGTTAATCAAGTTTCCTAGTGCATCAGGGAGGGTTGTCAGAGCTCTGCTACACCACCATGCACTGTGAAGCTCCAGAAGTCATAGAACAGATTTAGGTCACTTTTCACGGAGCAACTTCTAACATACTTCTAGAATTGTTTACCTTTTAAGGTCTGTATCTTTACTCCCAGATTTCTGTCTCTGTTAAGGATGGTAGCAACAAATGTGTCTGCTACTGTCTTCTTCTAGTCCCCAGTGACCCTATTCATTCATCTGGTAGGAGTAGAGCTTCTGATGAAGATGTATTTGTTTGTTTTTTTTCACATTATCTGAACTGTTTCCATTAGTGGTGCTGAGTGAGGTGCCAGCGTTTTAAATCAGTGATTTCCACAAAGTAATAAAAATATCCAGTTATTTTGTGATAAGGTTTTTACCTCTCAAGAAAGAACCTACAAAACAAATCAGAAAAAATATCCTGCACTTCTCTATAGCTAAAATCACTTAAAGAATTCTTATTCTGACATCATGTTCTTTCATTATTATTTTTTTAAATGTATTTTTACTTATATTTATTTTTATTTACCTTTTTATTATTGAAATATAGTTGATATACAATATTACATTGGCTTCAGATATGTAACACAGTGGTCCAACAGTTACCCATATTAGTAAATCCTTACCGCAACTAGTGCAGTAACTATCTGTCAACACAGAAAGATGTTACAGCATATTCTCTCTTTTATTATACATTGATGTTGAGAACTCAAGGAAAAGTTTTTTTTCATTTGTTTGGTGTGTTGATTTTGCTTGTTTTTGCTTACTCAATGAAATAAAAAGTCGGTAATTCGGTTCAATTCCCTTGAAAGCTTTTTCAAGGTTGATAGTTTCTAGTGTGGTTCCTCAAAGCTGGGAACCACAGCAGTAGCTTGTGACTGGGCACATACTTCCCTGCCTTTCCTGGCTGAGTCTTTGGTACTGTCAAAATGTTTATATTTTTAAATTAAAATTATGGTATTAAAACCCCAAGAAAACATATCAGTCCAATTGATTGACTTTTTAAAGTGAATTCTTTAAAATATATTCAATTGGCATAATGTAACACAGAAGGTTCCAGACTTACCTCTGATGAAGATGTCATTTTTATTTTTTCTCATATATTGGCAGTTCCTAAATGGCTTGAATGAATTAGTGCAGTTCAAAAAAAGTTCTTTATGTCTAAGAGAACCAGCCAAGTAAATTTGGTCTTTATTTAACCAAAGCACATTACCTGTACTTCAAAGCCATTGAGAAGCTGTACTTTCTCCTTGTAGAAGGGAAGGTAAGGGAATGTCAACATAGAAAAAGCTAAAATTTTATAGTCCAACATATTTCTCTAATATATTAATAGTGAAAATTGACAAGAGTATTATTTCCCCTGTCACACACCTATGAGTAATGAAGGAAAACACAATAACATTTAGACAATGGGTCAGAGCACACTTGGAAGAGAATCATAAACCTGACCTTGCTGGCAGTAATCAGCAATGGTAGCCCTTGCCCTGACATGTAACCACCACTCCGGAGGCAAAAAGCCTAGGTAGGTTCAAACAAATGCTGCTTCCAAGGCTCCAATAACAATAGTTATTGTCCTTATTCACAGGTAGAGAAATAAAATGGAGTTTAATTGATTCTCAAATTATCACAGAAATTTTACTTAATGGCTAACAAGATTTGGAGAAAACACGGGCAACAGAGCAAAAGCCATCATCAGACTGGAGCTGGCTGCATGTCTTTTGGTTTCTGAAAGATACATAAAAGAAAATTCTGCCAACTGCAGACCCGTGAGCTTGGTGATGGACTTGGGAAAGATTCTGAGCTGTTTGTGAGCATGTGTACGCAAGAGCAGAGATGACTAGAACAAAATACTGATTCACTAATAATAAGAAACTTCTTATTTCCTTATGGCTGGATTACTCAATTGGTGTGCAAGATGGTGTAATAGACATAAATCCCTTGACCTCACCTAGGCACTTGATAATGTCCCTTATGGAAAAGACTAAGTAAATGGGCCTTCCACAATTTGCTGACACAATTCCCTGATGCAGCCATCAATGTTCATCTAGTCCTTGTTCCTCATCTTGCATTTCTGTGTTCTGTGACTTGTCATCTGGGGCATAGCCATGCCTTCTTTCCTGTGCTCAGATGGCCGGTTTTCTGTTTTTCCCATGTTGTATGGTCTGCCTCATTCATTGATACTTTAAAATGTGTTGGGGATATTTAATAACTCCCCTTCCCTTCCTGGAAGAGAATCCACCTTATAATATCTTAATTTTCACCCAACCTTACTAAACTTTTCAGATTCAGTAACGTTCTGTCAAAAAGGTTATTGTCAATGGTGTTTATCATGATTTTTTCATCCTGCCAGCATTTATCTTTGTAAGTCTTCAGCTATTTGTTCACCCATGGTAGTGAGTGGTGATGCTCCACAAAGAGAAATATTTGACATGGACAGAGGGTACTAACAAAAAATGAGCAATGTCTGAGAGACTCAAAATATGATTGTTCTAATGCTATATTATAATATGAGACAAAATGTCCAATACTATGCTATACAATGAATTCAATTCTTTATAATGTACTGTCTAGATAAAATCTACCTGAGTAAAAAGATTCAATTGTGCTAGGATATTTTAACTATCAGAATAGGACCATAAAAATCAAGCTTTCAGGAGTTAAACTAATTTGGTAGATGGGATTCGTTTCTCTATCTTTAAACTTTTCCCATCCCCCCACCCCCCAGCCACACACACCACACACACACACACACACACACACACACACACACACACACACCAAGTTTCTGACACTTCTCGTGATGGTTTTGCCTCCCATTTCACTCATATGTACCTAGCAGTCCCCTCCACCAACAAGAACTAATATGAGTAAAAGAACTAATAAGAACTAATATTAACAACTACTAACATTTTTCAATTTGATGCTATTGGGCAAATGATCAAAGGAATAGGAATTTTAACATACAAATGGAGGGAAGGCTATTTGGCAGGGCAAATGACCTTGCTTCTGCCCTCCTATTACTCAAAATGCAAATGATTCATTGAGAGTCTCTGTGTCATCATCATTTCAATTATATTCTAGCATTATTTTCTACTAATTATAGTCATACTCTAGAATTGAGTAAAAAGCACCATAGTATGGCAAGACCCAATCCTTGGGAATGACAGTCATCCAGCTGGAATGTTCTGGAACTATTACTCAGGTACTAAAGTTGTTGACAAACACCCACACTTCAATCCCATATGGAAAGCAATGTGGATCAAGTTTGTTTGGGGCTGGAGTTATGCCATTTGTTGCCTTCATTTTATTTTTAATTTTTATAGCTTTTGTAGGGTAACACATGCCTGTAATTCAAAGGTCAAACAATAAAAAAAGGTTTACAATGATAAAACAGCAGTTTTCTTACCTACAACAGACTACCCCTAAACCCACTCCTCAAATGACCACTTTAAGCTTTTTTCATTTTTTTTTCTGCTGGTATTGACCTTCATGTTTCTTAAGACTGTGTTTCTCTGCTACTTCTTGAATTATGTTTTAGGTGGTATCAGGTTCTGGAGAAAGATAGCATGGTGGCTCTAGGCTAGTGATTTAACATTGCTGTACATCAGTTCATCATCTGTAAAAGGGACAATACCACCAATATGTGGAGCCAGCTCCTCAAACCAGCTGAACCTGAGTGGAGTGGGTGAGGAGCTTTAAGGAAACAGAAGGATATAAGAAAGACACGGAAACCAAAGCTGGGATCAAGAGGTTCACTGCCTGCTGATGGCACACAAGTGACACAACTATTTTCTGAGCACCACTATGTACACAAGCTCATAATGATGTCACTTTCGGGCTGATCTCACATCCGGTGTTGTCACTTCTGCTTCCAGTGATCTCACTTCCTGGTGTCTGGATTTGGTGATGTCATTTCCTGGGTGACATCACATCTGGCCCTCCACATCCCCCCCTTTTTTACTTTATTTAAAATGAAGGTAATAGATAGATATATAATAAAGATTATAGAACGTCTTCCCTAAAACATCCCATTTTTTATATAACCCTTCCCTTAATTTCCTGTAGAAAGATTTAATTTCCCATAGTGAAATAGAAAAGTGGGATTATAACCACAGCCTTATTCTCAATCTGAGCCAAGCACAGGCAGAAAAGCAGCCTTAGGAGGAGGAGACCTCTCTCCTATGAGATGCTGAAGATTCATGCCTCTGCAAAGTCACAGGGGTGAGGATCTATGCCTCACCTCTGTTGGCTCCCAAGTTCTCTCATGATAGCCCCTCTGTGACTGTGCCTGTCTTAGGTTGTTCCTTACTTGAGGAAACTTACCTGTCTCTGGCTAGCTAGTCATCCTCCAGGGCCAATCAGGGCAATGTGAGGTATGAGAGTGAGAGAGATGCAGTATCGTTTTTCTGTATCCTTGCCTGTTTATGGCTCCATGGCCTCCATGGCCCAATATCTGCTTTAGGGATCCCTTGCCAGCCAGCAGGGTCCTAGTTCAGGTAATATATTTTAGGGAACTCAGGTCATCTTTTATAATGTAAGATATTTCTTCTGGAACAACAGGGTAATGAGGTTTTAGAAAAAGTTTGGTTTGAGAAGGAGAAAATCACAGAACCAGCAAACAGGAATAAAGTTGAAAAGATTGGAAAAACCTCAGGGTAAAAACTTAGGGCATAGCTGGAAGCTCTTCCACTTCTTTCTTTAATTGAAGTCAAGGTGATGTTGGGTGCTGAGGGAGGTGAACTTCTGGGGTGGTTTCCATCTTCATTTTAGGAGTTGACCACTGTATGATGACATTTGACCAGCCGTTCAGGGAGCCAGTGAGGACCTGTAGCAGATATGACCTCTCCCCCAGATAAGCACTGCTGTTGGCATCTAGTTCTTTATCAGTTTAGGAATAATAAACTATAAGTGACAAAAGACTTATAATTTACAATGGCTAAAGATCTGAGGAGAACTTACTATAAGACAGTTGATATAAGGATATTTGGATATTTCTGAAATATAAAACATTTAATAAAGTTTAGCATTATTCTTTTGACAGTGCTTTCCAGGTAATTATAAAATAAACATGCTGAATTAGCCAAGTATTTTCCCTAATGAGGAGGAAAAAAATTCCTCTGACATGTTCCAGAGGCCCTCTGGAAAATATCAGGGTTAACTGGAGGTAAAAGCACTTTTTAAAATTTGGTCTTGGGAAGTTGTCAAAAGTTTTTAAGGCACTTGCCTAAATAGAATTATAGTATTAAATAACATTTATTATTTAATCAGAATGATAATAAGAAGGTTTAAAGGCAAATACAGAAGGTTACACAGTTGTTAACACTTAGCTTACAGTTATTGTAATATTAAGATGTTATTTTCTTAAGCACTCAATAAACAGGTGTACTTAAGAACAAGTTACCTTCTTTTACTTTCAATGCAATGCGTTTTTATTCCTTATACTTTCTCTTATTAAAACACACATTCTTTAGCATACAGAAATGTTTCCCTTATTAAATAGTTTTAACTAGAACTTAAAACCATTTGGTACTTTAACCTTCAGTGAACACTGAAAAATAGGCCATTGTAAACTGTTACACCAGCATTCTTCAGATTGATACATTTATGAACATATTTTATCATTTCTGGAAATGTGCCTTACAGCACAATTTCTCACTAAGCACAAAATATGTCTATATAACTTAGCAAAACTTTAAGAATTTTGGTTAACACAAAAATTCTCAGGCTGTTTGCAGGTATACACACTTATACATTAACACAGTATTATTATTAAGATGTTCATTTGCTCCATTTGTTTACTTAATTTTAGCAACCATGCTAGATTACTTATAAAACTTTTACCAAACATTAGACAAAGTCAAGCCTTTCTTTAGGCATCTTCTTGAAATATTTAACAGGTAACATCAACTTAAATGACTTTAAGTAAACTTTGGCAGCTGATAACTATAAGGACATGTCTGTTTCTGTTAAACTTAATTAGCATTAATGCTTAATATATTATTTTAGATTTTCTGGAAGTTTTAGAATACCCAATTTTTACAAGCACTTGTCTGTAAATTAGTTTTTATTAATACCATCAGTAGGTAGAAAAATATTTTTCATTTACACATTTATACATACAAATACATAAATTGAGAAGCAATGACTGTAGTCATCATAAAAGAATACATACACAGACAGAAACTGACAAAGATTTTCTAGTTACTAATGTTCAATTGCAAAGTGATGATGTAATTATGGGCTGAGCTATTTTGTCTGTTTGCTAAAGAGTAAGTTAAAGATGGAATCCATCCTGCCTTCTACTATGTAGTTTACAGCTGGGCTTGCATGCTAAATTAATTGCCCAGTTTGCAAATTACTAGGGAGAATGAGGTAGACTTGCAAACGGAGGGAGTGGGAGATAAGGAGAGGTTATTTTAGGCTTTCCAAGGTCAGCTAGCTCTGACTTGTAGTCAGTAGGCAGATCCGCGTCATTATCATCCTCCCCCACCCCATGACCCAGATTCTTTCTGAAAGTATTGTTATTTCTTCTGCTCATATTTGGGAGGCAAAGATTCATCACTCTCTGAGGCTGTGGATTTTGCAAGCAACTCATAGCCAGTCACTACCTATTTAAGTTGTTCAGCTATAATGTTCCCTTCCAGGGGTTTATCTGGCAGAGGGGAGGCTGCAGGGGAGGAGTCTAAACTTTCTTTCACTGAATTCCACAGGGCAAATGTTTCCACAGGAGAGTCCCGAGGCCCATGAAGGGTGAAGTGCTGTTTAAACTGCAGCCCCACTTCTTGCCAAGTCTGCTCAAAAGGAAGAAAAGATTTTAGCTGCCAGCTGCACACATTACTGCCATGGGTGTGAAGCGTAGCTTTAAACATAAGTATAAAGAGTGATTGGTCTTGTGATCCACACTGATGCATATTCTTAGCTTTAAGCATATATACAAAGGTTTTAAGGGTTAACAGTCCTTTGACCCATGCTATCCCAAGTTTTACTCCTGATAATACTATTCCCATACTACCCCTAGGACTTCACCAAGTCCTTACCATATACAAGCTGTTCACCTACGGGAAGCTCCTCATTAAAATTTCCGGCCGTCTGCATGAGACCTGACTCTTCTCAGGTCCCCTTCACTCCATAGTCAGGACCTGTTTGGGCGCTACCCACACAGACCAGCTCCACAAACCAGCTAAACATGAGTGGAGTGGGTGAGGAGCTTTAAAAAAGCAGAGAAAGATAAAGAAAGTCACGGAAACCGAAGCTGGGATCAGGAGGTGCACTGCCTGCTGATGGCAGACAAATGACGCAGTTTATTTTCTGAGCACCACTTACATACACAAGCTCATAACGATGTCACTTCCAGGCTGATCTCACATCCAGTGTTGTCACTTCTGCTTCCAGTGATCCCACTTCCGGTGATCTCACTTCCTGGTGTCCAGATCCGGTGATGTCACTTCTGGGGTGACATCACATCTGGCCCTCCACACCAATACCATCTGGTTGGTGAGATTACCATCTGAAATAACACATAAATAGCATTTGGAACATGCCTGGCTTGTAGTAAGCACTCAGTACATATTAGTTGTTCATACTTTCATTAATCATGATTTCATTATTTTTCCCAGTTCACTTTATAACTGGTGAGGATATAATGCTCTAACACTCCCATGACATGTTATCTATTGGGCTCTATAGACAATTGCTTAGGATCTATAGGGATTTTCATTTGAAACCTGAAACAAATTTTGTTTCAAAATACGAAAGAAAACTGAAAAAATAAAATTCCTAACTGCTCAATTGATTGTGAAATATAACGTTTGTTAACTAGTCAACTGTAAACTCACTCATAATTGTCTGTAAGTTATATGCAATATGGGTGCATTTTACTCTGTCATGATGCAGACTGGGCCCTCCAAAAGCCACATCCCATTCCCCCAATAGCAGCATGCATCTTTTTATAATTGAGCAATAATCAGTTTTCACAGTATGATCACTGATAATAATTGTGTGCTATTACATTTTTGTAAAGAGTTTTCTTCTTCTCTATAGTGAAAACCTGCCTGGTTATTTCACTTGCATAATTTTCTCCATAACTTTTATTTCCCAATCTGTCCTATTATGTCAAATTTTCTCACAAGCAGTGGCTCCTGTGGGGATGTCCCTCCCCACACTCTGCTCCTGCCCCACTCACTCGCCATTGTCCCCAGAGCTGCAGGTGCTGCATTGGGGCATCTCTTCATCCTTAACTGCATGGGCAGGACACCAGCCTCATGCCATACCTCCCTCTCTCTTGTTTGAGCCCTCATTTCTCTGACAGCACATCTTTAAGTAACTTCCAGTGAAAGTGTACATGGAGTAAATTTAACAAAAATGTAGATCTGAAAATGTCATGACTACAGAAGAGATTAGTTACATAAATTTCTGGGATAAAAATAATTTTCCCTCGCAATTTGGGTGTTATCTCTTCATTGTTTTTAACATCTAGCAATTTAATGAAAAGTTGACTGGCAGTCTGATTATCATTTATTTGCAATGACCTGTTTTATTTTTTATTGTTTGCAAGGTTCTAAAACCTTGCAAAACTATATTTTCTAGGTTTTTTTTCTCTATGTTCTAAAACTGTATTGCTATCCTTGGTATTCTGAAATTTCTTGACGAGCTTTGTTTTGCTATGATTAAATTATAAATATTTCTCTTCCACAGACAGAAACAAACCAAAGCCAGAATGAACTTGAACAATAAAGGAATTTACGTTCCCCAATAACAGAGATGTGGATGCCAGTCCTGCTTCTCTCTGTCCCCACTCAGCCTTCCCGCGTTAGGTCATGGTATCAAGTGGTCTGCCACTGCTCTGTGTGTTCTTGCTTGGAACTAGCATTTTTCAAAAAAAGCTGGTTTGTCCCAGTATTCCCAGAAACACTTCTGGGTGCCAGCAGCTGAGGTTGTATAAGTAGCCTGTCCACTTTGAAGCAATCTTTGTAGCCAGGAGCAAGAAATATGCTACATGGTCTAGCCTGAGGGCTGGGGGTGGAGACTGCTTCCCAGGAACCAGTGAATTCCCAGTCTGAAATATGGGACAAAGATCGGGAAGTGTAGGCTGGGGAGGCAATGAGGTAATATCCCTGATAGGTTTTCTTTTTTTTTCTTCCATTTTAATGCAGGACACTCACTGGGCCCCTGTCACGTAGAAACTGAAAATGTTTCTTCCATTATTTCTTAGCAAATGTCTCCACCTTTTTTTTCTCTTCTTTCTGTTTGGAGTTTGTCTTGACAATGCCCTGGGCAAGTTCACTATGGATTCAGTGAGACCGAAAAGTAACAATGGAATGTTCTTGGAGTGAATGGGGTTATACCCAGCTTTATTCCCACAGTGGCAGGTCAATCACTGGAATCATGTCCACTCAGAACGAGTCTGCATACAGCAAGCCGGTCTCTGCCTCTGGGCTTCTCTGCCTCCGCAGTCATCTCAGTCTCTGTCCTCAGGTGCTGCCACCACTCCAGCCTCTGTTCTCCTGCAGCCTTGCAGCCCTGCGGCCATGCAGCAGCCCACAACACTGGGCAGAGCTCTTTACATAGAGTCAATAATAACATATTGCCCACACTTGTGCAGTGGACGAGCGGACCAGGGTCAGTGAGAATCCTGGCCACAGGAATTTTTATTTTCTCTACAGAGTTCTTTATCATCTGGTCTCATCGGTCTTTCCTCCCCACTCCTCCTAACACTGTATCCTCCAGTTCTTTTATGGTTAAAACAATAGTGTGTCAAGAGTCTCCAGCTTCTCCCTGCTTCTTCCCTCTTTATAGCCACCTCTAAAACCTAGACAGGTGAGATCGATTAATGGGTAGAAATTAAAATTATTTTTAGTCATAGGTGAGGGCATTGGATTTGTTTCATTCAAATAGGCACAAATTAACTTGCCCCAAATAAACAAAATCACCCCATGTGAATTAAAACACGAGCTATTGTGCTTCCAGAAACACTCAGTGTGCAGGCCCTTAGACTGGCTCTTGCTGTCTCCTAAGTAATTGGTGCACATCTTGGTGTTGTTAATTGGTAGTTCTGAGTCCCTGGTGGAGTTATGCTTCGTATTTTGGCTTCTGCACATACCGGAAGTATTTCTCTTTCCTGCAGTTATGTCTAAGTTGTTCATAGCAGTAGGAATTTTGTCAGTAGTATGAGCTTAGTGTCAATCAGTAAAAATGGTGCTTCCCACCAAGTAAACACACTTGCTCTCCAAGAAGCAAGGATGAAAAGTGATCAGCGCCGAGGATTTGAGGGGCCCTGAGAATGAATGGATGCACCTCTGCCTTTAAAAGAGTGAATCTGAACTTCACAAAAACCTTTATATTTTTAGACATCTCCCTGAATATAAACTTGTTGAAGGAAATCTATTCTTAAATTTATATAGGATATGTAGGTATGAAAAAGAAGGATAAGACCATTCGCTATAAAGAGACTGCTAGATGTTTTTTCTAACTTTCTAATATTCTTTTTTACCTTTGTCTCATCTGAGGGTTTCAGGCAGATTCACTCTGGGTTTGGTAAGACTGAAAAATGACAACAGAACATTCTTGGAGTAAAAGTGTTTATACCCAGATTTATTCTTGCAGGTCAAGGGCTAGAATCCCATCCACCTCAGGGGAGTCTCCCTGCAGTAAGCTGGTCGCTGCCTCGTAGCCCTTGCCTCTGCCCCCGCTTTCCCTTGCTCTCTTCTCCAGGCTCTGCCCTGCTCCAAGCCCTGTTCTCTGCTCCAGGCTCTCCCTCTGCCCCAGGCTCTGCCCTCACCTCCAGCCTCTGCTCTTCTCCAGGGTGGAGTTCCTTTTATAGCAACACAGCTCATCGCCAACCAGTGTGGAAGCATTACCCTACACAGTAGGTCAATTACATCATTAAGTAGATTAGGGTCATGTGAGAATCCTGGTCATAGGAACGTCCATTTTCCTACAGTCTTCTTTGGATATGAGTCCTGCAAAAATACTTCTAAATCTCAACTCAGTCTCTGTTGTTAAAAGATATATTTTTTAAAAAGGTAGACAGTCATGGATACAGCTAAAATCTAAAGCTGATGTATGATTTGTGTGTCCAGCTCAGTGGATAACAGCTTTAAACCACTCCAGGGCTGCTGTGAGGCTAACTACCAAGTCCACATTCTTCAGGCCTTCTTGCTGTCCACTAACTGCTCACAGGCTGTGGAGGGCTGCTCTGAGCAGTGCTGATGCAGCCAGCAGCCCCAGGCATCCCTTTTCCTTTCCCACACGGGGTCTTACAGCTACTCCCACCTTTGGGGGTCCTCGATCTTTAGTCCTTGAATGAGATAAGGAAGAAAGGCCAACAAAGCTGCCTGGAATAAACAGTCTTTTCACTTCTCATTCTGCTTCCTAACTGACCTTTGAGTAAAACGATCTGCTTTACAAGAGGGTTAGGACACAAATTAGTGCTTGGAAATCCTATTCAAAACCAGGGTAATACAATTCTAAATTTCTAGCTTTGCCTCTGAACTAAATCTTTAAAATATTTTTAAGGGTTTCTTAATTAATTTTTCTTCACTCCTTGACATTAATTCATTCCTTTTTGTCGAAATTACCTTTATTACTGTAGGGTGCTTTTAGAAATAGGAAAGTGTCTCAGAAAACATGACTGCAATTTTCAAGCAGGAAGCAACTCAGCTGACCTCACCTTCCATTTTGCTCATGGTATCCCCCAGTGAGAAGACAAACCCGCTATTCATTAATGCCAAAGAAATAAGCAGGCAGAACATTAAGGTTCCCTCGCCCCACCACAGTGATCCGGATGGCCTCGTGTAATGGGTACAGTTCTGCGCTAGGGATTTCTCCAGCCCTCAGAGGAAATGCTCTAACTAGTACATTGCCACCTGTATGTCTCCTAGAGGTAGATTGAATAATGATTTGCAAGTATATCAAGTTAAGTACAAAACTGCTCTAGATATGCAAAATGTCATTTCTAAACTTCTTTTCAACTTGCTGTTCATTCAGACATGTTCTTCTTGGGACAGAAACAATAGTTTATCTAACTCCAAGAACATATAGTATTTTCCATGGGCATTCTTCTCTAGCACCATCCTACAGAATTACGTACAATTAAATCTCTTCTATTTATTTATTTGCTTCTCACTAATTTTTCCCCTTTCACCTATTTCACCAGTTTCTGGCCCCCTGTAGATAAAGTGAAGGTTCCTGTGGCCAGGATTCTCACCTGGCCCTGGTCGGCTAGCTCACTACACACGTGTGGGCAATACGTTGTTATTGAGTCTATATAAAAGAGCTCCGCCCAGTGCTCTGGGCTGCTGTACGGCTGTAGGAGAGCAGACACTGGAGTGGTGGCAGTACAGAGGACAGAGACTGAGAAGGCTACAGGGGCAGAGAGGCCCAGAGGCAGAGACCGGCTTGCTGCGTGCAGACTCTCTCTGAGTTGACAGGATTCTAGTGATTGACCTACCACTGTGGGAATAAAGTTGGGTGTAAACCCTTTCACCCCAAAAATGTATATTGTCATTTTTCAGTCTCATTGAATACACAGTGAACTTGCCAGGGGCTGAAACCCATTGGCAAGACAACCCCCTTGACAATCACAAGTCTGTTCTCTGTGTTTATGAGTTTATAGTTTTGTTCATTTTTGTTTTTCTTTCCATGAATAAGTTAAATCATATGATATTTGTCTTTGTCTGACTTACTCACTTAACATAATACCCTCTAGGTCCATCCATGTTGTCATAAATGGCAAGATTTCATCCTTTTTATGGCTGAGTAATATACCATTTGTGTATCTGCACCCTCTTTTTTATCCATTCAACTACTGATGGACATTTAGGTTGTTTCCAAATTTAGCTATTGTAAGTAATGTGACAATAAATATAGGGATGCATATATGTCTTGCCAATAGGTTTCAGCTCTGGGCAAGTTCACTATGGATTCAGTGAGAATGAAAAAATGACAATGGAATGTTCTTGGAGTGAAATGGTTTATACCCAACTTGATTCGCACAGTGGCAAGTCAATTACTAGAATCATATCAACTCAGTGAGTCTGCATGCAACAAGCCGGTCTCTGCCTCTGGGCCTCTCTGCCCCTGTAGCCGTCTCAGTCTCTGTCCTCTGCACTGCCACCAGTCCAGCCTCTGTTCTACTGCAGCCATGCAACAGCTGTGCAACAGGCCAGAGCACTGGACAGAGCTCTTATATAGAGTCAATAACAACATACTGCCTGCACGTGGGTAGTGAGAAAGCCACCCAGGGCCAGGTGAGAATCCTGGCCACAGGAACCTTCACTTTCTCCACATACGTCTTTTTGGATTAGTGATTTTGTTTTCTTTGGATAAATTCCTAAAAGTAGAATTACTGGATTGTACAGTTTTTCTATAAACAGTTTTTCTGAGAAACCTCCATCATTTAAATTTAACTGTGAAATCTAATTAAAATATAAGCAATATATGTATATGGAGTTTCTGTTTTCACTTTATTAAATCTCTGTTAAGTCTTCAAATTCTCATGTGATTTTACTATTGATATAGATTAAGAAATACTCCCTAACCCACATTCTTTCTGTGTTGACACAATTAACTAGAAAATTGACAGTTCCCCAGGCTTTCCCACTAGGCAGCTTCAGCATAGGCAACAGCAACAGTAGCCATTGGAAACACCTTAAAATGTATTGCTTTTTAAAATATTTGTTTCATTTTGAAGAGGAACAGAATATTCACTTTTATTACTTATTAATTACAAAGATTGTTCATTGATTACAAAGAAAGAAAGGTACTGTTGTAATGGAGAGGTCTAACAGATACCATCTTAAAGGAGTTATTCTACTGAATTTCACTAAGAACAGGACAGCTGATACCATGTTACCAGATAAGATACATTATCACCAATATGATATTCTTGCCCAAAGTGTTTAACATGAATCTAAACTTTAAGAAAATTAGGGTTATTTAAAAAACTAACTAGTCTTGACTCCTTGAAAGTGTCAAATCATGGAAAATAGAAGCAGGGTAGTTGGGATAAAAGGATATTAGATATAACACAATGATATATCTTTGATCTGGATAATAAACTATAAAGTTTATTGTTGGAGAAACATGACTAATAATTGCACATCATATACTAATGTGCTGCATAAGCTACAACCTGTGGATCTCTTACCTGATGGTGGTATTGTGGTTATGGAGGAGAATGTCCTTGTTTTAAGAGATACATTCTGGACTTGGAATCCCTGATGAGCAACTATCATGAAATCTGTGACTTATTATTAAAAGATTCAGAATATATATACACACATGTGTGGGAACACATTAATAATTATTGAATATGGACAAAATATATTTGAGTGTTTATTATCCTATTCTTTCAAGTTCTCTGTAGGTTTGAAAAAATTTTTAAATGTAAAGCTGGGGAAAATCTGTTACTGCCACTGGTCATTTAACTGAAGAAATAAGTGGCCATATTTATTCAACTTTCTAAATCTTTAATCTTGCTCATAGGACTTGTACTAGACAATAATACTCCTGTAGTGAAAACAAGAATAACATTTGCTTAATTAAAATTTACAGTTTTATTGAGATGTTATACACTATAAAATTCATTAATGATACTAAAATAAAATAAATTGTAAAAAAAAATTCAACCTTTTAAAGTGTATATTTCCATGAATTAAAAAAAATGAGTATATTCAGAGTTGTGAAATCTTCCTCATTATCTAATTTTAGAGGATTTTCGTCATTTGAGAAAGAAATCTTATGCACCTTAGTAATCATGCCCCATTTTCCCCTTCCTCCCAAATTGACAACCCTTAATTTATTTCTTGTTTCTATGAGTTTGGCTATCTGGGGGCTACAAATGGAAACATACAGTGTGGGCTTTGGTGACTGGCTTCTTTCACTTAGCTTGATGTTTTCAAGGTTCATCCATGACATAGTATGTCTCTGCATATATCTCTCTTCTTTTTAATTGTCAATTATGTTCTACTACGTAGACATGACATAATTTTTTTATCCATTCATCAGTTGATAGATATTTGGGTTGTTCCTATGTTTTATTATTAATAACGCTGTTATGAATGTTTGTGTTCAAGTTTTTAAGTGGACTTGGCCACAAAAAAAAGCGAATCTTGCCATTTGCAACAACATGGATGAAACCTGAAGGTAATATGTTAAGTGAAAAAAGTCAGACAAAGACAAATATTGTATGATCTCACTTATATGCAGAATTTAAAGAATCTGAAATCATAGAGAGTAGATTTGTGGTTAGAATCTAAGGGGTCAGGGAAATAGGACATGGTGGTCAAAGACACAAACATCCATTTATGAGGCGAATAAGTTTGGGGGATCTAATACACAGCTCTGTATTGTATTATATAGTAAGTATGACTACAATTATTAATAACACATTATGTATGCCTTTCATAATTGAAAGTTGCTAAGAGAGATCTTTAATGTTCTCACCACCCACACAGGAAAATGGTAATTGTGTTAAGTAATGGATGTATTAATAACCTAATTGTGGTAATCATTTCATGATATGAATATATTTGAAGTTATCACAGTGTATACTTTAAATTTACACAATGTTATATGTCAAACATATCTCAATAAAGGTGGAAAAAATTAGTAACAGACTTGAATAGACATTTATCCAAAGAAGATGTACAAATGGTCAATAAGCACATGAAGTGATGCTCAAAATCATTAGTCATCAGGGAACTAGAAATCAAAACCATGATGAGATCCCACTTTACATCCACTTGGATGAGCAAAAACGATGGACAACAATAAATGCTGGGAAGGACATAAAGAAAACGGGACCCTTATACCTTCTGACGAGATTGTAAAATGGCACAGCTGCTTTGGAAAGCATTTTGGCTGTTCTTCAAAAATCAAACATAAAGCTGCTATATGACCAAGCAGTTCCTTTCCTAGACATACACCTCAAGTTGATGAAAATGTACTTCCACCAAAAGTTTGCTTAATTTTGTATGTAAAAATGCTTCCATTATTTTTATATGAATGATAACATATATTATATATATATAAAAGAATGTTTAACCTTTATAAAATAAAAACATTTTATTTGGGATCTTTTGTATTTTCAGAATTTAACTGGACAGAAATAGATCCTTAAAACAAAGAAGACTATCACGTGCTGTGTGAAATAAAAAACAGATGCAGTAGTTCACAGAAGAGACAGCTCTTACACCCTGTAACTTTGTCAATGTGCCCCAGAGACAGACTCTGGGACTGAGCAAATGCAGGCAGTCAGCAGTTTCCTGCCCACTTACTAATTGCACCCAGGGTGACTTGTTTATACCAGTAATCACAACTTGGACACTTAACAATAGTAGCCATTTGTGAGGCATTTTTAGAAATGAAAAATCAATTGAATAGTGAATGATCTGCTTAGTAACTAATGATGTAATAAGTAAGTATACTTACTATAAAAAAGTCTGTGTAGGAGAAGAAAAAATAAAATGAAGAATGAAACATAGTTATAATAAGACCAAAACAGTTAACCCTGAGAGATTAAATGTGTACCCCACTAGCTCTAAGGCAGCCTGTGTACATGATATGACCCCCTCACCTTCTCCTACACCAACCCAGAGTGAGGTGCTCAGAATGGAGAAGACGCCAGCTGCTAGACTAAATTGCACCTCCCTTCCACCTCACAAATTCACAGATAGATGTCCTGACTCCCCATGTGATGGTATTTGCAGATGGGGCCTTTGGAAGATAATTAGATTAGGTTTAGCTGAGGTCATGCGGTGGGGCCTCCATGATGCCATTAGTATCCTTTTAAGAAGAGACACTAGAGCACACTCTCTCTCTCCTCTCTCTACCGTGGGAGGACATGGCAAGGTGACCATCACAGACCAGGAGGCCTCTCACCAAACAAAATTGGCTGATACCCAGATCTTGGACTTTCCAGCCTCCAGAAATGAGAGAGATAAATGCCTGTGGTTTAAGCTGCCCAGTACATGGTATTTTGTTAGGTCAGCCCAAGTTGGCAAAATAGTTCAAGAAATGCTGGCAATATTTTATGAAAATTTCAAGTATCAGCATCTGGAAGAATTACATCAAGTGGTAAATTAAACACTCTCCTTTTTATTCTCAGAGCACATATTTGCTTATGTATAATATATATATATATATATATATATGTACTGGATGTTCAAAGCTGGGCCCTCTACTTAAGAAAGTCCCTCAGGGAGCTTGTCCAATAAAAGCTCATTAAATATTGCAGTGGTACCCAGCAGCTATAGTAACACACATACAAGAGAGCATCAGAGAGAAGCACACTGCACGTGGGCTTCCAATCCAAAGGCAAGTTTAGAAATGGAAGGCTTTCTTGCTAAAAACAAAGCAGTTGTTGGACTGTGTTGGCCTAGAGTAAGCAGGGGATTTTCTAGTCACAGGACATTGAGCATCATTATGTACTTCTAACTGCAATTGTCCCAGCAAACTTAATGGAGAACAGATGTTCTGCAAACCCAGCCATTCACTCGTAAGAAGTCTGTTGGTTATTGTTGTGAAGACACAGCTGCCACGATAGCATCTAATCAACCTTCACTGTAACCCCTAAGGTGGGAGCAGAAGCCTGAGTGTCAGCAGCTGCCATCGCCCCTCCCATTATGCATGTCGTACAGCGGTACGCTTACCTCTTCAACAGGAAATCTATGTAGAACTTGAATCAAGAATGTGCATGTAGGGAAAATGGGAGTTCCCGTGGCCAGGATCCTCACCCTAACCTACTTGCCCACTGTGCACATGCAATGATGTAGTTGGCCTGCTGCTGGGCACATGCTTACACACCTGTTGGCAATGAGCCATTATTGTCAGGATTGCTGTATAAAAAGCTCCACCCAGTGCCCTGCCTGGTGGCCAGCTGGTGGAAACAGAGGCGGATTGCAGGCTTGCCAGAGGCAGATGTGATTATAGCACTAGACCTGCCACCGTGAGAATAAAGCTTGGCATGAACTCTTACCCTCAATGTTCTGTTGTTGTTATTCAGTCTCACCAAATCCAGAGTGAATTTGCCCAGAGCTGAAATCCCGCTCTGTCATGACAGTGGAGTTTTACTAATTGGAAAGCTTTATTTTTAAACTACAAAAGTGAAATTCACTGATTTTTAAAAGTTTGGAATTTTTAAGAAAATCACCTAAAATTCCCCTGCAATATCATTAAAGAGAGAAAGGCACTATTAAAATTTAGATTAAAAACCCTCTATTGTTTCCTAACACTGATTATGTAAATCAGTAATAAAGATAAAGTATGTATGTATGTATATATATATATATAATCTTTATATATTGGAAATTTAAAAGAATCAATAGTAAAGTTCAAAATTCACTGAACTAAGAAATAAATCTGCTTGCATCAAAGTGAAATCATTCAGAATGAGTCTATTACATAGAATAATTTTTCTATGCTCTCAGAAGCCTCTAACAATGAAGAAATTCAGGGGCATTTTTCTCTAACTATAGAATTAAGCTTCTAAGCTCCTTCAGAGCAGCTCCCTGGTCAAGGTTATTAGCACTCTTGAAAACACCTAAGGTGTGTAAACACTGGAGATATGAGCAACAGCTGTGACTGAAATGCTGACTACTGTGGGACAGGCATTCATCAATTCATTCTCTTTATATTTTTTAAGTTTGTTTCAGTTCTGAAGTCGGAGCCTTGTGAATGTACAAGGCAAATAGAAGAAATACAACAAAGACACACAGTATTTTAAATATGATGTCCAAAAGAAGGACATTTCCTTCCAAGTGCTTTATACAGCTGTCATTATTCATGCCTTTGTGTGATAAACTGGTTAATGTCTGTGTCCCCCACTGGTGCATACATTTAAGAGCAAAGATGCAAAGATAATTACTACCTTTCTTTTTTCTCAACATAGTATCCCACAGTTCCACTTAGCACAATGTCTAGAATACAATAGCTACTTAATAATATTGATATTGTGATCATATGAAGAGTTTAGTAAATAAGACCCTAAGGAATTATGGAGATTTTTGTACATTGCTGAAATATGATTGACTTGACTTGAACAATCAGTCATAGGTAAAATAATATTTCAGATTAACATTCTCATTCACTGACTTATCCACTGACCCATATATTTAAAAAAAATTGCAAAAGACTGTGACAAATTGAGACAAAGGGTAAAAATAATTCTTCAATAAACCTAGCTGAGTAGGGAGCAGAAGGAATGTCGTATGTCTATAAAAATTATCTATAATAGGCAGTTTGTAATGAGTTCCCAAAGTTATACAGAGAGCCTGCTTTAGGAATTCAGAGGAAAGAAAGAGCTTAGCTCTTTCCTGTTTGATCTAGGGTGGCCTCATAAAGAAAGTCACCTCTGAATCAGACCACGGAGATTAACTAGGATTTCAGCAGGTAATGAGGAGGAGCAGAGTGACATCATGCTTTCTCTGAGGGCAGGGGATTGCATGCCTTTTTTTCTTCTACTTTTGGCGAAAGGAGTGATTTTTTTAATACACTCTTAATGTTCAAACATTGGAATCCTAAAACATTTAATTTTACATTACACAGAAAACAATATTTGGTTTGATACCAAAGCCACTGCCGAAAATCTAGAAAGTGTGATCAATATAAGAAGAGAGCACACCAGGGTGAGGGAATGCCGTGGGGAAAAGGAACTGACAGCTAACTGAATCAGACCCATGCCTCCTGTCCAAGCACTGGGGAGAAAGATGGTGATGAGAAGAAAAATAGAAAACCTGGGGATACGTTCTTTTGGGAGGCATAAGTTTTCAGTGGTAGACATTTTTTCTTTCTTGGCAAATCGTAGCTCACCTGCTTATTTCTGCAGCAGGTTGATGGGACAGGGATGGAGTGTGAAGTTTCTGGAGAACCTAGTCATAACCAGGAGGAGATTGCAGCATTTGGCCTCTGTAAGGGCTGTAAGATGTGACCTGCCCTGGGCAGCACAGCTGGCTGTGGCTGATCTAGGAGTCCTCTGTGAGTCAGGGATGGAGTCTACAGGGGGGATCTCACCATGACACCATCGATGGTCTGCTGGTGCAGAAGCTGAGCTTCTCAAACTTCACTCTATATTAGAATCAACAGAAGTTCTTTTAAAAAATATTTGTGCCTGGGTGCATGCCCAGAGATTCTGATTCAGTTGATCTGGAATGGCAAATTGGAATTAGTTTTGGTAGTGTGTTATGAGAACCATGCGGATAGATAATGAAGGGTTTTTCATAGAATGATTGGGCCATGCATGAACTGAAAGGACATAAATTACCACCATCTCTAGGAAAAGCTGAACAGATGCATAAGGACTAGATGAAGTGTCTGGGCACCCAGCAACTAGCCTAGCACCTGGCACACAAATGATATTTAATATGTATTGATGAATGAATGGAGAAAAGCCATTAATTCCTTGGCAATGGAGTAAGGAGGTGGCTCTGCACATGCCTTCAAAGAGAACACTACTCAGGGATGTTAAAAAAATGTCCCTTAAAATCCTAGTTCTTGCAGTATAAATAGATGGTCCACCTGTGCAGAATAGGAAGGACTGGTCGTGCATTGATCTAAGCCAATCAATCTCACAATTTATTCAGGTGCAAATACCTGGATGTCACGTTGTTCACTAGCATAAACAAGTTTTTCCTCTTTGTGTTCTAGGAAGATAGTTTCCTAGCAAAAATATATAGCTCCATGTAATATGTATCTCCTCATCTTAACATTTTTAATGCATGAAATATTTTTTTTAAATCACATTTAAAGAAAGAGAAATTGACCTTCAAGCTTTTTATAGCTATTCCTGGAAAGAAAATCCAGAGAGGAAGACCCCATGAGTTTTAAAATCATGGTAAACAGAAACCTTAAAACTGAGGAATGTTGACCTAAGTTTTCATTTCCTTGCAAATTTTAAAGGAAGGTAGTTCATCTTGGATTTACTAGCCTAGCACTTTGGCTCAGCTTGTTGAACATGGTTGTTCCTCATGACCACAGCATGAGGGCTCTCTCTCTCTGTGGATGCTGCCCACACCGATCACATCCTGCCCTGCTGTGAGGTAGTCCCCTTGTGGGTAAAATTGTAACATTTCCAGAGTATCTCGCCTGGCTTTAGTACATATTCATATCCTCAGGGATGGAGAGAAATTCATCTCCATGTCAATGGGTAATTACCTGGGCAACCGAGGGCGTGTCTGAACCTGAGAGTTTAAGGGGCGAGGGGCTGACCTGCTTGCGGGCTTGCTTCTTCAGGAGCAGGGGAGAGAGAGACCGTGCTGGACTGCAGTTTGTAAGCAATAAACGGGTTTTAAACTTTATTTCTCCCTTTGACTGATTTTGGTTTTTAGCGGGATTTTGCCCTGGGATTTCCTTTCCTCGGACTTACACCCCTCTAACGGGCAGAGAGTGACCCAGGGCAAGTTCATTCCAGCCTTCCCGTTTTAATCTGATGCCAGTTAACAGGACTCACAGGTCACGAGGAAAGAAACTTAAGGTTGAGAGAAGGTTCTCTGGACGAAGCTGGAATAAGATTCCCCAACTTTAGAATTTTAACTAGAAGACTCTGTTCTTTCCGTACTTTAGACATCATGGCCTTACATTTTTGTAAAAGAAATAATAAATTATAGATAGCTTCCAAAATACATTCTCAATCAATTCTGATTTAGTTGTCTCCATCAAAAAAATAACCTGGGGATAAATTATACATACTACTACCATTACTAATTTTTATGCTCACTCTGATCTAAATGACTTGTGATTTTTTCCAAGGCATTTGGAAGTCATTGTACATCTTTATTTTTGGAAAACCAACTAGAAATTGTTTGTGGTTGCTAGAAAAATGCTTCTCAAACTATGTATGCTAAAATAAACGGTTTTTAAGATTTCCAGTTGTATAATACTTATAAAACAGAATTCATAGAGAGTAAAAAGATATAATAAGGCTTCCCTTTTAAAAATTAGATTCAACAGATATAAAATTACTCTCAACTATTCAAACGATGACTTTTTACCTTATCTTGCTTTGCAGACCGGCTCCAATAGTTGGGCCACACTGTTAAGTAACACGTGCTAAATGACTCTCTAGAATCAAACGAAAACACACTTAACAGAGAAACACTTGACTCTTTTTAAAGAAAACCTATCTAATTCATGATGTTCTTTAGCTTTCACAAAGAAACCTCTTTACATATGTATACCTTAATAGAGTTACTTTTACCTCTTAGACCCAGATTTCACGCTACAAAATGCTTCCATTCAGAACAAAGATTTTGGAGAGTTTTTCACAAAGATGTGAACTGACAGAAGCTGTAACACTCATGGCAGAAAATGTTCTAAATTTTCTGATAGCTTTTTAGAAATTCCCTATTCTTTTTGGTTCTTTCTGATTTTTCTTAATGAGCCCAACATCAAGTATTCCTAAAGGAAATAAAGGGTAAGGACATTTTGATCCAGATTTATTTTACCACACTTGCAAAAAATTACCTCAATCATCTTTTAGCAAGTTCGTTGGTTCTAGGGTGTGTATTTCCTAACCAACTAAGACTGATTTAACTTTTTTTAACCTTGTGGATTTGTATAGCCAATACTGAAAGGAAGATTTTGAAATAGGCTGCTAAATGTCAGACACTCCAAAGTATCAAGCCAAATAGTTGAAGCAAATTCCTTTTTAGAATGAATAATATTTAACAACTTTTGGGATTAAAAAATTGCTCAAATTTTAGCATCATTTTTTAACTGTTAGACCTGTCCCAAGTAAGAACAAGTCAGTGATTACATCTGTACTATCGGCAAAGATTCTGGGTGGAAACACCAAAGAAGGCTATATTGAATACTACCCCATCAGATGATAAAGTGACAGCAAATCTGTGTCTTTCTCCTGGTCTTTCTACTAAATACATGGAGTGACACATGCAGTTACATCTGATTCCCTTTTGGTAGTTACTAAATTATCAGACAGTGCTAATCTCTAGGACAGCACATAAAATGTGTCATTGCTGCTCGTGGTGGAGTACAGAGCTCAGCACAGGAAAGTGTGAGTGTGTGCATGTGCACCTGCACATGCATGCATGAACACACACACACACAAATTCTTAGAATACAGCAAATAATAACTGCCTGACATAAAGCTCCCAGAATGTTTTTCTTTCTTTCTCTCTTAACTCTCACTGAGAGGCAACTGAGAGAAATGAATGTTAGAAGAGGGTTTTAAACTTCGTATCTTTGTGTAAAATGCAAAAGACAATGTTTTGGCTGCACTTAATATGTTCTCATGTTGGTAATGATGACTGAAAGTCATCACGACCTTTAAGAATTTACCAAATATGACTTATAGTTAAGTGGGGCCTGACTGTAACATCTTATTTTTGTAGGTACCCTGAAAACTGAATTTGTGAAAATTCCTTCTGAAGCCCTTAAAATAAATTGTTAAAGTAAAAATTACATGTATTTTTATGGCAATGCCACTACCATGTAAATCTAAACTCTGGAGGCATGCATCATTCATATTAAAATCATTCTAGATTTTCCTATCTCTGCATGTTCTATTATTTGTAGACCTCAGGGCTCTTGAATTATTTGGATTTTTATTTTCCCTGCTCCTCTTCACGTTTTGGATCAATTTGATTAAAAGGAGGTTTCTTTGTTTCAGTTGATTTTCTACTTTTATATATAGGATAGGTCAATGGAAGCTTCCTGGTGCAGAGGTCATTTTCCCCCCTTTTTTTCAGGCTGATGACTTAGGTTTGCACTGTCCCCACTCATTAACTTAGTTTGCTCATGACTTCATCTGGATCCCTTTCACAGAACATTATAGTTTTTCCAGTGTAAGATCCCCTCCTCCAGATGTAGGTCAGCAGTTATTCTGTCTGGCCAGCATGGAGGCTATAATTTTATAACATATTGACAGACATAATTCAGCTGTGTGCTGCTGAAGCAGAACTTCAACCATAATTAGATCCCTGGATCTTTTTTACCTTAAAGATTTACAGTTGAAGTAGGACCCCAGATGACCCAGAAATCTACGTAACTCAAGTATACCTATGCCTAAATACTTTGCAGATCTATTGTATGAACGTGTCATTTATTATCCAGATGAGGATTCTTCTGGGAATAAAAGCCTCTATTGATGATTACTGGGTCAACAGGCATAAAACAAAATGGTCCTGTGTGAACTAGGACATATGGCCAGCCTACTTTCTACAGCATGAAAGGAGCCACAACACTGTTCCTAAAAAATTTATTATCTACATTATTACACATAGAGACCTTTTATAGCTTGCAGAATTCCATTATAGTGTTTAAGTAACCAGATTGTTTCAGTTGCTTGGAAGTCAAGAGGTAAAGACTGAGCTGTGTACATTAACAGCCCTGGAAGATTTCCCTGGACTAACTGCAGCTGGATTTACCCAGTATAGCTTTCATCTGCATATCATCTGCAGTTTGCTCATTTACTCTTAGTCATTTCCCTGAGCTACTCCGGACATTTGTCCCTTATAATAACCAGCTTAGTATTTCAAGTATTTTCAAGTCCATTTCACCTGAGCTAAGCCCTTTGCAGAAAGCTCTCAAAAAGCATGAGGGGGAAGAAAGAAGGAAGGAGGAAAACAAGGGAGGAAGGAAGGAATGAAGGAAGGGAGGGAGGGAGGGAGGAATGAAGGAGGGAGAGTAAGGAAGGGAGGGAGAGAAAGGAAGGAGAAAGAAGGGAAAATTGTTACTGTGTTTCACACAAACATCCACAGTTTAGAGCTCTCAGTGGACTGTCAACCACCAGCAGAATAACATACTGAAATAAAAATGAGTCATAAATAAAACTTTCCTTCTTCATAAAGTACCTCTTTGGAAGGCATTTGAGGAGTTACCTTTAATATATATATAGTAAAAATAATTTTTAAATACATATATATAAGTCTCATCACATCTTCTTTATCCGTTCATCCACTGATGGACACTTGGGTTTGTGAATAAAGCTGGAAAGATTTTAAAATGGACATTTTCCCCATAAACAATTAATAGAAAAGAAGGTGATCAAAAGACAAGATCTTCAAGGCACAAAGGAAAATTGAGGGTGGTGCTGTGAAAGAATGAGGAAATTCAAGGACAACACATCACATGCAAGTAAGGAGCCCTAGGTTAGCAGGCACAGAAAACCTCTTCAACCACCTGGTTTTGGCTTGAGACATGCAATGAAATGTAAATTTGTCTTTATTTTTGGTCTTCACAATTTGCCTTAATTTCTTATTGAGACAGGGACCATGGGCTTAGGCAGAGTAGGGTGAGGGCCTCCGGGAAAAACAGAGCAAGATAATCCATTGTGGAATTTACTTTGGCCTGCTGGGGGGCCCAGCTTGTTTTTCCGACTTTACCCAGGGGCTGCTTTTCTTCCTCCAGCCCTAAACAAATGATTTGCAACCTGGGCAATGTAGCAAGCAAGTCCAAAACAAGTAGTAAAAACAGGAAGGATTCCATCTTGAAAATAAGATTGCATTTTAAAACCCAGTTTGTTAAAAAGTAACTTTTTTTAACATACTCTTCAACAGACAATAACTCAGCCCACCTTGGGAGCAAAGCAGGCAGCCTTGAGTGATATGCTCCAAGACTAGGAAGCTGCTCTCCTGGGAGGAAATCAGAGCAGTAAATTTCTTGTAAATAACCAGGAAAACTAATAAGAAGCTTACTGTTTCTTCAAAGATAAACATTTTGGGACCACTTAGCAGGTGTGCATCCCTAGCCCTTTGTCTCTCAACTGCCTACAAAACCCCTAGACAATGTACTACCTCGGGGCTCTCTTGTCACCTTCTGACCTGAGCCAGGAGCTCTGTCCTCTTGCTTTATCTCTAAATAAAAGCCTGTCACTTGCTCTCCTACCTTGAATGTTCTCAAGAAGTTCATTCTTAGACTTCACCAACAAGACCCCCAGCAACATTTTTAGAGCAATCAAAACAAATAAATGAGAAAGGGTTTAGCAAGTTAGAAAAGTCTTTTGTGTGTAAATAATTTATGTAATACATTTTATGGGAGCAGTGCTTGGTTTATCTCATGTCATAAGTCTGTAGTATCAATTGCCATTGGCGGAAGAGTTAAGTTTTGGGGTGAACTAAAAAAGTGGATGTCTTGACGTTAAAAGAAAGGACTCACTAAAACTGCTTAGTTGTATGGAGGCAGGTATGAAAGAAGTTGTTTTATTTGCTTGAAAGTTTTCCCCAAAAGGTAAATAATTCCAGGTAGCTCTTCTTTTTTCTGAGATTATGAGGTTGGGGTAGGATGTTATGATATTGGGTATAAATGTGAGCAGTAAAGTGAGGCAGCAAACTTAGTCAGAAAAAGACCAAACAATGTGGGGAAATAGTTACAGACTTTTTAAAAGTAGTGTAGCATTCTCTGCAATTTACTTCTTACTCTATTGCAACCCAAAGGGACTGAGAGAGAGAAGCAGCATAATTGGAGGTATTTGCTGGAACTCAAGTCTTGAAATCAAATAAGCTCCTTTCTTACCTTTTCTTTTCTTAAAATAGACAGTAACATGGTATGTTTTTTCCAAGGCCATTGCAATCGCAATATTAAAAATATATATATTAGGAAGAAATAGAATGAACTTACATTTTTTAAATTTCTGATAATGGACACTAGGATTTCTCCAACTTTAGTGAGCAGAGCAAACCGTACTGGAGGTGTATTCTAAAAAGTGTGGATTCTCAAGTCACTTTTACAGGGGCTATTATTTTCTAAGACATGCAGCCATAGCACCTGGGTCAGTAACTTTCTCATCTTAGGTGACTCTTCAGTCTGTAGGACACTGGCTGCCCTCATGTCATGACCATTCGGCGCATATGATTTCATGGGCAGCTCCCCTGCACCTTGTGGGCAGCCACCACAAGCTCATGCTCGGCTCCTATCCCACACCGTACAGGGGAGTCAGCACTCAGGGGTCCCTCACCCAGAGGGGACTGGAAGGCAGTGGATAAAGCGTCCAGGCTTCAGTCCTTTATGGGCCAGTTCTGAAGGACAGTCTACAGAGCTCCTCTGGGGGCTCCAGGAGGACCATGCCCAGGTGCTCACCATGGTGAACAGCTTCTTCACATCCATCTGTGCTTTGTTTTCAAGAATTCACTAATTCTCCTCAACTGTATCTAATCTACTGTTGAAACCACCCACTTCTGTTCATTTGTTTAACTAATTTTATTTTCATTTCTGCAACTTCTATCTGGTTCTCTTGCAAATCTGCTTTGTTATTTTTTAGTAGCCTTTTATTGCTTGGTGACTGATGAGCATATATTTCTGACACTATAATGTTTCATTACATGTCTGATCATTGTAATATTTGAAATCCTTGTGTTCAGATCTGTTGCTCTTATTTCTGCTTATTCTCAACCACATGTTCTCTTTCTTTGGTGACCTTGATGATCATGAGATCTTATTTAGATTCTCTTAATCAATAGAAAATCTGCAGCCATAAAATAGAGAGAATTCTGACCCAGAGGACATGCATTTACCCTTCTAGGGGCTAAGGCTTGTTACCATGTTGGCCCTGCATTAGCCTCTTTCCATGACCTGAGCAATCATGTTGCCATTTGAGGGCATCTTTCCTCCACAGCACACCTGCCCAAGGCTCAGCTTCCTGATGGCAATAAGGAGGTGGCACATGCCCACAAGATGGGCTTATCTTTCTCTTGTGCTTACAGCTCATCTCCTAGATCATAGTTCATCTCATAACTTTTGGAAGGTGTTACACTCTGAAGATTTCTCCTACTTGATGTGGTTCAAAAGGGCCATTGAAAAAATCTGGCCCCCATACTACTGAAAGTAGAATTTTTCAAGAATATCTTCAGAGTCTTTCTGTGTCAAACCCACTGAGCTTTTTATGCCTCAAAACAAATTTATTTAACGTCAACACTTAAAATATATAATTAGATATAAAATTCTAGGCCCAAATTTCTCTTCTTCAGTATTTTGAAATTATTACTCAGTTGCCAGTCTGGTTCTTCTTGCCTGGTGGGTGATTAGTGCGGTCTTTAGAGAAGCTTTTAAATATTCCTATTGTCTTTAATGTTCTTACATTTTATTCTAATAGAACAGAATAATATAATTATTCTGATGTGTCCATGTGTGGAGTTTTTTCCTTATCCATCCCATAAGGCCTCTATGAGCCTTTTTAATCTGAAGGTCATCTGTCCCTTCTGCCTGGAATTTAGCAATCATTATTTCTTCATCTACTTCCTTCCATTTACTTTCTCTATATTTGAAATGAGACTATTCTGTGAATGACAACACTTTTACTTCTCTCCTCCATCCATCGTGCAGTTTCTATCTTCTTTTCCTAATGCCTTCAGGGTATGCCCACTTATTTGCCTTTAACAATTTAGCCTGTTCATCAAGGTCTTTATTGCAGTTGTTACATTTGTCAAACCAAGTGCATGAAGTTTCTTCTTCTGCATAACTGCTTCTTTTTATTTCGTGTTTCCATTACTCACTTTAACCTATTTGAGAATATTTACTATGCTTATTCTAAATTCTTAATTTGGTCCATTGATTCTGACTCATCTACTGAAGATGGTCAAGTGCGTGCATTTATTATGGTATGCTTGTCAAATGTCTAAGCTCATTATTCCTGGGGGTGTCAGCTATGCCCAGGCCTATAAGGTATATGAGGAGAGGTAGCTGGGAACAGGTCTTGGTGAGCCAACTTCTGGGTGTTGTGGGTTGTTCTGGATGTGGTGGGGAGGTGGGGCAGGCCATGACAGAAGCCTGATGAGTTACAGGGCAGTAACCCTGGGGTCTTTATTTTGCACTGGACACTCAGCCCTACAGTGCACGAGCCTAAGGGTCAGCAGACTGTCATCCCGGCAGTTTTCCCCTTGGTTGTATTGTCTCCTGTTGGGATGGCAGAGGGGCAAAGGAAGCTGCAGGTGCCTTCCTCTCACCAGCTGGCTCGCTGTGCAAACGTCATTGTGCTGTGTTGGGTTGTTTGGCTGTGGCAGAGGTCCCTAAGCAGAAAGAAAGGAGCTCATGGCTGCAGCTCCCCTTCCAACCTGAGCCATCACTTCCCTCTCCTTCCACACCCCACGTGCTTCTCCAGCCTTTATTTGGCTTCTCAAAGTGTAAACTTTTTGTCTTTTAAACATTCTGGCATTTCACAGGCTGCAGTGGGAGAGAAGCCAGCAACAGGTGGGAAGTCTGCATCCTTTCAGGAGTCTCAGCCGAAGTATCTCTGATTCCAGAGGCTTGCCTCTCCTGACAGCCCAGCACATCCTGACTGTATTCCTTGAACTTCTCAGTAGAAAGAGAAGCTCCAAAGGCATTTCAGAGTGAAATAGTGCATGCCCATATTACATATGAAGGAGAGGTTCAAAAACTAAAGATACTTCCAAGGTTTCCAGTATATAAATTAGATTAACCCCATTCTTAATTCTGGGCCAGCTTATCTCTGTGCCAGCATTTATATTCAGTCCAACATCAAATGGCAAGACTATCAGTCATAGAATATTCCCAGCTTTCAGCAACAGGAAGAGTGTTCAACAAGTGATCAACTCTTGGTTCCAGGTATGACATTTATCTCAACACTGGATTCTTCCATGAGGACAATAAAATGATAAGTGAGAGATCTCAGCTTCCACAAAGAAAACTTCTTGAAGTGTGAATAGTGGAACTTTTGCTGGTTCTGTGGTAAGCGACATTCTGAATTCGCAGTTTCACTGTGCAGCCCAGCACGCAGAGAAGCAGAGGTGCCCCCATTCTTTACCAGGGGTGCACAGCATGATGGAGATGTCACCCTGTTTATTTTGCTTGTCAGTTCGGGACTAAGGAGTAAAACATTTTCAACCAATTAGACTAATCTGAAATTTGAAAATAGGCAACATTTTGATAATCTACAAAAGAAAATTAAGGGAAAGTGATTGAATAATTTTAAACGAGCTGATTAGTTTTGTGATACCCAGCACATTTCTGGTCTAGAGCCTTTATTTTGAGATAGTCTATCTTCAAGAAACTTTTGGACAAAGTCATGTCCAGTATCTCAGACCTTTACAGTGTATCTAGGCACTGACACTTAGACAGAAAGTATATTCCAAAGCGTGGTGTTAGTCCAACTGACCGGCTAGAGAGGAACAGGACAGTGCACAGAGCCCAAAAACGAGGTTCAGTACTGACATTTTAGGAAACATATTTTTGCAACAATTTCTAGATGAAATCCTATACATAGCTTGCTATTAGACCTGGCCCCTGTGTCCTACATCTTTCACCTTACGCTTCAATTTGTTGATACCAAGCTGCTTATACCACCTGTTTTCTAGCTCTGCCCTTTTCCCGGGCTCCTTCTTCTTGGATCGTTTTTCTTGGCTTTTCCACCTGGCTAACTCATTGGGAACTTTTCCTTTAGGACACATAAGTTGCCTTGAACTTTCCCTAGACCCATGCACTAACCTCTCTATCTTTGCCACGTGGGAGGGAGGTCCGTGCGACAGAGTCAGCAACGGACTGTGAGCCCTCCCCCAGAGAAGGACTGTGGCTTCTTCATTTTTTGTACGTGCACATCGCATGGTGGGACTCAGTGAATACTTGTTGACCTGAACTAAAAGTAAAACCTAGGGAAGGGCAGCTGCCTCATTAACAGCCTCTAGCCCCCCTTCATCCTTCCAGGACCACCAGCAGGCCCTGAACACCACTGTGAAACCGCTACCTCGGTAGTTGCTATGGTTACATCAGCCCCCAGACCTCACCTGTGTGCTTCCCTCTCCTCTTTGAGATAGAAACTTTAAATATGATGCAGAGGAGAAAATCGATCTTATAAAGTTATCTAATCATTCATGACCAAGAGTCACGTCTGCTCAGGAAAGAGGGTCTTGGAAAGAGTGGGCGGCGCTGACCTTCGTGAGCCGTCCTCTGAGAATAAGCTGCTTTTACTAGAAAGAAACCTTTGCCTCTGGATCCTCGTTCCTTCCTCATTCCCACACTCCGCTCTATCCTTCGGGACCGTTCCTTTTTAGCCTTTCTTTCTTGTATCCTAAAATATTTCTCTTTTTAGCTTAGTTTTCAAAAATGGATAAGACACATGTTGTCACCAGGCTTTTAACAGAGAAATGCTAATGAATGCTAACTAAGCACTGGACAACTCCAGAGAAGGCTCCGGAGAAGGGCCATGATCAAGAGTTTTCTATCAACTGAGAGAAATATCAATTCCATTGGAAAATACAGAAGAAATTATAGACTTTCGACTTCTCAGTCTTTCTACTTATTCTTTCCCTAAATTTATAGATTTTAAAGACAAACATTAGGATAATACAAAATACCAGCCTTTTCTCCATCTTGACAGGATCTTTTGAGCTTGAGAAAGCCTCTGATTCTCTCTGAGGCCTTCTGAATAGCATTTAAGCTTCATAACGTAGTTAAAATTTCACAAAGGTTTGAGAAAGCCATTTAATTCTTTGTGCAAACAGCTGTTTTCCCAGAAGTACTGCAGAGTTCCTTCACTATATTTTAGGATCACCTGATGCAAAATTTTCTTCCCTTTTCTAAGAACTAGCGCTTGCAATGCGCTTGGCCCCATTCTGCTACTGAACAGCCAGCCAGAGTCCACTGTTCCTACTTGGGCACAAACCAAGGGCTTTAAGAATACTTCCTCTCAATTACACACCCCCTTCCTGCTTGCACCTTATACATCTATACATCCTATGGTTTATGGACGAGTTTCTGTCTCTTGTAATGGAGCTATTTCTTTTTAACAAAATAAATAATTCAGACTATGTAGATTAAAATTTTCTGAAATTTTAATGAAGAAAGGAAGATTGTAGGGAGTGTGTGTCACTGTCCATGAAATGAGTAAAGTAAAATCCAGTGATAACTTTCAAATGTGTCAGCTGAATACCCATGAAGTACATCATTTGAAATGAGGTAAGTTATAAAGCTTCAGGCCAGAATTCTTGTATAAAATTGTAGAGTGAAATCCCTAGATAACTGAATCAGATAAATAACTCTGGTGAAATGCAGTGCTCTAGAGGCATTATTTAAATTAATTAGGTATCCCTAGAATATATCACCTGAAACGATTATTTAGTTGCCAGTTGGAAAACAAGCCATGAGCTGGCTCTCCAGTCACCATCTGTTTCAAATGTCTCTGCTTCTGTACAGATAAGAGCTGGAAGTGACATTTCCCTGAATTCCCTGAGGCTCGGTCCACTAATCAGATGCACTCCCCTCAGGATTTGGAAGATGGAAGCTGGATGCAATGAAATTTCTTTTATTTTTGGTAGTTGTTTGGAGATGCTGGGGTCCTCTGAACAGTATCCCAAGGCCTCTTACTCACACCTTACCTATCAAAGGACAATGTGACAAGAGCATCCTGACCCTTGCTTCTCCATGTGTCTTTAGTCACGAGTTCCCGTGATCCTCCCCCAGCCACCTTCCTGGGGTCACTGCAAGTGTGCCCTAGACAGCCAGTGTCCCGGTGCCACCTGGGGGTCTGTCTGGGAGGCCAGTCTGAGCACCCTACCCTCACCCATTTTGTCTACACTCGACTCTATTAGAATCGTTTCTCTTTACCAGTAGAGATTTCCATTTCTTGAAAATGAACCTTAACTGATACACAAAAGTAACGCAATGCCAAATTCAAAACTTACAAGTTATTAAAAGAAATACACAACATACCACACAAAGGCGTTCAGTGGGAAAATGATAGAAAATAAAAGAATAATTAAAATAGAAGATACAAGATAAAAATTTAAAACTAATATGAAATATTTACTCTATTAATAAAAGTAAAGGAGATGTTACTTTCTCTTTAAGGAGCAGCACACATAGTGCGTCAAAAACATTGTACATAAGAAATACTGATATAACATATTGACTCAAAGTTAACAGAAGGAAAAAGGTATAACACATAATATCAAAGTAGTAACAAAGTGAAGTCTTACCAAACAACACTGATTTCAGGAAAGAAATCATTCAACAAGGCAAAAAGTAATGCAATAAATGAAAAAAGGTATAGATAGTGCTTAAAAGAGATAAAATGTTTATGAATCAAAATTGTATGTTACAGATTTCTTATAGATGTTCTTTATCCAATTAGGTTTCACTCAATTTCTAGTTCACTAAAAATTTTTATGGTAGTTGTGTATTGAATTCTGTTAAATGCTTTTTCCATAGCTACTGAGGTAAATTAATTTTCCTTAATTAAATTAATGTAATGAATTACATTGATTGATTTTTGAATGTTGAATCAACTTTGCATTCCTGACCTGAACCACATTCGGTCCTGATTCATCATCCATTTTATACATACTTGAATTTACTGTGCTAATGTTTTATTCAGACATTTGTATCAGATTTAGACTCACTTCATAACGTGAGCTGGGAAGAATCTCCCCCTCCGATTTCTGTAAGAGTTTTTATAATTCTGGTATTATTTTTCCTTAAATATTTGGCAGAATTCAGCATTGAAAGGATCTGCTCCTGGAATTTTTTTGGAGGAAAGTTATTATTTATAAATTCAATTTCTATTAGAAGTAAAGGAACATTCAGCTATTTTCTTGGGTCAGTTTTATAAAATTACTTCTTCCAGGCCATTGTTCATTTTTTTTCTGTTTTTAAATGTCTTGGTAAAAAGTTATTTACAATATCCCTTATTGTCTTTTTAATATCTGTGATGATATCACCTTAATTCCTGATATTTGTAATTTGTGTTTTATTTTTTTTCTTAATCAAGCTTGCTAAAGATTATTTTAATTCTTTCAAAGAGCTACCTGAGTTTACTCTGTGCTGTTGCATTGGTTTCAGCTCTCAAGGATATTATGTCTCTATTCTACTTATTTGCATTTAATTTGCTCTTCTTTTGGTAGCTTTTTAAAGTAAAAACTGAGAAATATTGGTTGAAAACCTTTATTCATTGCAAATGTACACATTTAAATGATATTTTTTCCCACCACACAACTCTTTGCTAACACCCCACAAACTCTGATATGCTGCATTGTTATCATTTCTGGACAATGTCTTATTTGACCCATAGGTTAGCTAGAAATGCCTGGTTTAATTTTCAAATATGTGGATGCTTGATAGATATGTTATTGCTTTCCTTTTTTTCCAATTTAACTCCTGTGTAAGGAAAGAATATATTCTTAAAAATTCCAGTAATTCAAATATTTTATATTAATTTATGTGCAGCAATTTTTTTCATGATGCATCATCCATGTACACAGGAAAGGAATGCATCCTCCGTTTGCTTTTTTTAAAAGATTTTTTATTAAGGTATCATTGACACACACTCTTATGAAAGTTTCACATGAAAAACATTGCGGTCATTACATTCACCCATATTACTGAGTCCCCCCCCATACCCCATTGCAGTCACTGTCCATCAGTGTAGTAAGATGACACAGAGTCCCTATTTGTCTTCTCTGAGCTACATTGTCTTCCCCAGGACCCCACACACACACCATGTGCACCAATCATGATACCCCACAAACCCATTCTCCCACCCTCCCACACCCCTCCCCTTTGGTAACTGCTAGTCCCTTCTTGGAGTCTGTGAGTCTGCTGCTGTTTTGTTCCTTCAGTTTTGCTTCGTAGTTATACTCCACAAATGAGGGAAATCATTTGGTAATTTGCCTTTCTCTGCCTGACTTATTTCACTGAGCATAATACCCTCTAGCTCCATCCATGTTGTTGCAAACTCCATTTGCTTTTTTTTTTTAAGGAAATTAATTTGTATCCAAAGGTTGATGACACCTAAGGAAACTTGGCTGAGTTTCTAATATTCCTGGGGAAATGGGCACCAGGAATGGTAGGCAGAGTGAGCCACAGGAAGGTCCAGCTCTTGTACTGAAAGTAATCTCTATAAAGCAGATCCGAGAAGCATCCGGGAAGAACAGACATCTGTAGGGAGAGAGTATGAAGCTTCTTTGCAGCTATCACTTCTGTCATAATTTTACCACTTCAGAACCCACATTTGTATCTGCTCCCTTTCCCTTAGTTGTGCAGCTTCACTATTTTAATATAAGATGTTGAGAACTACATAAGCAATATACTCAGACACTTTTTGTGAAAAATTACATATGAGAAGGTTAGTTGCTCTGTAAATGGTGCTAATGTTAATGAGCAATCTTATAATTTTCTGAAATGGAAATAAACATTAAAAAGCAAACACTTAATTTTGTTCTGCCTAAGCTCTTCTGGTTCACCCAACAGTGAAACAACCCATCTTCCTTTCCTGAAAAACCCATAAGAAAAGCTTTAAAATTTAGTAATTATTACATATTGTTGCTATATAAAAACCCAGACATTAACTTTAATTATGATTATTTATCATTAAGACGGCCTCTGGGTAGGCAGACATCAGCTCTTTTGTATATATTTCCCTCTTATCTAAAGAGCTGTCTGTAATAAGAACATCAGATCATTTTTCTACCAAATTAGACTGATCACGTATGTGTGGAACTGTGGGCACGCCTGAATACTAATATGGAATTTCTTTATTTCTTGCTATAGACACCTTATTTAGGTAATGTTTGGCTATTTTTCAAAATGAATTGAAAGGAAATACTGCCCTAAGAATCCTTAATGGGCTGGAAACAGGAAAAGTAGATTTCATAAGATTTCATAGTCAGGGATTTTCATGTTTTGGTGTGATTAGCTTTCACCAGGGAATTTATTTAAAGTGCATAAACTAGACCTCACTCCCAGAGATTCTGTTCCCGTATATCTGTCTTGCATGACAACCAGGAATCCATGTTTTACAAACATCTAAAGGTTTCTGTTGTGTTTTCTTTTACTATCACATTTTTGGAAACACATCTTCGAGGGTCTCCAAGAAAAGCTGGTGGGATGAAGCGCCCCCTCCCGAGCACTTAGTGAAAACAACGACACGTTCCCCAGCATGCGAACTAGGCACACAAGCTTATGTTGCAAATGGCCATTAGTGGGAGCTAGGGAAAGAAATAAGCAAAATTCAAGAACGATGACCAGTGTCTAAGTTGAGTAAAGTCATCCAAAATGGAGCTGAAGAAGTGAGGAGTACCCTTTTCTTAATGTTCCTCATGTAGAAGAGTAAGCATGCTGCTGGTGAGCGATAACTGCCACAAGACGGTCACCAACAGGGCTGCCCCTCTCCTACAGAAGCAAAGCCTGCAGGACTTGCTGGGTTTGAGGAGTGATTCAAGGCCAATAGGTCTCTCTATTTGAGACCAAAAGACACATCTCACTGAGAAGGTGAACTCTGACACACCAAGCACTCTCTCAGAAGGGAGTGCAGAGGCCAGTCTTATAACAACAACTATCCAGTGTTCAATTTGGGCTGCCCTCAATCTACTCCCCGCAGCCTCCCAGCTTAGACCTCAAAAATACGGGTGACATAGAGAGTAGCTGGCCTGCAATCATAGCTACAAGGAGGATGGTGAATTAACATGCATTAGGTTAGAGAAAATAGAAGTGTGGGCAGGGACGGCTTGTTTAGGGCATGATCAAGATGAACAGAAATGTCATGGCAAATTCCTCACTTTCTATAAAGAAAAGGAAAGGAAAGGAGGAAAAGGAAATAACACACATAACACAGATCCAATACTTGGTCTGGAACAAAAAATGAGAGGGAAAAATTGAGTTTTTCATGTTCAAGAAGAATTTAATAAGGTCCTAATATGAAAACTGGAGCTCAGAGGAGATATGGTTAAGAATAGAATGAAACAAAAGTGACTTTGCAGAAAGTTTTAAGGACCTATGCTAATACTTTTATACCACTAATTACATAACTTAGAAGCAGCTAGAAAGAATGGAGATGTCAAAATTCTAATCTATTAACATAGAAGAAAGATATAATCACAGTGATTTCAAAAGAAAAAAGGATGGATCTGAGGAAAAGAGCAATGTAAAAGAAAACATGATAATATGTAAAAGGGTAACTTATGCTGAGAAAATTCAATATATAAAATGGAGAAAATGTTCAAATGTGTAACTGAATAACTGTGTTGAAATAAAGGAAAAATCTGAGTTTGACTTAAAAACCTCTCTATTCTCATGGGAAAAAATTGAAGAACTACTTACTTATACAAGTTATGATGTGAATTTCAAGAATAAAGAAAATCTTTGCAGGCATTTAGGAAATAAAAATAAACTACATGGAGAGCAAGGCCATTGTCATATTTCTTCATATCAGTACATGAGTAGAGCGATGTTTGCCTTGATGCACAGGTACAGTGGTTATAGCACCCAAACGTGCTGTGTACTCCCCAGCCCCTCTCAGGTGGGTTGAGGCCAAGTGACAATTTCTGGCTAGAGGATAAGAGAAAAAGTAGTGGGTGTTATTCACAGCCAGGACAGTTGAGAGTGCTTGTGAATTCTCCATTTTTCAATGTGTAATAGAGGACATGGGATAAGATGTGGAGTCCTGGGTCTCTGGGTGTCTGTGTGGAGCAGAAAGAAACAACAAATATTTCCCTTTTGGTTTCATGTCAGTTTCTTTTTCCTTACATTACAATTTTAAAAAATTAATGGTTTTTAAAATTTAATATACAGCATGAATAAAAATATCCCATTTTAATAAAATTATTTTATCTGGGAATTGCATGGTTCTTTTTCTGTCTCACAATTTCTCCATCAACTGAATTCCTTTACATGGAATGTGTGCTAATTGTATTGCAAACATTATAAAGTCCTTGAGGAAAGAGCGGGAGGAGACAGAGAAAGACTAAACACAGTAAGTTTATTCATACATATATGCAAGCCCAGGAAAAATGCTATCAGATGTTTTCCTATTATGAAGCTTGATCAGTGATCATAAAGCTCACTTGGAATGGCAAGCAAGCCTCGGTAACTATGAAAACTTTGAATTAGAAGACTAATACTCCAGGCTTTTCTATAATATGGTATGGCATGTAAAGTCTGCATCTCATCAGTGAAATAAAGATGGATTCCTAAACAAGAAATGTTTGGATAACTAGAAAAGCAGCGTGGAAAAAGATAATATTGGATACATTCTTCACGAAACAACATGATAAACCAAATGGCACAAAGAATTAAATAAAAAAATAATAATGAACTAATGAACAAATAACACCATAAAATTGTTAGAACAAACATGGATGAAATGAATCTCTTAAAAACCTGGAAATGGGAAATATTTCTTGCCTATAACTTTCAAATCTGAAGTAATAAGTGGGAAAGGGATAAATTTTACCACTAAAAAAAATCCAAATGCTTCTACCAGGAAGGAAAAAAAGCAGAATAAACAATGTAACTAAATGACACATAGAAAAAAGCGATTTGTTATTTATATCACAAAGTATTTGCTAGTCCTAGAAAAGTTTCTAAAAATAGAAAAAAAATGTCTAAGACAGTGCGCAAGAGATAAGAAAAGACAATTCACACACACACAAAATTGCAGATGGCCTTTTGTGGTTAAAATTGCAATGTTTCCAGAATCTCTTGCCTGGCCCTAGTGCAATAGGTATCTGCACTAATAGGTATTTCCAAGGGGTGGACAGAAGTAGCCCATCTCCATACCAGTAGGTGATTACAAGGAGGCTGGGGAGTGAGCATGCACCTGGACCAGAGAGTTTTTGTGGAGTCCTGACAGCCAAGTCGCTAGAGACATGGGCAAGTAGGAGTAGATGACTGCTTTCAATAAACAGGCTTCTCCCACTTTATTTCTCCCTTTGACTGATTTCAGCTTTAAAGGTTTATTTGCCCTGGACTTGGAACACATTTTACCCCTGGAGTTACACTTTTAAAAATCAAGATTTTCAATCTAGCTCACTGTAAGAGAAATTAAATTAAGAAATTATTAAGAAAAATTTAAAATGACACTGATTCCTTGTCAAAGAGGTGACTCACAATCATTTCTTTGTAGAATCCTGCTGTTAAAAACATCCTAAGTGTTAAGGCTCCTAAATTATGGACCTAAACTATGGACCCCTTTTCAGAACAAAGGTTCCAGTAGATAAAATACATAAGTTTATAAAGGAAAACATTCTTTCAAAAAACTACAATGATATATTTTTTTCAGCAATCAGGCTGAACAAAATCTAAGTGTGCCACACTCTGGGGCAGAGCTTGGGGGATATGCAGCACTCACATTTTGTGGTGGGGATGTTAATTGTTTTAACCACCATGGAGAGAAGTATGACAATGACCAGTAAAATGACCTAGAGAGATCAAAAGACAGAAATAACTGGCCATGATATCATAAGTTGCAACCAGTGATGAAATTCTTAAATAAAATTTTATTGCGGTTTTGAAACTATTGCATATGTAATAGGACAAAGCAAATAAATAATTAGGTAAATGAAGTTAGAAACCAACATTCTCTGCATAAAATCAAAGAGAATATGTAAAACTACAATAACCTTAAATTTGAACTAAAAATATCAGTATGACCTTGTTATATAACTCTCTTTTAAAAATACATTTTTCTGAGCAGATTAAAGATGGCAGCGTGAGAGGTGAGGCAGAGGCTTCCTCCTAAAACCGCATATAATATGAAAATATAACTAATACAACTACTCTTGAAAGAGCAACAGGAAAGAGGACTGCAACAAACTTCAAACACCTGGAGACAAGAACAGACCTCACGGAAAAGGGTCACATACTGAAGCTGTGGTCCTGCAGGATCCAAGCCCTTCCCCCACCGCAGCTCACCGGCAGGAGGAAGAGGAATGGAGCAGGGAGGGAGAGGAGATCTGGGACTGCTGAATACCTAATTCTGGAGATCTGCTCTGGGAGCACAAACCTACATTTCATGGTGCTCACATGATACTCTCATAATTACAGGATTGGAAAGCTAAGACAGGCAAAATTCCTGGAGAGACTAAGATTCCAGCTGCTTGTGGAAAGCAGGGATCTATATCCGGATGCTCTGGGACAAAAGAAAGGCAGGCAGTCTGAGGGACTTCCTAACAAAGAAGCCCTTAGAAACAGGACTGATAAAGGGGCAAGGATTGCACAGAGCTTACTGCTCAGCAGAAAGGACAGGTAGACAAAATTTTCCAGATGCACTCTGCCCAGCAGATAGGGAGCTTTCACCATCTTCAGGTGCTCCAGCTCCGTGGCTGCCTGCACGGCTCCAGGAACCCCTTCTGTGAAGGGCAGACTGCTGTGCCTTTCTCCTGGCCAGCCCCACCGGGTTTGCAAACCAGGAAACCCTACCCTGGAGTTAGGCCAGCAAGAGGGATGACCTGTCTATAGCAACTAAAAATGCAAAGCACAGAGGCTTATACCTGTGTGCTTGGCCCACTGGGTCAAGCAGTGGAGACAGGCATAGCAGCCAGGAACCAGGAAACAGCCCTTTCCTCCCCGGAGGCACCAATACCACTCCCCTGCAATCCCAGACATTGCTTCAGGGGCTGACCAGCTCCAGAGAGCAGAGCTTCTGGGCACTAGAGGGCGCCATACACAAACATGAAATGCCAAAGGAACCTGGTCCAGAGTAAAATTATTAATACAACTCCTGAGAAAGATTTAAATGATATTGACCTCATGACTCTTCCTGAAAGGGAGTTCAAAATAAAAATCATTAACATGGTCATAGAGATACAGAAAGATATTCAAGAACACAGGAATGAGTTACAGTTGGACAGCCAATCATTGAAGAACATAATGGATGGTATTAAAAGCAGATTCGATACTGTGGAGGAGACAATAAATGAAATAGAAACTAGAGGAGAGGAATACAAAGAAGATGAGGCACAGAGAGAAAAAAGTATCTCTAAGAATGAAAGAATATTGAGAGAATTGTGTGACCAATCCAAACGGAACAATATTCACATTATAAGGGTATCAGAAGAAGAAGAGAGAGAAAAAGGGATAGAACGTGTCTTTGAGGAGGTGATTGCTGAAGAATTCCCTAATCTGGTGAAGCAAATAGTCTCTCAGGCCATGGAGGTGCACAGATCTCCCAACACAAGGGACCCAAGGAAGACAACGTCAAGACATATAGTAATTAAAATGGCAAAGATCAAGGATAAGGACAGACTATTAAAAGCAGCCAGAGAGAGAAATAAAATCACATACAAAGGAAAGCCCATCAGGCTATCATCAGACTTCTCCGCAGAAACCTTACAGGCCAGAAGGGAGTGGCATGATGTATTTAATGCAATGAAGCAGAAGCCTTGAACCAAGATTACTTTATCTGGCAAGATTATCATTTAAATTTGAAGGAGGGATTAAACAATTCCCAGATAAGCAAAAGCTGAGAGAATTTACCTCCCACAAACCATCTCTACAGTGTATTTTGGAGGGACTGCTATAAATGGAAGTGTTCCTACGGTTTAATAGCTGTCACCAGAGGTAATAAAACCACAGTAAAGAAAGTAGAACAGCTAATTACAAAGCAAATGCAAAATTAAATTAACTATCCCCAAAGCCAATCAAGGGATGGACAAACAGTACAGAATATGATACCTAATATATAAAGAATGGGGGAGGAAGAAAAAGGAGGAGGAAAAAACAAAAAAAGAACCTTCAGATTGTGTTTATAATAGCATATTAAGTGAGTTAAATTAGACTCTCAGATAATAAGGAAGTTAACCTTGAACCTTTGGTAACCATGAATCTGAAGCCTGCAATGCCAATAAGTACATACCTATCCATAATCACACTAAATGTAAATGGACTGAATGCCCCAATCAAAAGACATAGAGTCACTGATTGGATAAAAAAACAAGACCCATCTATATGCTGCCTTCAAGAGACTCACTTTAAACCCAAAGACATACATAGACTAAAAGTGAAGGGATGGAGCAAGACATTTCATGCAACTAATAGGGAGAAAAAAACAGGAGCTGCAGTACTTGTATCAGACAAAATAGACTTCAAAACAAAGAAAGTCACAAGAGACAAAGAAGGACATTGTATAATGATAAAAGGTCAATCCAATAAGAAGATATAACCATTATAATATCTATGCACCCAACACGGAGCTCCTACATATGTGAAACAAATACTAACAGAATTAAAGGGGGAAATAGAATGCAACACATTCATTCTAGGAGACTTCAACACACCACTCACTCTGAAGGACAGATCAACCAGACAGAAAATAAGTAAGGAGACAGAGGCACTGAGCAACACATTAGAACAGATGAAACTAACAGACATCTACAGAACTCGACACCCAAAAGCAGCAGAATACACATTCTTCTCAAGTGCACATGGAACATTTTCAAGAACAGATCATATACTAGGCCACAAAAAGAGCCACGGCAAATTAAAAAAGATTGAAATTATACCAACCAGCTTCTCAGACCACAAAGGAATGACACTAGAAATAAATTACGCAAAGAAAATGAAAATCCCACAAAACACATGGAGGCTTAATAACATGCTCCTAAATAATCAATGGATCAATAACCAAATAAAAAGAGAGATAAAACAATACATGGAGACAAATGACAATAATAATTCAACACTGAAAAATCTGGGGGACGCAGTGAAGGCCATGCTAAGAGGAAAGTATATTGCAATACAGGCCTACCTCAGGAAAGAAGTACATTTCCATATGAGCAGTCTAAACTCACAATTAACTAAACTAGAAAAAGAAGAACAAATAAGACCCAAATTCAGTAGAATGAGAGACATAATAAAGACTAGAGCATAAATAAATAAAATCGAGAAGAATAAAACAATAGAAAGGATCAATGAAATCAAGAGCTAGTTCTTCGAGAAAATAAACAAAATAGATAACCCCCCAGCCAGACTTATCAAGAAAAAAAGAGAGTTTATTCACATAAACAGAATCAGAAATGAGAAAGGAAAAATCACTATGGACAGTGCATAAATACAAAGAAGTATTAGAGAATACTAAGAAAAATTATATAGTAACAAACTGGATAACCTAGAAGAAATGGACAACTTTCTAGAAAATACAACCTTCCAAGGCTGACGCAGAAAGAAACAGCAAATTTCAACAGCCCAATTACCAGTCACAAAATTGAACTGGTAATCAAAAACCTACCTAAGAACAAAAAGCCTGGACCAAATGGCTTCACTGATGAATTTTATCAAACATTTAGTGAAGACCTAATACCAATCCTCCTTAAAGTTTTCCAAGGAGTAGAAGAAGAGGGAATACTTCCAAACTCATTCTATGAGGCTAGCATAACTCTAACACCAAAACTGGGCAAAGACACCACAAAAAAAGAAAACTATAGACCAATATCCCTGGTGAACATAAATGCAAAAATACTCAACAAAATTTAGCAAACTGAATTTAAAAATACATCAAAAGGATCATCCATCATGATCAAGTAGGATTTACTCCAGGGATGCAAGGATGGTACAACATTAGAAAATCCATCAACATCATCCAGCACATCAACAAAAAGGACAAAAAACACATGATCATCTCCATAGATGCTGAAAAAGCATTTGACAAAATTCAACAACCGTTCATGATAAAAACTCTCAACAAAATGGGTATAGAGGGCTAGTACCTCAACATAATAAAGGCTGTATATGACAACCCCACAGCCAACATTATATTGAACAGCGAGAAGCTGAAAGCTTTTCCTTTAAGTTTGGGAATAAGACAGGGATGCCCACTCTCCTCACTTCTATTCAAATAGTACTGGACATCCTAGCCACAGCAGTCAGACCACACAAAGACATAAAAGGCATCCAGATTGGCAGGGAAGAAGTTAAACTGTCCCTGTTTCCAGATGACATGATATTTTACATAAAAAATCCTAAAGAATCCACTCCAAAACTACTAAATCTGATATCTGAATTCAGCAAAGTGGCAGGATACAAAATTAATACGCTGAAATCTGTGGCATTCCTATACACTAACAATGACCTAGCAGAGAGATAAATCAGGAAAACAATTCCATTCACAGTTGCATCAAAAAGAATAAAATACCTAGGAATAAACCTAACCAAGAAAGTGAAGTACCTATACTCTGAAAACTACAAGACACTCATGAGAGAAATTAAAGAAGATACCAATAAATAGAAACACATGCCGTGCTCATGGATAGGAAGAATTAATATTGTCAAAATGACCATCCTGCCTAAAGCAGTCTACAGATTCAATGCAATTCCTATCAAAATACCAACAGCATTTTTCAACGAACTAGAGAAAATCATTCTAAAATACATATGGAACCACAAAAGACCCCGAATAATCAAAGCAATCCTGAGAAGGAAGTGTAAAGCTGTGGGAATTATGCTCCCCAACTTCAAGCTTTACTACAAAGCCACAGTACTCAAGACAATTTGGTACTGGCACAAGAACAGACCCATAGACCAATGGAACAGATTAGAGAGCCCTAATATAAACCCAACCATATATGGTCAATTAATATATGATAAAGGAGCCATGGACATATAATGGGAAAATGACAGCCTCTTCAACAGCTGGTATTGGAAAAACTGGACAATTACATGCAAGAGAATGAAAGTGGATTATTGTTTAACCCCATACACAAAGGTAAACTCGAAATGGATCAAGGACCTGAATGTAAGTCATGAAACCATACAACTCTTAGAAGAGAACATAGGCAAAAATCTCCTGAATATAAGCATGACAACTTCTTCCTGAATGCATCTCCTTGAGCAAGGGAAACAAAATAAAAAATGAACTCATGGGACTTCATCAAACTAAAAAGTTTCTGTACAGCAAAGGACACCATCAACAGAACAAAAAGTCATCCTACAGTATGGGAGAATATATTTGCAAATGACATATCAGACAAGGGGTTAACATCTAAAATATATAAAGAACTTACATGCCTCTACACCCAAAAAGCAAATAACCCAATTAAAAAATGGGCAGAGGATATGAAGAGACAGTTTTCCAAAGAAGAAATTCAAATGGCCAACAGACACATGAAAAGATGCTCCACATCACTAATCATTAGGGAAATACAAATAAAAACCACAATGAGATATCACCTCACACCAGTAAGGATGGCCATCATCCAAAAGACTAAGAACAATAAATGCTGGTTAGGATGAGGAGAAAGGGGAACACTCCTGCACTGCTGGTGGGAATCTAAGCTAGTTCAACAATTGTGGAAAGCAATATGGAGGTTTCTCTAAAAACTAAAAATAGAAATACCATTTGACCCGGGAATCCTACTCCTTGAAATTTATCCAAAGAATACAACTTCTCAGATTCAAAAAGACATATGCACCCCTATGTTTATTACAGCACTTTTTACAATAGCCAAGGTATGGAAGCAACCTAAGTGTCCATCAGTAGATTACTGGATAACGAAAATGTGGTACATATACACAATGGAATACTATTCAGCTATAAGGAAACAAATCCTGCCATTTGCAACAACATGGATGGAGCTGGAGGATATTATGCTCAGTGAAATAAGCCAGGTGGAGAAAGACAAGTGCCAAATGATTTCCCTCATTTGTGGAGTATAACAATGCAGCAAAACTGAAGGAACAAAATAGTAGCAGACTCAGAGACTCCGAAAAGGAACTGGTGGTCACCAAAGGGGAGGGGTATGGGAGGGCGGGTGGGGAGGGAGGGTGATGGGGATTGTGGGGTATTTTGTTTAGTACACATGGTGCGGGGGATCACGGGGAAAACAGTGTAGCACAGAGAAGGCAAACAGTGAATCTGTGTCATCTTACTACACTGATGGACAGTGACTGAATTGGGGTATGAGTGGGGACTTGATAATATGGGTAAATGTAGTAACCACATTGTTTTTTCATGTGAAACCTTCATGAGAGTGTACATCAATAATACCTTAATAAAAATAAAAAACAAAAACAAAAAACAAAAAAAGTACATTTTTCTACTTCTCTCTTCCAGAAAGACCCAGAAGCAATGATAATTCAGTTACAATGAGCATGACTGGTTTTCAGATTGTTGTATCTAAGTATTATTTTCCACTAAAAAGAACCGAAGATCCTTGAAAAATGGCTCATCCCAGGTCTGGGGCAGAAAATGAACAAGATGAGCCTGAAGTATCATGTAACTGACAGCAAAGACACTAATAAAGAATTCTGGTGTCACAGGTGTACATGAACCAGCTGGAAAGAGTAGAAAGTGCTCCAGCAGGCCAAAGCTGGGGCAGGTGGAGCCTTAAGAACAATGACTGATGAACTGAAAGACATCAACATGTTAAGATCCAGAAGATCCTAAAGAAAGTAAATAAACTCAAACTCAGTTAACTTTGGAGGATGTTAGGCCTTCACTGCAAATAAAAGGAAATAATCAAGGATTTCTCCTGCCTTTCATAGAAAACTGTGTAGCAGAAGAAAAAAATCTGTGATCAGGAAAATTCTTCGTTATAGAATTCCAATTGATGAATACAGAAAGAAGGGCATAACATATCATTTTGCAAACCTGAGTAAAAATAATGGACCCCCACAACAGTCAGAAGCAGCTGACACCACCATCAGAAAGGTTGATGGGAACTCTGTGGAAGTTGGGTCAGGCCTTCATGCAGGAATCCCTTGTTCAGACTTAGAATCACAGAAGAAACCCCTGGGCAGTGCGTGCTTCCTGACACAGGCGGCGGGAGCGACCAGCACCACCAATGAGGTCTTGCAGAAACAATGGAAAGTGAATCTGATGAAGTCTCTAGACATTAACTAGCAGCCTAGAGGAAGTGAAAGGGTTAAAACAATATCTGCAATGACTTTCCAGGGATGCAATGAGCAAAATCTGTCTATGACAAATTCCACAGGTTTCTTTCAATAAATAAAGGGAGCAGAGTGCTGAGCCTTTGTCCTATTGTTATGCACTCCCTACGTGAATGACCAGTCCTTCTGTTGGCCTGGGGGAGCCCTACATTGTCCCTGTTTATTCAGAACAATGATGACAGCGCCCCTGAATCCCTCAAAATATATGGATGATCATAACATGATCATCCTACCCATCAGCCTGTATCAGTGAACAAGTACACAGCCAGACCATCACACATCCAAGTGTACCTGATTTTTATAAAGATCATGAGGGACTAAGGATCCTCGTTGACCCTGTGTTAGCCTCTGTGGGCTGCCATCACAAAGGCCTGCAGATGGGGCGTCTAAACCGCAGGCATTTATCATCTCAGAGTCTGGAGACTGGAAGTCGGATCCAGCTCTCTACAGGGTTGGTTCCTTCTGAGGGCTGGGATGGGGGATCTGCCCAGGACTCTCTAGACTCTCTCCTCAGCTTGTAGATCCTCTTCCCTTGTATCTTCACATTGTCTTTCTCTGTATTAGTCTGTGCCTTAAGTTTCTCTTCTTGTAAGGATGCCAGCCGTGGTGGGCCACTCTATTGCCCTCACAGTATCTTGATGACCTCTTAAAGGTCATCTCCAAATAAGGCTACATGCTGGGCTGCTGGGGGTTTTATATATATACATATATACACACGGTGGCTTCAACATACACATTTTTGATCTGGGCACAATTCAGTCTACAATAATCACCAAGAATTCAAGTGAGGCAATTAGGTCGTTTGGCCAAACACTGGAAGAGATTTGAGATTTACAGTGGAGATTTACAATGAAAATCCTCAAACCTGACACACTGCAGAAAGGGCCCTACAGGGCCCAGACCCCTGCCTGAGTTAAAGGAGATGGAACTCCATCTTTAGAGGCCAGTCGCTGGTGAAGGGGACTCCAGGATTCAAACCCTGTGGTTCCTCTCAGGGTCCCCCTCAGTCTTGAGCATTTTGCTCCCAGTTCCTTGTGAGCTAGTCCAATAAGATGCCAAGATTGAGGTGACCGTTTGGAGAGACGTTTCTGGTAGAAAGAAAGCTCTATCCTTCACCACTGAGAACAGCCTCAACGACTGCAGGGTGGGTGCGATGGCCAGCACTCCCCGTGGGCCAGTGCAGGGCGAGAGCAGCAACCATAACTGAGCGTCAGAGGGCAGGACCAGGAGGAGATGAAGCTGCCGGTCAGTGTCCCAGCCTCCAGGGAAGCAGCCCTGTGGAGGCACCTGGAGGGCGCAAAGACCCCAAGTCCCAGTACTTCTGCTGAGCTCAGTGTTGCTTTTCAGTTGTCATTGTAATTATTACTTAAGTTGAACTGTTTTCCCCTGGTGGGATTTGATTGAGAGAATTAAGGATTTCAGAAAGAAAGATAAAAACTCTAATACAGAAGGAATTAATCTTTTTTCTCTTAATGGCAAAGATTTTTACATCTGGTACTCTATGGACACTTTTTTTTTAATCACTGGAAGGTATGATCACAATCTTCTAATTTGATTGAAGTTCTTTCTAGGACTGAGCAGGAGACAAATTTAAAATCACCAGCAAGCATTTTAATTGCTTACGCTAATCTATTATTTCTTCTATCATTTATTAATGCTGGCAACATAGAACTTTGAACTTGGTGAGAAAGAGGAAATACAATGTTCCTACCTTAATTTTATATACTGTGGGTGAGACAGGGACCTTGGGTTTAGACAGAGTAGGGTGAGGGCCTCAGGAAGAAGCAAAACAGGATAATTACGGTCAGATATTATATAATCACAATATAACAATGTGCAAAGAAATTCCTGCTAAAACTCTGAATCTCCATGTTGAACATTAGGCAATGTTAGAGTCACACAAATTCTTTATGATAGAAGCACCAAATTAGGAATAGAGGCAATCTTCAGTGGGATTGGTTAAAATAAAAGGCAACTTTTGGACAGGAACCAGTGAAGAAACAGGGAACTCAGTTTAAAATAAGATATAAACCCCTAGACAAAGCCCAGTGACGGACTCTCTTGTCCCCTCCCGGCGTGCATCAGGAACTCTATCCTCTCTCTTCATAGCTAAATAAAAGCCTCCCCTGCTTGCCTACCTTGAGCGTTTGCAAAGTTCATTCACCGACTCTGTGAACAAGAACCCCAGCATCACAGGGAAATCTTAGATGCTCCCTGTTGGATCACATCTCATCGTATCCATAAAGAATACTTTTTGCTTAAAGGGAATGGATGAGCTACTGGAATACTGATTTTTTTAAATGTGTCTGTCCTTTATAAACAGATATTCTTTGTCTGACTTTACACTTCCCACATCTGAAACAGTATTGACTTTTACTCTGTATTTCAGTAAATAAAAAAATCACAGAGAATCAATGCACACATCTAGCAAGTTAGTAACGGTCTGCCAAATCTCTGACCCTTTCAAAGCTCTTTACCTGAAACTGTTTTGTACTCTTGGGTGGCTCCCAATATCCTAAGCCTGTGGAAGGGTGTCTCTCCCTTCCCCCTCAGGGATGCAAATCAGCAGCAGCTGTCTTTACTCACCCAACAGGGAGCACCCCTCCTGTAGGGACTGAATCAGCCCTTCCAGGGAGAGTAGTCATGGACTGAATGCTAAACCTTGGAATCAGGTAGGGATTCAAATACAAACATACAATGTTTTTAATTACTAAAGAGAAAGGTGAAAGCGGGCAATTGCCTCTCTGAAGAGCCTAGGCAGAACCAGAAAGTGGAGTCCAAACTCAGCAGTGAGTTCTTTTATCTAAAGCAGGCAGGAGGCAGAGGAGCACTGGGGGATAGTTTGTATTTATTTGCAGACATGGGAGATTGGGACCAATGCTGCTCTATTCTCTTTTTAAAATGGAAGAGAAAGAGGTTGCTGGAAGCAGGATGTGGGTGAGATGAACGCATAGGGCAAGGCCCAGACAAGACAGAAGGGGTGAAACATTGGAGGGGAAAGAAGAGAAGTATTCACCAAAACTTTTCGTGCAATGTTGGCTGCTTGTACATATTCCCAACATTTCTTCCTTCACAGCAATACGGGCAGATGACAGTAATGTTTCACTCACCTATAGAGTGGAGATTATATTAGCTGTCAGCTGCCTACCAAATAGGGACATTGAGAGGATTAATGAGGATCTGGGTGCTACACTGATCGTTGCCATAGAAATGCATAGATAAGTAGGGCAATATAAAAGATGTGTCAAATGAAATGTATTTCGGCCTTGGCTGACAATAATGGGAAGACAGAATGTCTCTTTGCATTAAGGACCCAATGGATTAGCATGTCAATAGCCTCTGTGCTGCTTGACCACAGCACTGTTAAGTGTTTTACTTTTAGCAGAACCATCAGACTGAATCCAAAAGCGCAGAGCCAAGCAAGATTGAGAAAGCCTACCAAATCAGGGGATTTAAGTGACCTCAAGTAACCTCATGGCTCAGCAAACGACTGGGCATAAAATATTCATATCTGTCAACACAGTGTCTTCATAAGCAACGTGTTATTTACTCTGCTTCTATTGTTCCTAATTTTCAGCAATGTATGGAGGCTTCTTCTTAGGATTCTTCTGTTTTCTTCCCTGGAAAATAAACCTAAACACCTTAGTTTTCACCACATATTCATGTAAGCCCCAAATACACTATGTTTACTGGTTTTAAAAGAGTGGGATTGAAACCAGCCCAAGAGGAGAGACAAGCGTAAGCAGTGGGGAAATGGCCACTACCCAGTCTTAGGTCTCTGTGAACTATTCTGAGAGACCCAGACACTACTGTGTATTAGGCAGTGATAATTCCAGAGGCTCAGCAGTGCCCAGAAATGAGGGGAGGATACAGCACCATGGGTGGTGCACCAAGGGTGCTTTTCAAAGGGAGAGCTAAGGTGACTGTGGCTCTGTTGGAACCTCAAGCTGGATCATAGAACGGGGCTGCTGTGGGCTCACATCACCTGCAGGCAACACAGGATGGCAACCGTGGCGCTTCTTGAATTGTTTTTAGATTTCACATGCAAGTGAAGTTCTGTGGTGTTTGTCCTTTTCTTCCTGATCTATTTCACTGAGCCCTCTAGGTCAATCCTCATTGTTGCAAATAGCAGGATTTCTTTCTTATGGCTAAGTAATATTCCATTGTGTATATGTGCCACCTCTTCTTTATCCATTCATCTATTCATGGACACTGGTTGCTTCCATATCTTGGCTATTGTAAATAGTGCAGCAATAAAAATGGGGGCATATACATCTTTTAAAATCAGAGATTTTGTTTCCTTTAGGTAAGTTCCTAGTGGTGGAATTATTGGGTCATATGGTATTTCTATTAGTTTTTTGAGGAACCTCTATACTGCTTTCCACAGTGGCTGCACCAATTGACATTCCCACCAAGAGGGTGAAAGGGCTCCTTTTTCTTTACATCATTGGCAGCACTTGTTGTTTTTTGTCTTTTGGAGAGTGGCTGGTCTGACTGGTGTGAGGTGATGTCTCATTGTGGATTTGATTTGCATTTCCCTGATGACTAGCAATGTGGAGGATCTTTTCATGTGCTTGTTGGCCCCTGTATTTCTTCTTTGGAAAAATGACTATTAAGGTCCTTTGCACATTTTTTAATCCACTTATTTGTTTTTCTGGTGTTTAATCATATGCATTCTTTCTATATTTTGGATGTTAGACCCTTACTGTATGTATCAACAGCAGCAATGTGTAGTGTGGGTGGGTGGCTGCATGCATCAGGTGTGAGAATCCGCCCTTTGAGGTCATGGGTGAGTGGAGGCTGTGGCCAGAAGGCAACCAATAAGCCAAAAGGCAAACGTGAGCTGCAGTTTCTCCTGCTCGAACAAAGCAACCCCACTGACAGCTCGGTGTGATGTTGTGCAAAGCTAGATGAAGTACCACTTTCTCTGAACATTTCACTCCTCATCCACTGAAAATTTCCTGTGGTATATATGCAAATCTCTGAAAGCTATGGGCTGGAATTGTGCAGTGCTCAACCTTCAGGACCCTCCATGGTAACCAGGAGTGGTCGTTGCTGCTCTTCCAGGAACCTGGTTTTGGTGGTTGGCACATCTATGGCAGAGCCAGTGTGTCAAGAATTGGACACCAGCCTCATTGTTCAGCAACAGTGGCCAGAGGCAGGATCACCGATGTGACTCCAAGTAAGCCTGGCTGGTGAGCAACTTCCCTGCCCTGAATCAGCCTAGAATGGAATTTGTCAGGTCCTGCAGGAATCCTGGCCACCTGTGTGAGTAGTAGGGGGTGACTGGTCTACAAGAATTACAGAACATGACTGTAGAGAAGGCATGGGCTCTCTTGAATAACGCCTGTCTTAGGAAAAGAAGGAGAGTTTGAAAAGCAATAAGCTAACCTTCTGTTTCAAGGATTTAGTAAAAGAATAGCCAAATAGCCTCAAGATAAGGTGAGAGAAGAAATAATAGAGAAGACATCGACCCAGTCAGGAAAAGTCCATGGTTTGGGTCAACGAAGGGTCCAGCAGAAGGATTGTGTTTCTCTGTCTCTGTCCCTGTGTGGTCTCTTTCCCAAGCACACACTTTCTCAAAAACACACACACTCTCACTCATGTTCTGGAAACCTTCTGTCTCTTGCATAGAGGTGGAAATGTGCAATCTCCGATCTATATTCTAACACTTAAATGTACAAAAATAGACATGTCCATAAATACTCTATCAAGGAAATTTTGGAGACTAGCTGTTTAGCAGGCTCAACCTTACTGTGCTGTTTGACCACTGCATGCCACAAGCGGAGAGCACTGTGCGTGCCAAGCAGGTGGCCAGCAAATGCATGTGCCTCAGCACGCTTCACGCCCTGAGCCCTGAGTGAAGGCTGCAGTGCTTGCCGTCTGGGCCGCCTGGGTGTGTACTTTAAGTTTGGTAATTACATCTCTGGAAACAGAAATATAACCATTGGGTCAATGAAGGGTCCAGCAGAAAGATTTTCCTCGTGTTTTGTATTAGAAAGAGAGAGAATAGATTACAGGAGACAGCAACAATTATGACAGTTTTTATGGGTTACTGTAATTCAGCATCATATTGGTTTCAATGTTTCCCTCCAAAAATAGTTTCTCATATGTGGTGGAGGGTAAATGCAAAATATACAGTCAGTCCAGGCAAAAATTAAGTCCATTAAGTGGAAGAAAATCACTCAAGCTGAAATGGCTTCATGCAGAAATGGCTCAAGAGTCAAGGAAGGAAGCACATACTGAAATAAGGATTATGGGGAAATTGCTTTCATTTAATCAGTGTCCAGATGGGCTGAAGTAAGATTGCCACTCCCTGATTTGCATAACTTTTTGTTCTCTGAGCCACAAGAAAGGATTGTTCCAACATCCAAGGAGGGCTTCTGAATTCAAACAAATCATTCCTGTGACCTATGGCCAATCCTTCAGACTCACATGGATGCCTCCCTTCATGTGTGTGGAAGGAATAATCATATCACTCAAGCTCACATGTTCACTTGGGTAATTAACTAACATTTAAAAAGCCTTTGTTATAAGAGCCAGGCCATACAAAATGGAAGTGGCTTCTGCATATAATACAGCAGCTCCTGAAAGAAGGGTCTGCTCTGTGGTGGTAAGAATGCTCCTCTTGAAACCAGGCAACCTGGACACCAGTCCTGAGCTGCCACTGTTGACACCACAGTGTTGAATCCATCACAAAAACACTCGAGTTTCAGTTTGCTCATATATAAACAAAAACATCTAATATAATCTGCTTTTATCAACAACATATACTTAATGATCACTGCATGCATGTACATGTATACATGATAGATAGATAGATAGACAGAAAGAAAGAAGAGTTGGTTTCCCCAAATTAAGGTTAATAAAGAGATGCTTGACTTAGAGTTTGGTGCTTATGTCTCTGGAAACAGAAATATAACCATCAGATTGGTTGAGCTTTCCTCATTTTTTGTATTGGAAAGGGAGAGACTAGATTACAGGAGACAGCAACAATTATAAGACAGATTCTATGTTTTACTGTAATTCAACATCATATTGGTTTCAATGTTTCCCTCCAAAAACAGCTTCCTAGCTCACCTTGAATATTCTGCATCTTGTTAAAAGTATTAAATATATTGAGAAATAGAATTAAAAATTATACTGAGCAAAAACTCTTGCAGATAAAATGGACAATTATCTAAGTTAAGGTCATTTTCAAACACTATCAATTAATGAGGCCCTAGTATGCATTAAAAAATAGAATCTTGGACTGCAGCATTTTAAAATGATATACTAAAAGGTACCCTTTATCTACAAATTAATTATGTGTAAATAGGAAATCAATAAAGCAAGGTAGTCAATTAATCTCCAACACATATTTATTCACAGATTCATTTAACAAACACTCGTGCAACAGCCCCTACTGTGTGCCAGCTGCTACCCCCCATTCATTTCTGTTTGACAGATATGAAACCTAAAGGGAAGAAAGACAATACAAAATGAACTCATGAACATATTTATCTAGTGCACATACCTGCTGTGAAGCCAGAGGCAATAAGCTAAGGGCATAAGGACAGGCCGATGAAGACTTCTGCCGGCAGCTGGTGGTGTCACTTTGCCCTGCACTCCCGAGGCTGGAACTGGAGGTCTGAAGCTCGCTGGGGCTGTCTCCTTGCTGCAGAGGCATGCAAGGCCTTTCTGCCCAGTGAGCCAGCAGTCTGGGAGAGTCCATACACCCAGAAGCGGCCATCAAGCAAGGACAGGTAGGGAGGTGATGAAAAATCGACCCAGCTTGCACACTTGTAGGGCAGGCCAACTCAGAGGTGTGTCTGTGGATCCAGCTGCCCACCCACCTGCTGGCACACCCTTTCTTGCCTTCCATCACCTCCACGTTCCCTATGGGAGTGTCCTGGGACAGCCTCCCAAATAAAACTACTTGCCCTCTAATTCTTGTCCCAGAATTGGCCTCTGCAGACCCCAGAAAGAAACTGAATCAAGTGAGAAAGTGATCCATACAATCACCTGAGGTCTTTGCAGGCAAAGCCGGGAGTGGCTGCAAAGACCCTGAGGTGGGGGGTGTAGGACAGGGTGTCAGGAGCTGTGACAGACCCGATGAAAATATTATATGGTCACTGGCTTTACAGATGAGGAGACCTAACAAAGAAGAGACTGAGATAAGTATTATTTACAAGTTTGGAGAACAGAGGGAGAGATCAGTTCTCCTGTGAGCATCAGAGAGCATCGCGTGGACAAAGCCATGCCAGGGTAGGAATCCCTGCGTGGCCACTTCTGGGCCATGACCTCAGTGAAATTATCTTCCCTGTGTCCCATTTTCCTCATCTGCAAATGGAGAGAACCTCAGTAATGCAGGCCTAGCATCTGTCCCCTGACAGGCACTGGATATGTGTTAGCCATTATTTATCCTGCCTCTTTTTCCTTTTCTCCTTCATTATTATTACCAGAATGTCTTTCCTTTCCAGAAGACAGCACTTTTAAGATTTTAGCAAGGCCCTTTCTTGGCCTGTTGTTCACTGCAATGCCATCTACCTCATGTCCTAGAAGGCTCTTCCACACGTATGCAACCACATCTTTTGGATTATAAACTGACTTCTTAGGGGCATTCCTCCAACTATTTGCTTCTTTCTATAATCTACTTTCTGCTGACTTTCTGTAGCAGCCACACACACCCTCACTAAACATTTTAAAATACATATGAACCCAGAAAAATTATTAAAGAAATTTAACAATGATTTTTTCATCTGTAATATGTGGATAATAATAATATCTAATGTCAGAGGACTGTTGTTAGATAATTAACATAGATAATGCATTTCAAATATGCCTGCCCATAGTAAGTGTCCACGATTACTATTAGCTTTGCTATTCACTCATTTTAATTTTGAAGTAAACTTTTGTCCCATAAATGGCTAATATTGACCTCTAATATCAAGGATATTAAATGGTTCTATTTACTTAAAAGTTGCTACAAAAATTATAGGGGGAAATTTGATGAAATATGATGAAATGAGGGTAAATAGCAATGACAATACCCAAGTAGACTATTGAGTCCACAGTGTCTAGATGGATGGGACAATTTTCTTGTCCCTAAATGAACATTTTTTACTGGTTATGAGACCATTCCATCCATGCCCAATTTTTTCCCATTCAGTAGCTTTCGTATTTCGTCAATCCCTTTTTTGGGTTTCATGTGTCACTGCATCATATTTCTGTCAGTTAAAATAGACAACTAAATAACACCCACATGTTCATTGTCATTAGTTGAGAAATTCAATTGAAAACATTTTTCAGGAAGATTGCTCACTTTTAATATTTCCAACGCTTTAATATTTATGCCTCTGATAATTAGTAATATTTTAAAACACACTGATGATTCAAACTTTTAAAATGAACATGAGGTTTCATTTTTTAAGCCTACAATTGGAGAGCTAGTTCTGGACTTTTAACATTCTTTGGAGAACCCCTTGACATTTTCTTTCTAATTCACTGAGGGGGAAGTGTTGCTATCCACCCAATTAGAAAATGTATTATTGGGGGCTCTCTTGTCCTCTCCCGCTCCAAGCCAGGAGTTCTGTCTTCTCACTTTATCTCTAAATAAAAGCCTCCGCCTTGCTCTCCAAAAAAAAGAAAAAAAATGTATTATCAAGAACCAAAGATAAAATTGTGATGTGTGGCAAATTCTGGGTTATCTGTGGGAATTTATAAACCAGAACTACTTCTCACCATCACCTACAGCATTTCAGCCAATTCCTCCTGGAGCTAAGCTGGGCTTAACTGAGTGAATATATTCTCAATTTACTACTCAGACTAACAACTACATTCACAAAGGCTGATCTGCTATAAAAATGTAATAAATAAAATAGAAACAACGATCTGCTCTATTAGAAAGCTCTGGAGAAATTACTTTGAGATTATGTGTTCTGTTAGATAATTCATTTCATTGTTCTCTCCTTGGCATTCAAATTAGAAATCTGACAGAAAAGTGAAATATCTATTGAATATGTAGGTAGCTATTGTAGGTTACCTTTTTTTAAAGAAGTAGTACAGAACAAACCCAGTGAGAATTTCTTTTCTTTCTAGTTTGTGCATGTGTGTGTATGTGTGTGCACCTGTAAAAATCATAAGTGGAAGATATACCCATTTTTAAATTTAAAATGATAGAAAATACTAAGAAGAAAAATGAAGTCTTCTGGTAGTAGAAATGGCTAAATGCCCCTGGCCACGTTCTTTTCCTTCCCTAGATTCAGCACAAGAACACGCTGCATTTGAATAGGACTCACTGAAGCCCAGCTAGAGCCCCCCTTTCCTAGGGCCTCTTAGCTACTTGAGGGCATCCAACTGCATGTGATATATACGAATTCCAGACCACATTCTATAAGGAAATTGCTTAGCCCACCTACTCTTCCAGCTTTGCATACGCTACAGCCCAGATGGGTACTGGCCTGCAGTTTTGAGCAGGTGGACAGGGACCAAGCTTAGGGTGTGGTAGAGAAACAAGGGGCTCTCAATAGCTAGAATAGCACAGTGTCCTGCCTGCTCTGACCCACCAGCCTGCCCAGACTCTTATAGGAGAAATAAGGACTCTTATTTTGCTTGAGCAACTCTACCTTTGCCTTGTTACAGCAGTTCACACTACATTGTCTTATCTCCCACTATACTAAAATGATCAGTCATATGACTTGGACATATTAATTATCCTGTTGATTTTTTTATTTTGTTTTGTTTGTTTTGTTTTTTATTGTTTATTGCTCATGTTTATATTTAAGAGATTTTGCCTATGTTTTCTTCTAAGAGTTTTATGGTTTCATGACTTACATTCAGGTCTTTGATTCATTTTGAGTTTACTTTTGTGTATGGGGTTAGACAATAATCCAGTTTCATTCTCTTGCATGTAGCTGTCCAATTTTGCCAATACCAGTTGTTGAAGAGGCTGTCATTTCCCCATTGTATATCCATGGTTCCTTTATCTTATATTAATTGACCATATATGCTTGGTTTTATATCTGGGCTCTCTATAGTCTGTTCCACTGGTCTATGGGTCTGTTCTTGTGCCAGTACCAAATTGTCTTGATTACTGTGGCTTTGTAGTACGGCTTGAAGTCGGGGAGCATAATCCCCTTGCTTTATTCTTCCTTCTCAAGATTTCTTTGGCTATTCGGGGTCTTTTGTGGATCCATATGAATTTTAGAATTATTTGTTCCAGTTCATTGAAGAAGGCTGTTGGTATTTTGTTAGGTATTGCATTGAATTTGTAGACTGCTTTAGGCCCGATGGCTATTTTGACAATATTAATTTTTCCTATCTGTGAGCACAGGATGTGTTTCCATTTATTGGTATCTTCTTTAATTTCTCTCATGAGTGTCTTGTAGTTTTCAGAGTACAGGTCTTTCACTTCCTTGGTTTTATGTTTATTCCTAGCTATTTTACTCTTTTTGATGCAATTGTGAATGGAATTGTTTTCCTGCTTTCTCTTTCTGCTAGTTCATCGTTAGTGTATAGGAATGCAACAGATTTCTGTAATTAATTTTGTATCATATCTCTCCTTCTTTTCTGAAAGATGGCTTTGCTGGATATAGTATTCTTGGTTGGCAGGATTTTCTTTTAGCATTTGGAATAAATGATCTTATTCTCTCCTGGCTTGTGAGACTTTGGCAAAGAAATCTGCCTATACTCTTCCAGGGACTATTTTGAATGTGACAAGTCATTTTTCTCATGCTGTTCTTAAACTTGTCTCCTTGTCTTTGGCTTTTAACTGTTTATGATATGTCTCAGAGTAATCTTTGGATCTTCTTGGGGTCCTTTGAGCTTCCTGTAACTGAATGTCCACATCTCCCCTATATTTAGCTTTGTAAGCATCAGATCTCTTTTTGTGCCTGCACATTAAGAGATTTCTTAACATCATTCACCATGTCAGTTATTTAATTTTTCATGGCACCATCTGTGTTCATTATTGTAACCAATTAAAAAACTATTATTGCATTTTTCAGTTTATACTCAATCCTTCAAAATGTCCTTCTTTATATTATTTTTCCTAGTCTATTCTCTCTATAATATTTGCTCCTATTTTATTAAGGCTATTATTTCTTTCTTTCTCATAAATGTGCTAAAATCCATGAGTGGATGGTGGTGTCAGAATGTTTCCTTGTCCTCCTTGCATAATATTAACCATTGTAACCCCAACCTTCACTACTCTCCCCATATTTACCTACTTTCTATATTTTTTATTTATTTTTATTTTTATTTATTTATTTATTTTAATAATTTATTTTGGTATCATTAATCTACAATTACATGTGCAATATTATGGTTATTAAACTACCCCCTTCATCAGGTCCCCCCCACCAACCCCATTACAGTCACTGTCTCAGCGTTGTGAGATGCTGTAGAATCACTACTTGTCTTCTCTGAGTTGTACACCCCTCCCCATGCCCCCCCAACATTACATCTGCTAATCGTAATGCCCCTTTTTCCTGCTTATCCCTCCCTTCCCACCCATCTTCCCCAGTCCTTTTCCCTTTGGTAACTATTAGTCCGTTCTTGGGTTCTGTGAGTCTGCTGCTGTTTTGTTCCTACAGTTTTTTTCTTTGTTCTTATATTCCACATATGAGTGAAATCATTTGATGCTTGTCTTTTTCAGTTTGGCTTATTTCACTGAGCATAACACCCTCCAGCTCCATCCATGCTGCTGCAAATGGCAGGATTTGCTTTCTTCCTATGGCTGAATAATATTCCATCGTGTATATGTACCACATCTTCTTTATCCATTCATCTACTGATGGACACTTAGGTTGCTTCCATTTCGTGGCTATTGTAAATAGTGCTGTGATAAACATAGGGGTGCATATGTCTTTTTCAAACTGGGCTGCTGCCTTCTTAGGGTAAATTCCTAGGAGTGGAATTCCTGGGTCAAATGGTATTTCTATTTTGGAGAACATAATCCAGGAAAACAACTGTGTTGTATTATGGGATACCAATGGTAGAGTACTGATTATGGACAGGTATAATTTCAACATGCAAAGCATAACAGGCTTTAGTGGAGAGCATGAAAAACCTTGGTAGCAATACATATTGAGAACTGTATATGCGGGAGATACTCCTTCTGTTTAAGGTGTGAGAGAACCATCCATGAGCTTCAGGGGAGATCATGTAATCCCAGCTAACATGTGTTTGAAAATCGCACATATAACTTTAGAGATTGGCATAAAGGCTATACATATATCCCTGCCATCCAGGTATAGATTTAGAAAGTGGGGCTGACATCAATCCAAACATCTGTCAGTTCACTGCACAGATCTCTGCTCATTCATGAGAAAAGAAAAAGAGAAATTATCATCTTGAAGACTCAAATGAAGATCAGACATCCGAAAATTATTTATTATGGTAAACAGATGATTTTGGACCTAGAAGAGACATGTAGTTATTTGAAAGTATAAATCTATATTTATACAGAAAAGTTTCTAAGTCTAGGCAGATAAGAAGGTAACAAATATCCGAGAGTCAACAGTCAGCATACAAAGCAGGTGAGATTTCAAAGCAGCAAGATTAAAGTTTAGTGGCATGAAGGAAAAATAACTCTGATGCATAATGAGTTAGGGATTGAAAATAAGTGGCAGATGATTAACGACAAAGGACACTAGTAATCACATATGTGTAAGATGAATTTGATGTGAAGTCAAAATTCTGCAGCCAAAGCTCTGAGTACTTGCTTTCCTAAGAATCAAATTGTTGTGAGTGCAGGAGAACTAACCAAATATAGGTCAAGTATAACAGGTCAAGGAAGGAGAGAGGAAACAGTTCACTTGGTTTCAGTTCAGATATTTTCTGCCTGACTCTTGTATACCCAGCCCAGTGGTAACACAGGGAGGGTTATAAATAGTAAATTAGAATCTGTCCTCAAAAAAAGACAGAAAAGGCTACCCATAACATACAAGGAAAATAACATTCGTGTAAGCAAAGAACACAGCAGAGGACAAGGCATTTAATTCTGTTTGAGTGGCTCAGGAAACTTTCCTCAGATAAGGTGGCATTTGGATATTATCTTAAAGACTAAGGATTCCTTCTGTGGCCTGGAGAAAAGGGGTATTGCTGGTGGAAGACATTCCAGGTGGTAGAGTGAGGAATCAAGGCAAAGGCTCATAGTTGTGAGAATCTGTGAAGGAGCAGTGGCCAGACATGGGCTTGCAGAGATTTGTTAGAAAGGATGCAGGCATAGCCGTTGAACACCAGATCTTGCTTAGGAATTTAAATTTGTTTTTAAAGTAGACAATAGAAAGTTTGCTGAAGGTAGTAACACAGTCTGATCTGTTCGGGAACCCCAAAATGAAATAGTCCCCGGATATGGTTGCACATAGCCCAATAAAAATAGTCTTCACAGCATTACTTAGACTATCAAAGATTTTAAACAACATAAATATTCTTCAAAAGAAGAATGGTTCAGCATATTTTGGGGTTTGGTATATCTGTGTAATGAAATGTTGTGCAACCAGAAAAAAACTGAGAAAGGCACTTAAACTGATATGGAATTATCTTTAAGATACATAAAGTGAAAACACAGCAAAGTACAAAGCAGTGTATAGAACATGCTACTAGTCGTGTTAAAAGAAAATAGGGGCAAATAGTTGCACACGTGTCCTCTGAAAGGATGGAAGAAATCGGTGACACTGAGTATTTCCACAAAGGGGAAGAGTGGTTGGAAAACATGTACACTTTCTGTGAAATGTTTTTTAAGACTTTTTTGAGTCCTCACAGCAAAACTGAGAAGGTGGTATAGGGATTGTCCACTGCCTCTTGTCCCCACACACAGCCACTACCAGAATTGTGGTCCAGCCTGCCCTGCCACCCCACCCTGCTCCTGCTCTTGTCACTCACATAATACAAAGTTTTGGGGGAATTTTATTCTTTTTCTTGTGTCACCAAATGGAGTACAGTATTCTTCGGGGCAGGGGCCGTTTTTTCAACCTATTTTTATGCCCCGCAGTGAGTACAGGGACATACACGGGATCTCTAAGAATCTTTTCCGATGAGGATGAGGCTTTTGCAACTTAAGTATAAACAATGGCCATAATTTTCATAAACTGCTTCAAAACACCGTCCTTAATATTTTACAGTCATTCTGTATCTGTATAATCTTTTAAAGCCCCATAAAATCAAAATATACTTTATAGTTTTAAAATGTAGGTTATAAAAAGAATGAAAATATAGTTTTAAAATGTAGGTTATAAAAAGAATGAAAATGTAAATGGTTATGATTTTAAAATGGCAAACATTGCAGCAGAGCACAAATCTGAATAAACAGTGCATTCCAGCGTGAAGGCAAAAATCTGGTCAACACAATTTAAAGTTTTCCACATGTACCACAAACCTCAAATGTCAATCAAAACTTTATCTGCAAGCTTATTACCAGTATGTCAAGCTATTTCAGAAACAGCTTTACATTAAACATATATATTTCGCCACCTCTCTTTAGCAGTAAGGCAAATTCTCAGTTGAAACATAATTTCATTTTTTCAGCTGATTTACATAAAGGATTAAGGGTCATCTGTCCATACAGTTTGCAAGGAAGGGAAAGAAGAATATACAGAAGCAAAAGGAATTAAATTATTTCCATATACAAACATTAGGAAATTTTATCTTTGTTAACTTTCCAAGGAACTTTGAAATCCGGGGGGCACACCCACCCGCAGTGAGATAGGAGGTTTTCTCACAGTTCCTGTAACAGTGTAGACCACTGTACAGGGTAGTTCTGAGACCCACATGCAGTGTGGTGTGGAGATAACTATCTTGGTGTAATTATCAGATGCTTCCTTTGTGTAGGCAAATCTGTTTTCCAGTGTTTGCTTTGCCTCAGTGTCTGTGTGTGTCTTAGAGGAGTACCACTCTCAGAATAGAGACCCCACCTGTGTAGGCAAGTCTGAGGGTGAAGGCCACACAGGAAGGGGCCTGACACTGAATCATCCACAATCTGATGGTTCAGTAAAATGACAGTGTTCCTGAAAACATTCATGAGAGAGTGTAACAAAGAGGGAAGCACAGCCTTTCTATGGAAAAGGGATCAGCCAGTGACAAGATTGCTAGAAAATGGAGGAAAGCAGGATTTCTAGCAGAGATGGACCTGGGCTGCACCCTTCGTGAAGTGAGGGCAACCTAATTGTGGGAATCATCTGTGCAAGGCTTGGTTGAGTAAGAGATGAGGTGAAAAGCACAGCCTCCTCAACAGGTATTCAAGGACCCTATGATGAGCATCATTCAAGAGGCATCATTTAGGAAACAGATATTTTGGCCTCACCCACTTATTCAAGAGTCTCTGGGAAGATACATTTTTAACCAGTTCACCCAGTGATGCCCACACACACTGTGGTTTAAGAACTGCTGGTTACATGATGGAGACACATACTTTTGTCTGAGGATTTGTCACCTCTTGTTTGGGCTCTAGTTATTTGTGTGTATGCTGATTTATCCCTCTGCTTGGGCTGGGGGCTACCTGAGAATGGGTTCTGCCTTCTCATTATCACCAAGTTCCTGTCTGGAAGCTTAAAGAATTGTCTGCAAATAGCAGATGTTCAATAAATATCCACCAAACTAAAGTGGATCTGGTAAATCCTTGAAGGTTCAATATGTTCACACAGTGAAAACTGGTGTGCTAAGCTCAGAACTGACCAGTTTAGTGAGAACATAAAATATCATTGGTATGAGTTAAGCAGTGGAGCTTGCTTCCCTCACTCCTCTTCATATTAGAGCAGCTTTTCCTCTCTCTGGGATTTGCAAACTAGACTCGATCCTCTCTTTGGACTCCACTCTGGTCCTTCATCCATAATTCAGGCACTGACAGTACCAATCAATGAATACTTAGAGGCAGCCAGTCTCCTTGTCTGGACATGGAAACTGCAGATTCAAGGTACCAATAAGTGTCAGATGAGACAGTGAACAAAATGACTTATTGGTCATTTCTCCATGAGAGCACTATTTTGGACAAAAAGCCTGATTATCAAAGCACTGACACAAAAACAGAATGAGCCAATGGTGTCTTTTGATTACGAACTGAAGGTTTTCTGCCAACTCCATCCTGAGTGCCTCCATCCTGGGCCTCCAGGCACCATGTGATTAGATCTGATAGGTCTTAGAACCAAGGGTTGTTAATTTATCAGTTAGCTGCAGACTGCCTTATGACTGAGTCATTGGGCTCTCCTAGGCATAAGGCTCTGGGAGCTCAAGACCTCTGTCTTACTGGATTTGGAGAGAAATTATTCTATCAGCTCAGGGAAACTTGGACAGACTTGGAGAACTCCAAATGCCTCTGACTGGCTCATCTTGTGATTGAATTCAGAAATCACCTGTTGCCTCCAGCTGACCATTTCGAAAACGTCTGACTGTTTTAGCTCATTGAAGCCACGCACTGGCATCGGTGTGCACAAAGCAAAGGCATACGAATCTTCATTCCTCTCATGAAGAACAGCAGCACATTTTCTTGGCAGGCAACATGAAGAATTGAAACAGGGATCCTCTAGTGAGATAAAAAATATAGTTTTTACCTTTTACTTTAAAAAATACCCTATGGCTGCAAACATACAGAAAGATGGAAATAATTTGGGCAGAGAACAAAGCGGGTCAATAGTACTTTAAATTACTTTTGCCCCTTTTTATTGAACTAAACATAGGAAACAAGGAGTTTCATTTAACTCTGGGGCAGAGCACCCAGCTTTCATTGAAGGAATTGGCCCAAGAATAAAGTTAAGATAGAAGGAAATGAAAATACCTAGAGTCAGGTTGTGTGGTGGATTAGAGAACATTCTGGCTTTGGGTAATGAGATGGACGGGGCCACCTGTTAGGTCCTCCCATTGTTTGGGGGCTACAAGGACAGGCAATGGCAATCTGTACCTCGACCTGCATCCACTTCTTTGGCCTGATCTTGGCTGTCATTTATCCCTCTATAGTCTCTGATAGTTTATAATGGACTTTGCACCTAGTTTTATATATTTTTACATTTCCGTGTAGAATACACTCTACTTCAGAGAAAGGGGCTATATAGGGTACAGTAAGGATGCATAAAAAGAAGGGTCCCTGGCTGAATGATTAATCAGAGCAAACATTTTGGAAAACTGTTGAAATAGAGTTTTCAACTTAGTAAGTCTGCTTCTGAGCATCAAGCCTGAGAAACAAGCCCAAAGTATGAATAGATGTTCAATAAAAACATGCTCCTTGAAGCACAAGACACTGCCACCTCCTTGTAGACTTAGAGCTTTGCAATGTGGTGGCCTAGTCGCCAAGGGTTAGCTCTCGGAGAGGTAATCCATGATTTCCTGTGCTACAAGGCCAGCGTATTGGAACAATTCTTTAGGTACATATGGATATGAACATGTATATATATCTCAGGTGCTTTAGAAGGCATTATCTCTTTTAATCTGTGCACCAACCCTATGGAGTACTAACAGTTACAGTTGCCATTTCACAGTTGACAAAACAGGCAGAACAATGTTAACCGAAGCACGTGTAACAAGCTTGTAGTTCGCAGGACAGAGTATGTACCCAGGCATCTCAAGGCCAGAGCCTGAGTATTTAACTCCTTTTTTTACTGCAGAAGGATTCCCCCTCTGCACACACATGAACACATCCCACTCCTCATCATAGCCCCCAGTCATGAGCCATGGGTTCTCCATGGAGGGACACTCAGCCTTTGGCAATGAGGGTTGCTAGGTCCCCTTTAACACACAGCCTTGAACTGCCTCCAGGTACAGCAGCTTCTTATCACTTATAGGAGCTGCATTCGGGTGTAGCAAAGTCCCCTATCACCTACAGCAGTTTCTAAGTCCCCCAGAGCAGTTTCTAAGTTCCCTATCATCTGCAACAGTTTCTATTTCTCAGAAGTCACCAGACCACCATCCTGCTCACCAAGGCCCTAAATTCCTATATAAGCAGCGCCCCCCTTGCTGCCGCTGCTGCCCTCTCTCTTTCGAGACAGCCACTCTGCCTGTTTGTCTTACAGGGAATAAAATCATGCTGACAGAGTTCTCGTGTCCTTCTTTGCAAGTGAGTGAGCCGGGTAGCTAAAGAACCCTTTCATTGGTGTTTCTGCCCAGTTTAGGATCTCTGGGTCGCCTGCTCTTCCCTAGGAATTCGAGCTGCTCCCAGCCCCTCCATCTCCCTGAATGCCTCTCCAGCATCCACCACCCGCGCCAAAGGAGCGGTGAGTCACCCTCCCCCATAAAGTGACTAAAACACCTCTGTGAGCACCTGAAGGCTGACTGTTGACTGGCCGGCATCCTCGTGGCCTCACCGCAGGTGGGGGACCGCCCCCAGCCATGGCCTTCACAGCTACGGCTATGCCCCTAAGTCACTTCCAGTCCAGTTTCTCTCATCCACAGCAGGCGAGAGACTTGCCCCCAGTCCAGTTTCTCTCATTCCCAGCAGGTGAGAGACCACTCCCACTGTGACTCTTCTGCTTCCAGCAGGCTCTGTACTTTTGTACTTGCTGCCCGGGGTGGCGCCGAAAAATCCTAGCGCCAGGCACCTGCTGGCATGCTTGCCTGGGGCAAGCTCACCCTTCCAGTGACACAGGTGATGACCCTTCACGTGGAGTCAGGCTTCTCTCTGAGTTCTAAGCCCCCTAGAGACGCCTGGGGTGTGCTACAGAAACTCCACTGTAAGAGTCACGATGGGAGCATCCCTCTCCATCCCTGCTGATTCCCTGCTCAGCTGCCTCCTAAGCAATTTCAAAACTCTTCATCTACATCCAGATCTAAAACTCTCCAAGTTAATTTGGCTCTGCAGCCAGATTTGGCCCCAATATCCTTTAGACAATAAAACAATTTGGCCTCAATATAGGTCCTTAGACCCTAAAGTCCTTCAGGACCTTCACAACTTCTGTGAGCGTTCAGGCAAATGGAAGTAAATTCCCAATGTTCAAGCTTTCTTCTATCTTCAAAACAAGCCATCTCTATGTAGCTCTTGTCACCCCAAACACGTCCTTGCCGTCCTTTCAAGCTCTCCAAGTGCTCCCCCTTCCTCCCCAGACCCAGATCCTGCAGATGAGCTCCCCCCTTATCGCTCAGCAGCCCAAAGTACAGTCAATTCCCTTCCCCCACCTGCCTTTGTTCCTGCCATGGGGACACAACCAACCACCTCCAGTCTCACACCTAACTCCTCTGTTTCCAGCCTTATTCCCACCACCCATAACCTATACCCCACTTCCATCTCCTACATCGCCTGCCTTCACCCCTCTGACCCTCCCTTCTTCTCCTTCCACAGCCTCCACATCACCTCCCCTGCTCTCTCCCCACCCTGACCCCTGTTCAGTCCCCTTGCCTCCCAGTCTGCCTGCCACTCACAGTCGCATGAAAGTTCACGTCTTAGCCCCATTGAGAGAAGTAGCAGGAACCGAAGGTGTCATCAGAGTACACATTCCATTTTCCTTTTCTGACCTCTCACAAATCGAGAAGCGCCTTGGCTTCTACATTTCCAATCCCACAACCTATACCAAATAATTCCAATACTTCACCCAATCCTACAATCTCACCTTCCACGACCTCCACGCCATCATGTCTAGTCCTCTCCTGCCCGAGGAGCACAGGCAAGTCTGGGAACAGGCTAAAGCCCATGCAGACGATATGAACCTCACCAACCCCACTCACCCCACGGGACCAGAAGCTGTGCCAGATAGAGACCCAGGATAGGGCTATAACCATCCCCTAGATATCATTTGCTGAGATCAGTTTACTACTTGTCTCGTAGCAGGTCTCTGAAAAGCGGCCAATAAAGCCATTAATTATGAAAAATTACAAAATGCCCTTCAAGATAAGGATGAAAACCCTTCAGCCTTCCTAGACAGACTCACACAGGCCCTCTGGCAATACACCAGTATAGATCCAGAAACTCCTGACGGGTGGCAACTCCTAATGACTTATTTCTTTGTTCAAAGAGCAAAACTAAAAAAGCTCGAGCAGGGGCCCCTTATGCCACAGTCCAAAGTTTTAGTTGTAGCCTTCAAGGTGTACAATGGGAGAGATGAGAAAGTCTTAAAACATAAATACCAGATAAAATACCAAATGATGGCTAAAGCCTTTCCTCCCGTGATTGTAAACTCCCAAGGGCCTGAGAAGAAAGCACCATCAAGACCATGCTATAGGTGTGACCAAGAAGGCCATTGGGCAAAAGCTTGCCCCAACCCAAGAAAGCCCCTTGGGCCCTGTCCCAAGTGCCACCTCCTTGGACATTGGGCAGTTGATTGTCCTAGTGCTCAGAGAAGCACACGGCCAGTTGACTCTGCCCCATCCCCAGCTGCCATCTTCAACCTAGTAGATGAAGATTAATGGTGCCCAGGGCTCTCTCGAATCTCCACTGCCATCACCACCGAAGAGCCCTGGGTGACAGTGACAGTGGCAGGAATCCCACTCTCCTTCCTCATTGACACTGGAGCTACTTACTCCGTTCTGTGTTTGTATAAGGGCCCTGTCTCCCGTTCCTGCATATCTATCAATGGAGTTTGCGGCACCCCTTACCAGCCCTTTTCAACAGCCCCCTCACTTGCAGTATAACTCAAACCACTTTCACACACTCATTTCTCACTATCCCATGCTGCCCTACACCCCTTATTGGCAGGGACATTTTACACAAATTAGGGGCTTCTATTTCCTTTCGCCCCTCATATTGCCTCAACTCAGACTTGCCAGCAGTCCATCTTCTCCTCTGTCTTCAGAGCGCCCCTTCCATATTCCAGCTCCACCCTTACCGCCAAACCTTGTAAATGCCTCCATGTGGGACACGAACAACCCATCCCTAGCTAAGTGCAAGCCAGTCCAGATCAGTCTTAAATACCCAGACGCCTTCCCTTCACAATCCCAATACCTGCTACCCTTGTGCAGCCAGTTTGGCCTCCAGCCAATCATCCAAAATCTGTTAAAAAAAGGCTTCTTGAAGCCAACTCACTCCCCATTCAACACCCCAATTCTTGCAGTTAAAAAGCCTAATGGCACTTTCAGGTTAGTCCAAGATCTCTGATTCATAAATGAAGCAGTCATCCCCATCCATCCAGTAGTACCCAACCCATACACTCTCCTTTCCTCCATCCCAAGCTACACCACCTATTTTTCAGTAATAGACTTAAAAGATGCCTTCTTTACCATACCTCTCCACCCCAATTCCCAAAATCTTTTTGCCTTCACATGGACAGACCCCACCTCCCGTGTCTCCACCCAATTGACATGGACTGTCCTTTCCCAAGGTTTTAGAGACAGTCCCCACCTATTTAACCAAGTGCTGGCACATGACTCCAACATATTTCTTTTCTTCACTCTATCCTCTTACAATATGTCAATGATCTTATTTTATGCAGCCCTTCCCTAGCAGCCTCACAACAAGATACAATCGCCCTACTAAACCACCTCTCCGACCATGGCTACTGTGTCTCCTCAGAAAAAGTGCAGTTATCCACATCTCAAGTCTCATACTTAGCTGTCCTTCTGACCCCTGACTAAAAATCCATAACTCTATGCAGGAAACAATTAATCCGTGATATCCCTGTCCCTTCTACAAAAGAAGAGATCCTTTCCTTCTTAGACTTGGCAAACTTTCTCCGTAGCTGGATCCCCAACTTTTCCATACTCGCAGCTCCCCTCTATGCTGCAGCTAAAGGCTCCCTCTCCAAACCCCTTTTGCAGCCAGTAATATGCCCCTTCTCTTCCCTTCAGAAAGCTCTCCTATAAGCTCCAGCCCTGCACCTGCCAGATCTCTCTAAACCCTTCTTCCTATATGTTAATGAAACCCATGGGCTCACCCTTGGGGTCCTTTGCCAGACCACACATTCCACACCTGCCCCTGTAGCATATCTCTCAAAGCAATTAGATACCACCACCCACGGATGGGCACCATGCCTCTGCACCTTAGCAGCTGCAGCTATTCTTCACCAAGAAAACTCACCTTTGGCACAGCCACTACCATCCTTTCACCCCACCGCCTGTCAGAACTCTTAACATACAAAAGTCTGAAAACCCTTCCCCCTAGCTGAATCCTAGCCCTGCAAATCACCTTCCTAGAAGATCACTCCATTTCCTTTGCTACATGCACCCCTAGAAACATTGCCTCCCTACTCCCTCCCCCAGCCAACACCTCAACAAATCCAAAGCCTGAACACAATTGCATCCAAATTCTAGAAAACCTACTTCCTCACCCTATCAACCTACAAGAAGGAGCACCCCAGCAGGCCATGCATGTATGGTTTACTGATGGCAGTTCTTTTGCCACCCCTGATGGCACCCGGAGAGCCAGGTATGCCGTAGTCTCCCCCACTCAGACTATAGAAGCAGCCCCCTTGCCCCCACACACCATTAACCAACAAGCAGAACTCATAGCTCTCACCCGCGCATTTATCCTAGCAAAGGGGGAAGCCCTCACCATCTACACAGACTCCAAATATGCTTTCCATATCTTACTGTCCCATGCAGCTATCTGGAAAAAAGGGGAGTCCTTACCACAAAAGGGACCTCCATCACTAATGGGAAGCTCATCACAGCCTTGTTAGAAGCCTCACAATTTCCACAGTCCATTGGCCTTGTGCACTGCAAATCTCATCAAACAGATCAATCATTCGTATCCAATGGGAATAACAGAGCAGATGCTGCAGCCAAAGCAGCCGCTGCAGCACCATTTATTGGACCCCTATGGCCCCTGCCTCCCACACCCACTCTTTCCATCCCTCCCTTTAATATGACAGGCCGGTTCACGTACTTACACACCATCTTCCACTCTTAACAGTCAAGCTCTTGTGCAGTTTTTAAAACCATTTTACCCTTTGTCGTCAGATGATCTTGCCCTCCTCAAACATATTTCATCCACCTGTAACATCTGTCAGAGAGTCAACCCTAACACATCTACTCATAAACCCACCTTTCCCAGCCACCAAGCTTGCAGACTTCTCCCAGGCGCCGACTGGCATGTAGATTTCACATGTATGCCTACCGTAAAGAAGTACAAATACTTCCTTGTTTTAGTAGACACTTTTAGTGGGTTGGTAGAAGCCTTTCCAACAAGCAACAAAAGAGCCTCTACAGTAGCTGATACCATCCTTACCCACATCATTCCCAGATATGGGCTCCCCACTTCCCTGCGGTCAGACAACGGGCCCGAGTTCACTTCTGCAGTAACCCAAGCCATAACCAAAAAACTCTCTATCCCTTGGCAATTTCACATCCCTTATCACCCACAATCCTTAGGAAAAGTAGAGAGAACCAATCGGACTCTAAAAACACCCTTACCAAACTATCCCTAGAACTTCACCTAGACTGCATCAAGCTTCTACCCCTCGCTCTCCTCAAGAGGAGAGGACTACCAAAGAAACCCACCAACCTATCCTTTTGAGATCATGTATGGCCAACCTCTTATTCCCCTGGGAATAAGCCCACAGTCATCAACACTCCCCTCACACTTACTTACTCCACTCCTGCAGTACATACGCTCCCTAATATGGACAACCGCCAACCAAACCGCCCCAGCCCTGGCAAAAACAAACATCTCTAGTCCCTACCAGCCAGGAGATCTAGTCCTCTTCTCTCCTCCCCATGCCAAGGCCAACCCTCTAACCCCCAAGTGGCAAGGCCCACACCGAGTCATACTTACGACCCCCACCGCAGCCAAACTTACTAACATTCCTTATTGGATACATCATTCACACATTAAACCATATATCCTTCCCTCCCTTTTTCCCCACATTCTGCAGACTCCTATAAAGTGGAACAGATAAAGCCTCTCACTCTGTGCCTCAAGAAAGTACACAAGCCTAGCCTTCCTCCGATCAGTGAAGATACAAGTTGAAAGCCATGCAATCAATTCCCTTCCTCCAGCCTGTACTCCCCCTCCTTATCTTTCTCCCCCACTCTATTCTCACAGGCTCACAGTTGTCCCCCTTTGCCCTTATCCTTGGTCTAAACCTTATTTCCCCCACACACCTCACCTATATCTGGCAGTTCAAAGTTAGAGAAACATACACTGAAAATAATGTCAAACAAACTCATCTGGCAGCCACTGCTAATTGCCCTATAAAAGGATGCCAGGAGCCAATCACCATTGACCTCCAGCAATCAGAACTCATTAAAAATCCCTATGCCTCTCATCCGTATTTATGCTTTACTTATGACCAAAAGGCATCTCACTGCAAGAACTACCTGCAGTATGGAGGGTGTCCTTATTGGTCATGTAAGATTCATGATGCCATCAGCAAAGCAGGACTCTTTAAGTTTGACTCTAAAACTCACAGGCACACTTTAGTCATCACAGACCCCTGGGAAGACCGATGGGCAAAAGGTGAAACAGGAAAATTCTATTCAAATGCCAGGAATAGCCTCCCAACAGGTCAGTTCTCAATCTCTGGTGAGTACGTTTCTATCTCTCACCCGCATACTCAAATTTCTCATAACATTCAACAATCTGAACAAGTTCTAGCCAATGAGCTCAACGAGCCCCCCTTGAGAAGCACCCTGCTACTTCCCCCTTCTCCTGGCTACACTTCATACAGAAAAGCCTCACTCTTCTGAATCTAACTTTGCCAAACCTTAACTCTCACAACTTCTTTCTTTGTGCATCCCTCACACGACCTCTCCTAGCTGCAGTACCCCTTAACATATCCACATATACTCCCAGCAACACCCCCACAAAGAAATCCCCATCTCTCCAATTACCAACATCCCACTGTGGGAATCTACTGAGGAAAATATAACCACCACCCAGCTGTGTCTTCTTTCACCAAAAGCTTCCCGTAACCATCAAAGTTGCACCCACACCATCACATACTCTCAAACATCATACTCCAAGCTGGGAGAATTCTTCTGGTGCAACGGCTCCTTAACTACCTGCATCTTCCCAAACACCTCTGATCCCTGTCTCATAGTCACCATAGTCCCTCAGTTAACTCCATACAGTAAAGCAGAAATGGAGTGGCAACTGCCACAACACTGCAAAAAAGGGCAGCCTTTCTCCAAATCCTAATTGGGTTATCCCTATCAGCCTCCACTCTAGGAGTCGGACTCTCTGGAGGAGCCCTAGGGCACTCCCTATGGGGCATCGACGATCTGAGCGCAAAGCTCCAGACAGCCCTAGATTCAACTGCACAGTCATTAGCATCACTCCAGAGGCAAGTAACCTCAGTAGCACAAGTAGCCTTGCAAATCGCAGAGCACTAGGCCTCCTCACAGCCGAAAAAGGAGGCACCTGCCTCTTCCTGCAAGAACAATGCTGTTATTACATCAATGAGGCAGGCATAGTTGAAGAAAAAGTCCATAAACTTAGAGAGTTATCTGAAGAACTTTTAGCAAATAGAGACACAAACCCTTACTGGTGGCCCTTTTCTTCAATTCTGAGAGACATCCTACTTCCTCTCCTCATGCCTCTCATCATTGTCTGCCTTCTCCTACTCTTTGCTCCCTGCCTAATTAATCTTCTAAAAACCCTCATTCAAACTCAAATTTCAAAAATCACTAACCAAACAATCAATCAGTTAATTATGCAGGAGTACCACTGCCTTCCAACGGAAGAAAGATCCTGCCAGCAGATAATGCAGTGCTGACAGAAGCCCAAGCCATCAGCTGTACTTCACCTCTCTTCCCGCACGAAGCAGCCAGATGAGCCAACACTTCAACCCTATCCCCTGCACCCCACTTCACCCCTCTTCCTGCATGAAGCAGCCAGATGATCCAACACTTTGCCCCTGTTCCCTACACCTCACATAAGAAATAAAACAAAATGAGGGAATGTTAGGTCCCCTTTAACACACAGCCTTGAACTGCCTCCGGGTGCAGCGGCTCCTTATCACTTACAACAGCTGCACCCGAGTGTAGCAAAGTCCCCTATCACCTACAGCAGTTTCTAAGTCTCCCAAGCAGTTTCTAAGTTCCCTATCATCTGCAACAGTTTCTGTTTCTCAGAAGTCACCAGACCACCATCCTGCTCACCAAGGCCCTAAATTCCTATAAGCAGCTCCCCCCTTGCTGCCGCTGCTGCTCTCTCTCTTTCCAGACAGCCACTCTGCCTGTTTGTCTTGCAGGGAATAAAATCATGCTGACGGAATTCTCGTGTCTTTCTTTGCAAGTGAGTGAGCCAGGTAGCTAAAGAACCCTTTCAAGGGCAGAGAATGGCTGAGGGCTGTTGGGCTCATCAGGGAAAATCCCAGCACACACCTGTCCCTCACTGTCCCCGGACCTCCCCACCAGTGGGGTGATGTGTCCTTAGAGTGACGTCTCTCCCCACCTTAAGAAACAGGGTTCCCCAGAACTGACTCATATTTTGCTGTTGTCATTTTTGTCATCAATTCATTTCTAAAACTTGCTCTGAACCTGGCACTGTGCTGTGGGCCAGGCTGTGGCAACCAGGGTATCTCAAGGCTCCACAGAGCTCAGAGTCCAGCCTCAGAAAGAATGAGTGAATGGATGAGTTAGCCATCATCTGTGACCCTGGAGTAGGCAGAGGATACAGATATTCAGGAACTGCCACCATCATATTCTGAATTTCCTTTTCTTAATGCCTCACTTAAAATATTTTTTTTCTTACAAGAGAACACTGTCTTTAAAAAAGCATAATATATTTTAGTGTCTCATTAATGGCAAATTCTGGTAAATCAATCTTGATATAATTGACTCTTTTAGTACATGCTTATTGCACATTAATATTTAAATCAATTGCTTCCCTACTAAGCATTCATGAATTAAGCCTTAGAGAAGGAGGAGGAGGAAGGGAAATCCAAGCTGGGTTTTTTGTTGTTGTTGTTGTTACAGATAATGTATAATATGAAATTCAGAGTGGAAAATGTATTTTAAAAGGACATTAAGTGGACCAAAATATTTGAAAAAATATTTATATCATATGTAAATGTAACAGATGATATATTTAGAATGCCCAGGTTCCTTATGAGGGCATATACAGAGTTAAAATACTTACTTTATCAGGACAGCCTGTGTGTGTCTGTCTGAAACATAATTCACAAACCATTGCTTTGGTCAACTTCCAACCTTCTCATAATAGCAAATTTTAAATTAAATCCCCAATAAATCAGAGGTTACCAGCCTGTTGTCCTCTTAATGTTGCACTGGTATCTCAAAGGTGGTAGCAGCTTGAAAAACATTCTATGATTTATGGTCTCCTCACCCTTAATACTAGTCAGACTCATCCTCCCACTTCAGAATATCAGGAAAGGGGATCAGATGTGCCACCTCAAAATATGCCACTTTGACATGAAGATAAATTTGGGCCAAAGGAAATAGCAGATGTAGGGAAAACTCTATACCATCCCTTTTTCTGCCTAAAAGCAGGGCATAAATTTCCTTTTGTGATGTTCCTCTCCCCTTTCCTGTACCAGGAGGAGAAAACTATTAGCGCTGGACTCAGAAAGTTGTAACAGAGTTGGATTTGCAATTAAAGAAAAAAACCTTACTAAAAACCCTTATTTTTTCTGTTTCCCCATACATCTACCTTCCCACCCCTAGAAATCCAAACCCCTTTCCTTTGTCTTGTCACTTTTCCACTAATATATTGCCCTTTGTAACGATGTATATAAGCTCTGAATTCTAACCACTCCTTTTGGTTACTTGTCACTAAGTTCTCCCCTGTATACACACAGTGAACGCATAAATACTTTTTTTCCTTCTGTGAGTCTGACATTTAAAAGTTTGATTCACCGGCCCCAATTACTGAACCTAAAGGAGTAGAGGAAGACTTTTTTCCTTCTCTTACATCAGCAATACATTTTTCCAGCCAGCCCAGGTACAAAAGCACTGGAATAAGACACTTGGCAAGGGAAAGGGCCATGGGAAGCTGCCTTTACACATATATGCATACACCTCACCAGGTGGACCATGGAAGCAACGCAGTGAGGCTCTTAGATAAGCATTGTTCAGAATAAGTAATGGGAATTGCAGAGGAATTACCATGAACTTTCATACTCTGCTACTCTCTGACTCTGGCCTTCCTATCCTGAGCTTGAGAAACCTCATCAGTAGGAAAGGTGATCGTAGTTATATAATAAATTCTAAGGAGGAATGAATAGCAGCTATGTATATAATGCACCATGCTTAATATGAATTAGCTCCTTCACACTTTCTCCTGCTTTTCACAGATTTATTAATTTCTGAGAGTGAGGTGAGAATCCATCACTGAGTTCTATGCCAGGAAAAATCACTAACTATGAAAATCATGAAATAGCAACCCAGACACAGCATTCCCACATGGCTGCCTGTCACTTTTCAGAGAAGTACTGTGTCTATCATGTCTTTTGATCCTTCAAGCAATTCTGATCCTAAAGGATGAACAGTCAGTCCATCAATGAAGGAGTGGCTTTAAAGGTAAGATGTAAAGAGTGGTGGGCAAGGCTAGGCAGGAAGCTGAGGAAGGATTAAAGTGCAGAAAGGTGGGGAAGATGGCTTTTAAATGTTTTATTTCCAGGGAGGATTTTGTACTCCCGTAGTCTATGTGTGTCCGTGTGTGCATTTCTGAGAGGCATACAGAACGAGTGAGCATGTAGGAGCCGAGGGAAGAGCTAGGTGAGGCACAGGCCTGAAGACAGTGCTTGATGGAAAGAGAATAATTATGCAGCATCTCCCTCACGTTCATATGTATTAGCTCCGGTAAGAAATTTGTCATAGGCGCCTGCCTCCCCTCCACCCTCTGCACTGCCTCACCACAGGCAGATGCCTGGTGCAGAGGCCTTTCTGTGTACAAGGAATGTAAAAACCAACAGGACTGATGATGGGAAATTGAAGGCAAGGGAACATGAGGTAGCCAAGAATATCACAAGGCTGATGGAAAACAAAAAATGAAACTTTAATTTGTTTAACCTGACAGCTGCAGAGATGTGAGACACCGAGTTGTGACAAAAAGGAGAATTACTCTGTCTTATTTCTAAAGCATAGGGGACACTGGTGGGGCGGGGACAGTGAAGCTATGCATTTGATACTTCAGCTGTACTGCTTCCAATGTTGAGATCCTTCTAGAAACTTATTTATGAAGAGAGGGCTCACTTTGCATAATGGCATGAAAGAATATGACAAAATATATTTTTAATATCTAAAGCATAAAATACCCAAAGTCTGACTAAAGATTGCTTTTGCTGCTTCATCAAAGCATATTTTTATGAGACTGTGGATTTTAAGTTGCATAAGTAAGCAACAATGGCGAGAGGATTGACATGCACTGTGGCCTCCCTTCCCGCTCCACAGCAGCCCTGCAGAGCCCCAAGGGCTAGGGGAGCTCTGGTCTCACTTGCAGAAAGATGGCATTTACATGCTCTTAATTGGGTCCCCTAAGGGCAGTGTCCAGTCAGGCATTCTGTTAAGTACAGATCCTTATCCTTCATCAGTGGTTACAGGTGATTTCTGTTGCTTTGAGACAGTTTTCAGAAAAGTTGTAAAAAGTAAGCATGCATCTCCAAAAGCCCACACCTCCTTACAGAGACTTGTCTGCTTTTCTAAAAGGTGTCAGTAATGATTGTGCTTCTGGGAGGGGTAGCTTTTGAGACGTAGATACACACCCCTTCTCTCAGCAGGGGAAGCGGGAAAAAGGCTGAACATTAGTCACAATAATTTTTCAGAGAAGGTACCAGCTTTAGGGTACGCTACCTTTTTTCACTCACTCTTAAATATATATTTTTTATTTTACTGACTATAAATGGAATGCATGCTCATTATAAAACACAAAAATCTTAAAGGGCAGAGTTTTTGACCAGTTTTTATGAATTTAACTCCATGTAAAGAGTAATTTTCTATGCTTTCATGTTTTCTGCAACATCAGTGTTAAAGGTTACATGACATTCTATTGTATCCACTGAGTGTATATGACATCATGAATTTGATCAATACCCTATTTTGAGGTATTTAAGTTGTTTCTCTCTTTTTTTTAAAATATAAGAGGTTTTCCAATAAAATTTATGTGTGTTAATGCTTGCCTCACTTTTGGATTATTTCCTTATTATAGATTTCTAGAATTAGAATTGTAGGATCTATGGTATGGGGAACTTCCATTTTATGTTCCAGATGATTCCTCACAGACGCAGGTCTGTCTCCCCTTCCATTCAACAGTGAGAGGAGGAGGACTGGGTGCGCAGGCCATGGCGGGTTTAAGGACCTGTTCTCAGTGATCACTTGAGAACTTCTAAGAAGATCTGACTGTAATTCTCCCCTGAACCTTTCTGTCATTTATTTCCTCCTGCCAGTAATTCTTTTAAAAACAGACAAGTCTCTTATTACAAAATAAACATAGGTGTTATGTTTTAAATTTCTATGAAGAAGAAACATTTTAACTCAAATTCTTGAGTACATATGGTCAAACCATGTGTCCCATTCCAATCCCAATATACCAGCAGAATTTAACCAATACAGAGAGAGCAAAGCACTAGATTCTTAAAAAGGAGGGGGCATAAAGTTATAGGTGGGGAAAATGGCACAGAGAAGACAGCATGTTCACCCACTTCAGTGTTCCCATGCCCACTTCTGTAGGGAAAGGAGGGACACTTAGCCCTCACAAAACAAACTAAAAACAAATGAATAAATAATAGACTCCGAAGAATTAGAATTCACCTCCTATCTGATTAAGACCCTGCATTCTTACACTGATGGATTTCTGCTTCTAAATAAGCTGGATTAAGGGAGATAAATTTACCCTCCTGCCCAAAGCAACAATAACAGAAAACATACAAAATTGGGGAACAATGATTTTTAAGACACTGAATATCAAGGCTGATCCCTGACAGACAAATGAGAATGACACCTGAGAGACAGCTAGCACATGAAATAGATCTCACTGGCAAGTGAAGGTCTCCAGGATGCAGGATCCATGAGAGGCAGGACTCAGGGAATTCAACAGATTCCCTGGGCTGAAAACACAGAGCTGTGGGTCAGAGAGGACCAAGTCAGCTACAGCCCAAAGGAAGATCACCAGGGAATGTGAGATGGGTGCAGTAAGAAGCCTGGAAACTGGCAAAGGGTGTCCTTCAAGGATTCAGCAGAACAGTAATCATGTAAGGAATTACTTGAGGCTGTGGAAAAATATCTGAAAAGATTAGTGGGCAGTACCAAAAGCTGACACAGAATGGGATAAAAACGGCTCTTAGAATTAAACCTGAAATTCCTGAAAAACCTCATAATTCATAGATTATGCATAGCATAATGAGAAGAGATTTGTGTCAGTAGTGGGAAATAATTAACCCTAGGCCAAAGGCCACTCTAGTCCTATGAGAAATCTCCAAAGCACAACATAAATAGATCAAACTATTTCCACTAATAGCTATAAAAATTTAGAAATATCCCCACAAAACAAGGTAACATTCACAATGTCTGGCATTCAATCAAACAATGGCAAGCATATAAAAGTAGGAAAACATAATCTATAAGTGAGGAGAATAATTAATCTATTGAAATGGACCCAGAAATGACACAGAAGTGAGAATTAGCAGCTAAGGGTATTAGAACAATTATTGTAACTACCTTATGTATGTTAAAAAGATTTAAAAAGACAAGGAATATACAAAAAGGCCAAAATCAAATTACACCTAACCTATAATAATCAAATTGCTTAAAGCCAGTGGTAAAAATAATCTTAAAAGCAATCAGAGAGAAAAGACATCATGTACACAATAATTAATACAATAACAACAGATTTCTGGGTAGAATCAATGCAAGTGATAAGACACCGAGCAACATCTTTAAAGTACTGGAAGAAAACCCTATCAACCTAGAAATATATGCCTAGATGAAGTAGCTTTCAACATGAAGGAAGTTCTCCAAAGAAGATACACAAATGCCAATAATCACATGAAAGGACGCTTAACATCGTTAGTCTAGGAGAATGCAAACCAAACAATAATGGGATATGCCTCACACCCACTAGGATGGCTGCATTCAAAAAGATGAAAATAACATCTTGGTGATATGTCGAGAAACCCTCATATATTCCTGTTGAGAATGTAGCCCCTTTGGAGAACTGCTGGACAGTTTCTGAAAAAGTTATATACAGAGTTGACAGATGACAAACAATTCCACTCCAATAGGCCCAAGAGAACTGAAACATGTCCACAAATGTTTCCAGCAGCATTATTCATAACAACCAGGACATTAGGAAACCCCAAGTGGCCATCAGTTGCATGGATAAATAAAATGCAGCATAGCTATACAAGTGATGCTCAGCCACAGACGAAGGAGTGAAGCACCAACACACGTCACCTAGATGCATCAGAAAACACGCTAAATGGAAGGAGGCAGACACCGAGGACATGTATTCTAGAACTCAATTTCTATGAAGAGTACAAAAGAGGCAAAACCATACAGAGAGAAAGTATATTAGGGTTTGCCAGATTCTGGGACTGCAGGGGAAGGAGAACTGACTACCCCAAGGGGAACAGGTTTCTTTAAAGGTAATGAAATGTTTTAAAATTAGATAGTTGTGATGGTTGCATGAGTGTTTATGCATGTCAAAACTCATCAACTGTACACTAAGATATGTGAATTGTATGTATCTCAAAATTAAAAAAATAAAAAAACTAATGGTGATGGTTGTACAATTCAGTGAATATGTACATGTAAAAAATACTGAATTGTACACTTTTAAGAGGATATTTTTATGGGATAGAAACACTTCAGTAAAACTATTATTTTAAAAAGGTGAAATAATTTTTTTCAGACATATAGAAGAAGAAACATTCATTAACATCAGACTTGCACTACAAGAAATGTTAAAAGCAGAGGGAAAGTGATACCAGAGGAAATATGTATCTAAACAAAAGAATGGAGAATGCTGGAAAAGTTAAGTATATAGTATTTTTTCTATTATTTAAATCCCTTTATTTATTTTTATTTTTTTTAAAGGAAAAATGCTTTAAGTTTTTTATTACAGAGAGTTTCGAATATACACAAAAATGCAAAAATACAATGAACCCTTATGAAGACAGAAATATTTAAATCCCTTTAAAATATAATTTAACAAAAATAACAACAATGTATTCTGAGGATAAGTAAAATCTGTTACCAAAGTACCATAAAGGCTTAGAAGGGAGAAGTGGAAGAGGACTATATGCCATATGTGAAATGCTGTGGAAGCACATAAAGGAAGGCCATGATAAGTTCAAAATATATACCACAGACTCTAACACTACTATTAAAATAATTTTTAAAATATTAATAGCTAATAAGCTAACAAATGAGATAAGATCATAAAAAAATAATAAAGGGAAGCAAAAATTAAGGGAAAGTAAACACAAGACAGAAGAAATAGAAAATCTATAATAAAATCATAGATTTGAACCTAACCATATCAATAATTACATTATGTTTAAATGGTTAGAGATTGTTACATTAGATTTCAAAAGCAAGACCAAGCTGCATATTGACTACAAGACCCACACCTTAAACATAATAAATTAAAAGGAAAAGATGGAAACAGTTATATCATGCTTACATTAATCAAAAGAAAGCTGGAGTATTAATATCAGACAAAGTAAATTTCAGAACAAAGAATATTGCCAGGGATAAAGAAGTGTGTTTCATAATTATAAAAGGTAAAAATCATTAAGAGAAAATAATAGTCCTAAACATTTTGGACAAATAGCATTTCAAAAAATATCTGAAGCAAAGCTGATAAAACTGAAAGGAGGAAGAGACAAATCTATAATTATATGTGGAGACTCTAGAAACTCTTTCAATAACTGATACAAATAAGTAGACAGAAAATCAATACAGGAAGACAAGAGCTGAATAAACATTTTCTTCAAGTATACAAGTACACATATGAAATAAATGCCAAGAAAGACCATATTTTGGAAAAAGAAACAAATCTCTGTAACTATAAAGATTTCAAGTCATAAAAAGCCCATCTCTGACCACAGTGGAACAGAAAGGTATCTGGAAGTTCCTAAATACTTGAAAACAAAATACTATACTTCTAAATAACTCACAAGTTAAAAAGAAATCAAGAGAAACTAGAATATACTGAGCTAAATAAAATAAAAACACAACATCAATACTTGTAGGATGCTAAGAAGAAAGATCTCAAAGTCATGACTGCAGCCTGGATTTCAGGAAGGACCTGTTAAGCCTCAAGTGAGCAGAGGAAAGGAAGTCATAAAGGTCAGAAATGGAACATAAAATAGTCAAACAGAATAGAGAAAATCAATCAAACCAAATGGCTAGTTCTTAGAGAAAAAAAATCAGTAAAATTAATTAATCTCTACCCAGATGATCATAGGCAAAAAAAAAAGCCCAGAAAATATAAATAACCACTAGAAAGGAGACAACAGACTCAACACCAAACTGAAACTTAACAAACTAGAACAAACTAGAAAACTGAAATAAAAATGCCCTTAAAGAAGCATGAATGACACAAGTAGATTCTGTAACTATTGAAACAAAAACAAGGGGATATTATAAACAACATCAGGTGGTTGAACTTGACAAGTCAGACGAAATGCACACAGACTAGTGATGCTGACTAAGTGCAGTGAATAGGTCTGCAGGCTGTTAAATAGAATTTATAGTTAAAACCTTCCAAACAGCAACAAATAACTAGACTTAGATGTCTTCACTGGGTGAATTCTACCAAACAGTTAGGAAGAATTTATGCCAATTCTACCAAATTTCTACCAATCTCAGAAATTAGAAGGTTGGGGGGGAATCTCAATTAACTGTGTGAAGCCAGTGTTGCCCTCTTAACAATAACAATGATGCAAGGGAAACAAGATTACAGACCAATGTCTCATGAATATAATGACAAAATTCTGAGCCAAATTTTAGCAAATTGAACCAAATAGTATATATAAAGGATATCTTACTCTGACAAAGCAGGGTGTATCTCATCAATGCAAGGCTGATTTGAGATTTGAAAATAGATCAGTGTAATAGAGCATATTAACAGACTGAAAAAGAAAGCCTGTGTGATTTTATCAATAATCACAGAAAAAGGAATTTGACAGGAATTTAGAAATTGTCAGAAATGTCCTCAGTGTGATAAGGGCATGTATGAAAAACCTATAATTCACATCAGTTAATGGTGAGAAGCCGAATGTTTTCCCCTAAGAGCAGGAACAAGGATAAAACATCCAGATTAGAAAAGACTATCATTGCTCATGTATAGTAAGATGGGTCTGTGTAGAAAATCTGACAGAATCTGCTAAAGAGCTATGAGTTTAGTAAGATTACAGGATACAATTGTCGTGATAGTGACAACAAGCAAAAATATTGAAATAATAATACGCTTTAAAGCAGCATAAAAATATGAAACATTTAGGGATCAAAACAACCAAAGACGTGGAAGAACTATATACTGAAAACTACAAAATGATATGAAAAGAATTTAAAGAATATCTAAATAAATGGAGAAATAATCGCATTCATGGGTCAGAAGACTATATTGTTAAGATGTCAACCTTCCCCACATATATCTGTGGATTTGGCATAGACCAATCAAAACTTCAGCATGCATTTTGGAGAAACCGAAGCTGATTATAAAATTCGTATAGCAATGCAAAGGACAGAGTGGCTGAAATAACTTTGAACAAGAAAAACAAGGTGGGAAACTACTAACATCACCTAATTCAAGACTTACTATGGAGCTCCAATAATCAAGACAGAGAGGAACTGGCATAAAGTAGACAAATAAATGAAACACAATAGAGAGTCTGCATATTAAAGCACAAATGGACAAATAATTTCTGACAAAAATTCAGAGACAATGCAGTGGAAAAATGATAATCCTTGTAATAGACAGTGCTACAAAAATAGTCTGTTTAAATGCTTCCAGTCTTATAGATTTGAAATACCGTTTGCAGAGGTGAAACAGTGAATAGTCATTTAACTATACATCCACTCTACATGCTGTGCCACAGCCTTGAGAGGAAAAACAAAGAAATAGAACATGCGATTTCTTCAATCAGAGGTCATAGAATGTTAAACAGTTAAATAATAATTGCAAGGGGTATAATAATGAAAATCTGATTAAATTTCAAAACAAAAGTATAGGCTGTAGATGACAAATCCTGTAAACTTAACAGAGAACAGTATTTGCTGTAGGACAGAACAGTTATTAAAGTAATTTACATAAGCAGAGAGGGGAGTTTGTCAAGCCTTGGGGAAAACATGATTAGTGGTCTCATGGTGTAAATACCGGAGGAGGTGACCATTCCCTTTGGCGGGAGAATCAGAGCAATTTAGCGGGGAGTTGGGTTGGAGAGATGAACCCAGGAGTCTAAATTAATTACAGTGAAACTGAATTGATGCTCTGTAAGCCCCTTCCTTTCTCTAAACACAACAACCCAAGAAACAACACAAATATTTCCAGAGAAATGACATCTTTTCCACAGGTCTGGGATGAGAATATCCCTGGAGTATAAAAGAGAAACCAGTTATAATAGCTCAAATGGTGTTACCTGGGATTTTTAGGTCTTCCACCCACCCTTAGTCATCATGTGGAAAAAGCAACTGAAAATGAAATTTGCTAGATTTGAAACTGTTTTCGTACAAGTCTCACCAATAACATCTAGTTAGTAGATTCCATACCGATTGCTGGCTGTGTAACTGGGGATGTTTGCTTCACTGTGAAGTCAAAATCAACACAGTAAATTTCATAAGTTGAGAGTGTTACTCCTGAAGGTAGATGCAGTTCAAGTTGCTCTTGCCTCTGAGAAAGAAAGCATTGCAGATGAGAGGAAGGGTTCTGGAAGAGCATGCTTTTGAGCTCCAGGAGATGGGAGATGGGAGGCAGGGCCCAGGGATCTGTTGGCTGGCCTGTGTTAATTTCATTTAACCGGGTACTACAGTAGCAGGAGAAATGCCACACAACCTCACTGCTAAATCAGCAACAGTGAAGTAGATTTATTAATAGTGGATATCTTCCTAAACTCAGGGACATCTCCACATCTGATAAAGGTCATGACAGTGTTGTTGAAAAAAATCAAGAGTTTGTTGTGACTTCAGCAGTCAATCAGTGGGAGCAACTTATATGGCCCAGTCACTGGTTCACTTTTCTGATTTTCCACCATGTCTCAACAAGCTTTAAAAATAACATAAGTGGAAAGGGACCCTCCCAACCATGTGTTTACAGAAAGAAGCTAAGTATTGTGTTGTTAAAGCACTTAAACCATCACCCAGATGCAGACTTAACCACATATCCCAAATGCTGTGTCACTGAGTGCACATTCTCTCAGCCTGTGGTCCTTTCTCCTTTCCAATTTGTCCTGCCTTCTGAAAGGGTATCTCACCGTGACCCTCCCTACCCCGAAATAACTCAGAGGCACAAACCCACACAAGAGATTTTAATGGCTGAAAGAGAAAATAAAAATGGCTGTCTCTGAGAAGAGAGCAGCAGCTCAGGGTGAGGAAGCGCGCTTTTGAGAAGTTGGCATTGGCTGTGTCCTGCTACGGGAATGTTGGTGATTGTGTCTTAAAGGGGTGGTGTGATCATCTGGTCAATGGTGATTGTGTCTTAATGGGGTGGTGTGATCATCTGGTCCTTGGTGATTGTGTCTTAAGGGGGTGGTGTGATCATCTGGTCCTTGGTGATTGGGTCTTAGGGTGGTGTGATCATCTGGTCCTTGGTGATTGGGTCTTAGGGTGGTGTGATCATCTGGTCCTTGGTGATTGGGTCTTAGGGTGGTGTGATCATCTGGTCGTTGGTGATTGGAGGCTGCGGGAAACAAAATGGCGGCTCCTGATCCCAAGATGGTGGGAGCCTTAGTGCGCTGGAATTGCCTTCATTCCCATCTTTTTCTTTTCTTAATAGGGGCCTCCGGGGAACTGGGCGCAGAGTCTCATTTTCTAGCTACTTCCTGCTGGAAAGGGGCGCAGATTCTGGGATCGGAGAGGCTGTTGTTGTAGAGTTGGGGAATGGCGAGCATCTGAGATGATCTGTGATGTCATCATAGCTGGTTTTGTTATTCTTTGTGAGAAGGCCTTGATAGTCCTGGAGGAGTAACTCGTTGATAGTATGGTTAGAAATTTTTGAAATTTTATTTTGAATGAATTTTTGGAATAGGTTAATGAAGTAGGGAAGGAAAAGGAGAATAATAATAATAAAGGTAATAGGGGCTAGAAGGGGCAGAAGCCAATTGAAGGGGTAAGGGAACGGATTGCTAGGAGAGTTTTCTAGAAGTTTGGAGGCTTGTTCGCAGAGACGTTTTGTGCCATTTCGGATGAGACCAGATTTGTTGGTGTAGAAGCAGCACTGTTCTTGGAGTAGGGCACATATGCCACCTTGCACAGCTGTAAGGAGGGCTAGACTTATGCGTTCTGGAAAACAACTGAGGCTAGTGATTTTGTAAGTGTTCTAATTGGTTAGAGACTTCTTTCAGCCCTTTTGCAAGTTCCCTTGATAATTTAGAGAATTCTGCAAGGGATATTCCTAGAGCTCCAATTCCTGTTCTGGTACCCGTGATTATTCCTACAGTAGCAATTAGGGGAACTAATTGTATAGCACAGTGTGCTCTGAAGTGGGTTATAAGGGAGACAGGAATGGGAGGTCAGGTGTGGCTAGGGAAATGGTGGGAGTAAGGAGACTTAAAGTACAAGTCCCGGTTCAGTTGGTTGACAGGCAGACATATGCTTTATCTCCACATACGCAAAAGATACCTGTTTCTAAGGCTAGACATCCTATGAGGTCAAAGTGGGATAAGAGGAGGAGATCTGGGGGTGGCTTGGGAAGTAAATGTTGGACTGCCTCAAATTTATGCCATATTTGAAAAGAGGAGCTTAATGCTGCAACTGTTAGAGGGGATAGAGGTGAGGCTGGTTTTATCTTGGTTGGACTTTCTTGGCTAAGAACTGCATGCTTTTGGTTTAAGAATATTCTACCTTCGGGTATGTCAAGTTGTTTGCATTCTTGGTTTCCCCCATGGGGGAGTGTCCTTTAGGGGATCTTTTCCCCTGTTTTGGCAGTATTGGGATGTGGTGGTGTTTAAACTACTTTGGAAGAAATGATACCCAGGGACTCTTAAGACAGCTCCCAGATGGTTAGTATTGCAGTGGTTTGATGGTGGAATGAGTTGGAGGGTGTGTTTGCAGAGGGAAGGATTTAAGAGCCTACTGGGATATAATGGTTTTGCTGTGCTTGGGAAGTGGACAAGGGGGCAGGATGGGTCATATGAAGTTTACTTAGGGATGGGCCAATAATGGCCCGTTGGGGAAGTTGGTGGACTTTTAAGGTTCCTTTAATGCCTTTTAGTGCTCCCAGTAGTCTGATGTCAGATCCCTCAGCTAGGGCTGTGCCTCTGGGGTTAGCTGTCTCAGTGAAGTGAAGTCCTGCTGAGGTATTGATCCAGGCTGTTAAGGGAGCAGGGGTCGCTGAGTCTGATAACTGAGAAAGGTGAAGACAGATCCAGCAAGGGGGTTGGTTAGTGCCATTGAAGGTTTGGATAATTTGGTCTGTGTGAGAGATTGTTCAATTGAGGTATGTGGGAAGGGTTAGAGCCATAGGGTTAGAGGTTGAATGAGTGAGTATTAGTAAGAGAATAAGGCTCGGAGTAAGAGAATACATAAAGAAAATGTAGTAATTTCATTTGGGGAGAAGTCTGAAAGGGTTCCCTGCAGCCATAAATTTCAAATTATTATATGTAAGCGGGTAGAGGGTGAATATTGGGGAAGTTCTTCCAATAAGATGGCTAGGAAATGAGCAAAGTTATACAAGTTTGGACTCATAAGAAATAAGCAAAATTATGTAGGTGTTGTACTTATCCTTTTGTATCTTTGGGGTGTGGTGTTCGGGGATGGCCAGGAGAGATGTAGGCTGAGATGAAAACCAGATTCAGAGAGGTCCTGTTTGGGTTGTAGAGTAGGTTACTGGAGGATTTGTAGCCTGTGGAGTTAAATGTGAACCTGGAGAAGAGGGATAGGGTTTTACCCGTGAAATATGTAACCATCCAGGATTTATGACTGTTGGGGTGGTAAGGATGATTTTATGGGGTCCTTGTTATTTTGGGGAGAGTGCAGCCTTTTGGAAACATGGGTGGAGGATTGAAAGTAACCTGTTGGGAGGAGGTAATCAGTAACTCGGCAGGCAGAAGGGTAATCTGGAAGAGAGGAAAGGGTAGGGGTTGAAGGAGATAGATTTAGTGGGAGAATTAAAGTAAAGGTTAGAATTGTGAGTTTTCAAGTTAGGTGTGTGGCTGCCATAAGTAGGTCTCAGGAGTCTGCACAGTAGAGGCTTCATTGGAGATAGATGGAAGTGGAGATGGGTGTTGCAAAATGCGGAGAGTAAGTGGTCCTGTTGGGATGGAGGTGTAGGAATCTGTGGGAGATTCAGAGGAAGAGGGAGAGGATGAGACAAAGGGTTTTATATGGGAGTTATGGATCCAGTGAGGAAATTTTGTAAGTTTGACTGCAGTAGGAGTGGATAGGACCACTTGACAGGGTCCCTGCCATTTGGGAGTTAAGGGTTATGGCACCTGGTTAGGAGAGGAGAGGAGAACTGAATCTCCAGGTTGATAAAAAGTAGGAGAGGGAGAGTTGTGAGGTTTTGGTGTGTAGAGGTCAGCATGGGACCATAGTAGAGAGCAGATGTGTTGGAGTAGTGGAGATATAATATGAGAAGGAAGAGTAGAGGAATCAGAGTTAAGACCTGGTGGAAGCATAGGGCAGCCATACATGAGCTCGAAAGGAGAAAGTGAGGTGGGTTTTTTTGGGTAGAGCCTGGAGTCAGAGCAGGGCTAAAGGGAGAAGCTTTGTCCAGTCTAGATGGAGTTCCATGGATAGTTTGGTAAGGGTGGACCTAAGAGTTCAGTTGGTTCCCTCCACCTTACCTGAGGACTGTGGGTGGTATGGGATATGGAAATGCCAGGGGATATTAAGAGCTTCAGCGGTTGTATGGGAAACTTGGGAGATAAATCCAGGGCCATTGTCTGATTGTAAGGAAGTAGTTATTCCAAAACGGGGGATGATCTCTGATTACAAAATGGTGGAAACTGTCTAAGCTCGTTTGTTAGTTGTAGGGAAAACTTCAACCCAACCTGAAGATGTGTCTGCCAGTACTAGAAGGTATTAGTAGCATTTTACTGAGGGCATATGAGTGAAGTTGAGCTGCCAGTCGATCCCAGGAATGAGTCCCCATGCCTGATGAGTGGGGAAGGAGGGAGGTCGAGAAGGTGAATTAACATTGACCTTTTGGCAGATCTCGCATGAGGTGGTAAGTGTTTTCATAAAGGCAATGTCTGAAGAGGAGAGAGGTAGGTGGGTTTTAAGAAAGTGTTGTAAAGATTGGAGATTAGGATTTTATAGGTTATGTAAATAGAGTATGGCCTTAGAAGAAGGTGATTTGGAGTCTGTGGGAGAAGGGTTATTAGGCATGGAAGTGAATGTACCCATCATAGAAGTCATTGCGGCCCATTTGGCTGCTTTGTCTGCTCTGTTATTTCCCTGAGTGATGGAAGATTGATCTGATTGATGTGAGTGGCAATGTACTAGGCCTATGGCAGTTGGTAGGTATGAGTCCTCCATTAGTTGTATGATGTAGTTAGCATTGGTAATGGAGCTGCCCTTGGTATTGAGGAGTCCCCTTTATTTCCAGATTGCTGCATGGGAGAGTAAGATATGGAAAGCATACTTGGAATCAGTGCAGATGGCAAGTGAGGATCCCTGTGCTAAGGTAAAAGTATGAGTGAGGGGAACTAATTCTGCCTGTTGGTTTGTGGTGTTAGGGGAAAGGGGCTTTGCTTCAGTGGTTTGATCAAGGGAGATAATGGCATATCCAGCTCGACGGACACCCTCATGGATAAAAGAACAGCCATCAGTGAACCAAGTATGTATGGCTGGAGGGAGAGTCCCCTCCTGGATATGAGAAGGTCAGGATAGTAACTTATCTAGGGTTTGTAGGCAGCTGTGAGAGTTATAGGAAGATTTTATTTCTTCCCATGATTTGGTAGGAAATGGGAGAAGGGTAGAAGGATTGAGGGGAGGGCAGACTTCGAATTTGATGGAAGTATCCTCGATTAGAGCGACCTGAAGTGACAGGATTCTACAAGGGGGAAGAGTTTGTAAGCCCTTGTAGGTGAGGAGTTCAGAAAGATGGTGAGGGGAGAGAATAGTGGTGGGTGATCCAAAAGTGAGCTTCTTTGATTCTTGGATGAGGATGGCGGCTGCAGCCAGAGTTCACAGACAGGGGGCCCATCCCCGAATGGTGGGGTCTAGCCACTTTGAAAGATGGTGATGGGAGAAAAGGAGGGTCCTAACTTGTGGCCTAGGACTCCCAGAGAAAACCCTTGATTTTCTGAGATGAACAAAAAGAAGGGGTGCGTGAGATCAGGGAGATGGAGAGCAGGGGCTTGTGAAAGGGCTGCTTGAAGTTTATGAAAGGGCTTGGTTATGGGTGTTAGGAGAGGTTCCAAAGTGGATCCTTGGGATATGAATGGAGGAGCAACTAGGAGGGAGAAATTGGGAATCCATAAGCGGAGAAACCCAGCAAGTCCTAGAAAGGAGATTTCATTTTTTGTATGGGGAATGGGTATGTTTTGAATGAGTTTCTTTCTGTCTAAGGTAATGGCTTATGGCCAGGGGTAAGTAGAACTAAGCAAGTCACTTCAGAGGTGGAAAGTTGGACTATGGAAGGCAATATCTCATACCCATGTTTTGAAAGTTGAAAAGAAGTGTAGTTCTTTGCTGAGAGGTTTGTAAGGAAGGGTGGCATAAGAGAAGATCATCAGCATATTGAAGAAGAGTAGACACTGAGAGAGTGAGGGATTTGAGATCTTGTGCCAAGGCTTGTCCAAAGCGGTGGGGACTATCCCTGAAGCCTTGAGGAAGGACTGTCCAGGTTAACTGAGTGGAGGTTTGGGTGATGGGATCAGTCCATGTAAAGGCAAAAAGATCTTGGGAGTTGAGATGGAGGGCAATCGTGAAGAATGCATCTTTGAGGTTGAGGACGGAGAAGTGAGTAGAAGAGGCAGGGATAGTGAATAATAAAATATAGGGATAAGGTACTATTGGATGGATTGGAATAATAGCTGCACTGATAACCCTTAAATCCTGAACTAGCCTATAAGAGCCATTAGGTTTTTTGACAGCCAGTATTGGGGTGTTGTAAGGGGAACTGACTGGTCTCAAAATGCCTTTTCGTAGGACTTCTTGGATGATGGGTTGTAAACCTAGTAGGCTTTTGAGAGGTAAGGGATATTGAGATTGTGAGGGGAAGGAGGCAGGGTTTTTGAGTTTGATGGTCATGGGTGGGCAGGTGGCGATGGAGGAGGTAGAGGTATTCCAGACTTTGGGGTTTACCTGGCAAGGGGGTAAGGGAAAAGTGGAAGGAAGGAGGTGGGTCTGGAAGGGTTTGGAGAGCAAGTAGAAAAGGGATCGAAGGCGAGTTGGGGTTGAGGCATAGGCCAAAGGTAAAGGTGATAGTGGACCCTAGTTTGGATAGAAGGTCTCTTCCCATAAGGGGAATCGGACAATGGGGAATCACTAAAAAGGAATGAGAGAGAGTAACACCCTTAAAGAGGCAGTGAAGCATGGGAGTTTGTAAAGGTTGATAAGGTATGTCCTCTATCCAGACTATAGAGGACTGTGAAAGGGAGGTGGGCCCCCAGAACTCCTTCAGGACTGAGTAAGTAGCTCTGGTGTCTAATAGGAAGGAGATGGGCTTGCCTGCTACCACAATGATCACCCTGGGCTCCCACAGAGTGATGTTAGTAGCCGGTTGTGGGAGTCCCGGGCCCTCTCAGTCATTGGTGGCCAGGCCCAGAAGGTCTATAGATGGGTTGTGGGGCTGGATGGCCTGGCACCTCTCAGTGTGCAAGGACAGTCAGCAGCCCAATGTCCCTCCTGATGGCATTTAGGCCATGGCAGGAGGCTTCTGGGGACTTGGGCAAGCTCTAGCCCAATGTCCCAGTAGGCCACATTTAAAACATGGACCAGGAGGCCCTCCTGGTTGCTTCTTGGGAAGTGGGGTTACCCAGGTACCAGTGGTTGAGGCAGGCTGGAAGGCCTTAGCCATCATTTGGTATTTTTATTTATGGGCTTTTTCATCTCTTCCATTGTACACCTTGAAGGCTACTGCCAGGACTTCTGCCTGAGGAGTTAAGGATTCCCTCTCTTGGAGCTTAAGTTTAGCCTTTATGTTGGGGAAGTTTTGGGAGAAAAAGTAAGTCATAAGTAGTTTGTCCCATCTGGGGTCTCAGGGTCTAAATTGGAGTATTGTAGAAGGGCTTTAGTGAGACGGTCTAGGAATATGGAGGGGTTTTCATTTTTATCTTGGATAATTTCTTGGAGTTTCTCATAACTGATAGCTTTATTGGCTGACTTCTTGAGACCCACCATGAGACAAGTGATATATTTATCTCGGCTAATGACCCCCCTGGGGGTGTTGTAATCCCAGTTGGGGTCTTGATCAGGAACTGCCTCAGCACCGATAGGGTGAGTGAGTGTGGTTTGGTGGACTTAATTGGCATAAGTTTTAGCCTGTTCCCAGACTCGCCTGTGCTCCTCGGGTAGAAGGATATTGGAGAGGATCATGTGTACATCATGAAAGGTTAGATCATACGATTGGGTCAGGTACTGGAACTCCTTTATATAAGTGGCCAGGTTGGAGGTGGAGGAGCCCAATCTCTTTTCTATTTGAGACAGGTCAGAGAGGGAGAAAGGGACATGGACCCAAACAATGCCTTCTGTGCCTGCTACCTCTCGTAGTGGGGCTGTGACTTGGGTACAAGAGCGAGTAACTGGGGACTGGTTAGGGGATCCCGGGATGGAAGGGGAACTGGTTGCAGTTAAGGAGGTGGTGTTGCTGCACCGCCACCGAAGGGAGCTTGTGGTGGGAGACCTAGGGGGGTTGAAGGGGAGGAGGCTGTGCAGGTTCCACAGCGGCACCAGGAGGACCAGGTGGTTAAGAAGGAGGAGGTGCCATAGGGACTTGGGGTCGGTCAGGTGGGAGTTTGTCAGCAGGGTCAAAGTCAGAGGATGTAGTGGGATCTGGTTGTTGGAGGGTGAGGACTTTAGGGCAAGTAGTAGTATTTAGGATTGCAGGGGAGACAGTGAGAGGGTTTGGTTTGGAGGTAGGAGAAAGCCTGGACATAAGGGATCTCTTTCCACCTGCCCATATGCTCACAGAAGTTATATAAATCTCAGAGAATGTTAGGATCTAAAGAGCCATTGGGTGGCCACTTGGACTGATTATCTAGGGACTATTGTGGCCAGACCTCACTACAGTAACGAATAAATTTAAAAGGTTTGAGTTTGGGAGTAAGGTGGAGGGGTTTGAGATTATCAAGTAAACATCCCAATGGCAAGTCTATGGGGATGGAAGGGTCAGTTCTCCTGGTGAAAATGAGACTGTTCACAGATTGCAAAGGTGTCCCAGAGTGATAAGGAAAGGTTGAAGGAGAAGACCGAACATGGCTACGGGGTTGTCATCACCTCTAACCAGGTGATCAAGGCGAAAAATGTTGAGGAGGCCCAGTACCTGGTACTAGGAATTTACGAGTAGGTAAAGGGAGACCAAACCTCAATGAATGAGGATTCTCACCATGGGGAGGCAGAGATGGGTTGACTATGGGGATCAGCTGTGGTCATGAAGGCTGTGGCTGAGGATTTCCCTGCCCCAGAGGAGACCACGGGGGTGCTGGCTGTTCAACGATGACTTACCAGGTTCCACAGGGGCATTTAAGTCAACCCCAAAGGAAAACTTACCAAATTGAAGGCTGGTGTTTGGCGGGAGATCGAGCAACTGGGAAGATGGAAGGTGGGTTTGTGGAGGAGGATCGGGGAGTGAGGGCTCCCAAGGCAACTCAAATTCCCAGAGGAAGAGCAAGGTCAGTGGGAGAGCCTCAATCTGAGTCACGGCACCATTGAAAGGGTATCTGGCTGCAACCCTCCCTACCCCGAAATAGCTCAGGGAGGCACAAACCCACACAAGAGATTTTAATGGCTGAAAGAGAAAATGAAAATGGTTGTCTCTGAGTAGAGAGCAGCAGCTCACAGGTGAGGAAGCGTGTTTTTGAGGAGTTGGGGTTGGGTGTGTCCTGCTAAGGGGATGTTGGTGATTGCGTCTTAAGGCGGTGGTGTGATCATCAGGTAGTTGGTGATTGGGTCTCAGAGGCTGGTGTGATCATCTGGTCGTCGGTGATTGGGTCTTAGGGGCTGGTGTGATCATCTGGTCGTCAGTGATTGTAGGCTGCGGGAAACAAAATGGCGGCTCCTGATCCCAAGATGGCGGGCTTCTTAGTGCACCAGAATTGCCTTCATTTTCTACCTCTAGGTCCCCATGGAGCTTCCTTATGTAACCCCTGGGGAAGAATATGAGATCGTGACTGGAGGTCCATGTGTCAGCTGGCTGTCAGTCACCAGGAGGGAGAAGGTACCAGCCAGTCACTTATTCAAGCAGGACTCAGCATTTGAAAAGATAAACGTGGGCAGAGACGCACCAAGGAAACACATAATAGCCCATGTGAAAAAGAAAACTAATGCCAAGGGAGGAAGGGGTGGCTTGTCATTAGGACCACCCCATGCCACGAGCCTTGTCTCCTTTGGGTTGTCACCTGCCCCTTCTATCAACCTAGTGTCTCTCTTCCCCATACTGACCACCCAGGTCCCCAAGCACCTGATATGGGCAGGTGGTTCACAGAGATAGTACGAACAGGGGCCAAGTACTCTCACAAGGTCATCCTGAAGACGGGCAGCTGTGGAGTCAGAAACAACACTACATCTTTTCCCTTTTGGCAGAGTGGAAGGTGCAGCTGAGAAGGGTTTCTGGGCTTGGATGATCTGGCAAGAGAAAATGAATGTGTTTGTCCTTCATCTCTTATTCCGCCTACAAAGCAAGTTGGTAGCATTTCCCTATTTGTAATTTTTCTTTTAATATTTTATAATCCATAATCATTGAAGGTGTTTAGGGACTGTATTTCTAAGTATTTTGTTTTAGGCTGCGTCTTAAAAGCACTATCATGGACAATTCTTTTTGTCTTGCAAGCAGTGATTTGACTTGGATTAGCTTTGGAGCGGGGCACCGTCATGAGGAGAGGATACCCTAGGGTTTCTGCAGAACCAGCCACCCCTGCTCTCCTCAGTGCTCCAGCCTGGCCCATGGGCTTCTGTTGCTCTAGCGGCTCTCACAGGCTTCTCTGTCCATTATGATTTTGCTTGGCTGGGAAATGGGCCTCTGCCTGCCTTTGAGGCATTTTTCTCCCAGCTCCAAGCAGCAAGTTCTAGAGAGCAGACAAATGCCCTGCTGCTGTGGGGATTGCAGTTAATGGTCACCAACAGCCGAGAAGGCAAGAATGTCTAGGAAGCAGAATCCTTTCTGTTTCGTTCTTTCTGCTGTGCTGGGCCCAGTGTACACACACTCCCATGCATGTATTATGTTTCAGAAGCAGTTGTGCATAAACAGTGATTTACCCCGGAATGAAACCTGGACACTTAAAAACATAGGCTTTCCTAGTTCAATAAAATTGCTTTAATGTTTTCTCAGAGATGAAATGAAATTGCTCTTAATGTTATGAGAGAAGTCCAAAAGAACTACTTGTGTGATGTGGAATTCTGTTTTACTCCTGTTCCCAAGCCTTTGCCTTAGAGTTTGATCTCACAGGTAAATTTTAAGAGGGGGGAAAAAATAGCTGCCTCTATACACAAAAAAAGGATTTTGTTTATTCACAGTGAGTTGTGTAGGAATTTAGCTCTGATTCAGTATTAATGAAACAACAGATATTTACTGGACACCTAGTAGGTACTTATTATTTGAAGGATAAGCCATAGCGTATGATTTCAAATTACTCCCTAATCAAAGAAACAACAACAAAAAATAACCAAATATTACCTTTGTAATATTATACCTAGACAACCATAAGTCAATGGAGATCAGAGACAGGTAAAAACTGAACCGGGGAAACTTGGTCACCTACTCAACTGTTTTAAGGAACAGTCCTTAGATGAGGTTTGACACACCTCCAAATTTGACGTTACATTTAGGCCCCAGAACCTGGATGTTTTCCCAATTCCTCAGGGCCCTGCCCCCTATGTCTACCTCAGTAACCAACATGGTGACCCCTTGTCTTCCTCTACCCTGGCCATGAGCTAACACCTGCTGCTATGAAGGGACCCTGATGTATCCTGCGTGGTCGCTCAGTGCTGAAAGTCTGCCTGGGCCTCATCTATTTTCATCTTTTTTATTTCTCTTTGCTGGACTGCGCAACGGGGACCTTGCTCCCGCCTCCTGCCTGCCCCTGTTTCCCTTGTTAGCTTTCCCAACCCCATGGGTCCCAGGCCTCGCCCTCTTGACTGACCCTGCAGGTGGGCGGCCCTCCAGCACTTTCTCTGACCTGCTGGGCAGGGTGAGTTGCAGTTTCTATCCCTTCTCAGTCTCATGTCCAAGTGAAGTAGCCCATCATTGTCCAGTCACGACAGTGAAGATCACAGGAAAAGTAAGGCCAGTATGAGTGAGATCGGTCAGGAGAGACACCAGGACCTGGGCCCTAAGAGATAAACAGGAGGGAGAGCCAGCTATCAGGAACAAATACAGATCTGCCAAGATATTTATCAGATATTCATAGGCATCATTAATTAGGAAAATATGACATGTAATAGGAAAGGTGTCTGTAGATTTAACAAAGAAAATACAAAAACCACCACCTCCAAAAACAAAACTACAAGAAACAGAATAAAGCCCCGTCTTGTTTTGTGTGACAGTTTTCAAGATGGCTTGGCTGTTAGTGTCTCACTTGAGGTAACATAATGCCAACAGTTTGGAACCTTAGCTTTTTGTTTATAATACGCAAAAGAAGAAAATGCGTTATACATCTACTGTGTGTCTAGTGTTATTAAAATTATATGTGATATAATATTATCCATACTTTAAAAATAAATTGGGACTCCAAGAAAAGCTGGCACAAATCTAGTAGGGGACATAATGAAGCTTCAAATTCAGGTAGATTTAAATCCAAAGTCCAGGTCCCTGTCAGGGCAGCAAAGTAATGTTCAAATGGTACCTCATGAATTCTCTCTTAAGGATAGATTCTCAAGCCTCTAGAGCTCAGCAGTCCAACATGGTCATCATATAGTAGCCTCCTCGGTCCAGCCCAGACAGGCTGTTCGACCGTTAATGCATTGGACGTGCAGCCCTGTTAGACTTTCCTTATGGAGAACACATTTTTCTCTAACACTAATATAGGCTAGTGAGCCTTTCTCAGGCATGAACATCTCTTAAATGTGGCACCTGTTGTTTCTTTTAATGTGGAAGAGGATAATAAGAGAACACTTTTTGGTGACCCTAAAAAGTTCTAAAGAAGTAAGATTCCCTGGTGGATAGGTTTTTCCAAACATTTAATCAAGCAGCCAGGATAGAATTTCACTTCTGAAGCCAACTCTTAAACACCACACCTGACTAGAAGCTGAATCCCTCTTCCAGAAGAGGCGAAATGAGCAAAGCAAGTGGACCTGCCACCCTGAATACTTGAGGCTCTTCGTTAGCCATCCATGTCCTCCTGGCCTCTGCAGTTCTCATCTTGAGCTGAGACAGATAGCAATTCTAGCTGACTGCTCACACGCAGGCCAGGTCTAGCAGGAAACTGCCCCAGTGTTGCGTGGCTGACTCTCCAAACAGCCACCTCCTACCCACCTCATGTCCTAGAAGGTAAAGTCTGTCTCAAAGCAAGAGAATTTTAAAGCTATCAGTTGCTAATTGGTTGGGTTCTAATGACAAAGTAAACCCATGATCTGCATGCAGACCCTTTATTTATTTATTATTGGAATTTTTTTTTATTATTTTCTGACATGGGTCCCCACACCACACACTCAAAGAAATCATTCAGGATCTGGTGGGATGCCTGACATCTGCTGATGAATTTAGCACAATAGCAGCTGGCCCACTGGTTCTAAATACCAAGCAGGGGATACTCAGAAGGAAGTCATCTGCTGTCACCCGGAGTCACCAGTTTCCAAGTCTCAAAAGTGTATTTATTTGGAATAAGCTTAAGACATCACTTCATTCTTTTATTATTTGTTTTTTATTTTAGTAAAAACAAATTCATAACATGAAATTTAGCATCTTAGCATCTTTAAGTGCACGGTTCAAGTGTTAAGGTATAATCATGTTCCCCACAAATTTTCATTTGGCAAATTTGAAACTCTCTACCCATTAGTCACCAATCACCCCTTTCTCCCAGCCCCTGCCAACCACCGTTCTTTCTGTCTCTGTGAGTCTGACTACTCTGCAGAGCTTGTACAAATGGAAACTTACATGTTTGCCTTTGTGTCACTGGTTTATTTGACATTATGCTTTGTCCTCAAGGTTCATCCATGTTGTAGCGTGTCAGATTTCCATTCCTGTCTAAGGAGTAATAATATTCCAGTGTGTGTATATGCCACATTTTGTTTATTCATTCATCCATCAATGGACACTTGAATTGCTTGCACTCTTGGCTATGGTGAATGGTGCTCCTATGAACAGGGTGCACGGAGCTCTGTTTGAGACTCTGTTTTCATTGCACTTGGATATACACCCAGAAGTGGGATTGCTGGACATTATGGAAGTTCTATTTTTAATTTTTGAAGAACTGCTGTACTGTTTTCCATAGTGGCTGCATCATTTTACAGTCCCACCAACAAAGCACAAGGGTTACCATTTCTCTACATTCTAACCAATGCTTGTTTTGTTTTGTTTGTTTTTTATGTTACGCACATCCTAATGGTATGCAGTGACATCTCATCATGGTTTTGATGTGCATTTCCTTCATTAGCAGTGATGTTAAGTATCTTTTCATATGCTTGTTGGCCGTTTGTATGCCATCTTTGTAGCAATGCCAAAGATGGACTTGAATACGTCTTTTACTCACTTTTTAATCAGGTTATTTGTTTCTTTGTTGTTGAGGGCCCCTTGCTTCTTATGAATGTTCCTGTTATGCAATAGGAAAGCAAAGCATGAGGGATTTCAATGCATACATCACTAAGAATATTTCTGCATCAAAGTTATTTGCATATAATTCTAGTTATTATCCTCACAACTGCCAAAGTCAATCAAATCATCCTTCCTTAATTTATTGTCACTAAAACTTTCACAAGAGGGGAAATGAAAACACATCTGCATATTTACTGAGAAAGTCAGGCCTTCTGCAATCAAACTTCAGTTTGATTCTTCTTGGGACTATTTGCTAGTTCACTGCTATTCCTCCAGGTCCTCAGGTTTGACCTATTTCTCTTTTCTACTCCCATCACTTACTTTCCCATGTGGATTCTTTGAATCCCAAGTTTGTGCCTGCAAATTATAATAAGAGAGTCTCCAAGTTTCTCCCAACTTGTCTGTGAATGGAGTTTATGTCTTAGGAGAGTCATTTTAAATTTTAATACAAGATAATATTCTGGAGTAAGTCAATCTGAGATAATTGTAGAAAACTTTACACAGTACCAGAGTCTGACCTAAAGTTGGCATGGTTAGGTCTCCATTCTCAAGTCTCCCTTCTCAGACACCTTTGCACGGTATGGGAAATGTCTAGGATATGTGTTATCAGCCTACCTAACCCTGTCCACTTTGATTCCAACTGGCACTTTTTCAAGGTGGTAAAATACTAATTAGCTTATCTCTCTGAGGGATCTCCAAATAGTCCTGTGTCCTGGAGGGGTGGTGGCACCTCCTGTCCACCCTGCAGACAGACACCTGAATCATGGATTCACTCACATAGCAGTAATGAGCACCCACCAGGTGTTAGAAACCACACTAAGTGCTGGAGATTCAAAAGGACTAAATCACAGTGTTAACTTTCTGGCCCCAAACTGATATTTTTTTCTCTGGGATTCACTAAACTGATCTTGAAATTATTTCTTGAATTCGAAATGGCCCTTTAAAAGTCCTCTACTTTTCTTTACTTTGATTTCGTCTCTTCCTATGAAGCTTCTTATAGATGGACCTTGGCTTTCCTCCAGTTTTCATAAATTGCCACTTGGGGTTTATTTCACTACAATCTAGTGGTATCCTGGGGTCCTGATTGCTTTAATCAACTTTCACAAACAGTATTAATAACCATCTCTTTTTATTCCAAAGCTCTATCCTTGTTGGAGGTCCCACTAAGTTCCTATTTAAGGCCTGAAGGGTACCCCAATTCTCGGTTAATTATAGGAGCTGAAATAGTCCAGTGAAATATCTTCTGAGTCCAGTGAAGAAGCTGTACTTCTTGCCCCAGGTGGTCTCCCTGTGTTCCCACAGACTCATCTCTCCACCGTGTTTCTCCTATTCAAATAGTCATTAAAATTGTCCTCAGAGAAGACAGGCTATAATAAACCAATAGTTAAAAAAAATAGACTTAATATAATATAACAGAGTGCAATAGAGTAGAAATTTAAAAAAATTTCTACTTGTCCTGAAGAATGTATGGCCACCACTGGAGACTGAAAGATAACCAAACTTCATTTAGAGGTGACGTCTGACTCCAAAGAATCTATCTACTTCTTCTCCACCTCCTCTGACAATAGACTAAAGTATTGTATCTTAAGATATATCATAAAAATTTTGGAATTCGTAACATGAAAATTTCTGGACACTGGAGAATTATGAAATTTCCAACATAGCTCAGAGTTTTCAGTTATTTGGAGATGGTTTAAGTGTAATTCTATGCAGAAATAGATGGGTTCAGTACTTAAAATTCCATATATATATGCTAACTGGTTTGCAGCCATTGGATTCCATTTGCTTGACTCAGTGGTTTTGCACTGTGGTTTTTTAATTGCCTGATACAGCTCAATATTTTCTTCCAGTTGAGACAGGTTACCTAGCCAGAGGTCATTTCTCCAGCCATGCTGAAGATTAATCTGACTTAATGAAAATTAATCTTTTACTATTTGGGGACTCTGAGCTGGATCAGGGGTATAAACTACAGAGAAATCTAAGAATGAAATATTTTGGCAGCTATCAGGTACCTCTGAGGAAAAGAGAAGGTACACTGTTTCTTAATATTCTGTTGATGTGTTTTCTAATATATGTGCTTGCTTTCACCTTGGTGTGTCTAGGGGCAGTCCTGAAAATGGATTGACATCTACATCAGTGTGGCCCAGCAAAATGGCTCCTGCTTATTTTTGTCTATATTCAGAACTATTTATTCTTAGTTCATTTTTTCTTATATATTGATTTGGAATCTATGAGTCCAATTGTTTATATATATGTATATAAAAACATCTTGGATTTTAGGTTCAAATTGTTATATGAGATTGTATAATTAAAGTTTTTAACCCATTATAAACTCTTAATAAATTGCATTAATCAAAATTGATATTACCTTTCAAAAAACTTATTTGCACAACACTGTAACAAATATTTATAATTTCTCTTCATAGAACTGGCTTCATTTGTTCCTCTTATTTTTTTCATCTTGAATTAGTTATTATTTGAGTTGGCTAAAATATACATGTTTCCAGGAAGGGTACAATAATGGTATGCTTTATGTACCCTCCAATGGGAAATAGCATTTCTTATTCATCTGCTTGTAAATAACAACGTGGTAATCTTGCACTGGAGTAGATAAATAAAATTGGTATAGTATCAATATGTGGTAATCAAGAAAGGAGGTCTAAGGCTAGCCTGCTTAATCATAATTGAAACCCATGACTTTTTTTTCTCTTTTGGGGCTTAAAATTAAAAATTCTCAGACTGGAACTTGCTACCAATTTAATGTTTTTAATTGGTACTTTGTGAGCTTTTGTGCACTTTATAAGAAAAAGTTTCTTCTATTAATTTGGCAGACCCACCAAGCACTCAACTGTATTTCCAGGATCCATATGCCTCTCACCCTTTCTCTCATTTTTTTCTCTTTCTCTTTTTATTTTTCTTTAAATTCTTCACATCCTTTAAATTCTCAAAATCTATTCTTGAAGAAGTAATTTCATAATACTGCAGAATTACTGTTTTGTTTTTAAATTTTCACCTGAATTTCTCTAATCTCAAGTATTTCTCCTTCTCAAAATGAACGTGTCTTGATTTTCTTGACAGAGGGATTAACAACAAATTTCTAATTTTTCTTATATTTTTTAGAGTGAATCTATTTCAGAAGGAATTATTTACTGTGAGTTTCAAAATTTTCCACTCCTCTGAATTGCTCTATCTCATGTGTATAATAATATCTTTCTGTTTGTTTTCTCAATATGGATATTTGTGAGTGACTATATTGCTTTACTATAAGAGCTGAGAGTGGGTCAGAAATTGGGTGGTTGGTCTCTGTGGATCCCAGCCAGGTAGAAGAGACACGTGGGCTGTTTTCTGTTCATTGTGATGGACGAACAGGGGGAAGCATTCCTGACATTATTGCTTCTAGTTGAAGCCCATTGAATGATTTAATGTTTACTTTATCCCTTGGTATTTTTCACAGAAGGTAAAATTGTGGGGAAAAAAATGAGTAATATTGGTTATCAAGGAGGTTCAACCAAAATTCAGCACCCACAGGTAGTTTTAGAAAGGCCCCAGGAGATTTTCATATGCCAAATTGTCCTTTTACCCCACTATTATGGGTTGAATTGTGTCTCCCAAAAATATATATTGAAATACTAAGTTCTGAAACATAAGAATGTGACCTTATTGAAAACAGGGTCTTTGTGGATATATTTTAGGTAAGATGAGGCCATACTGAATTAGGATGAGACTAACTGAATGACTAGCATCCTCATAAGAAGAGGAAATTCTGAACACAGAGTCACAGTGAGAGTAGGTCAGGTAGAGAAAGAGGTAGAGATTAGAGTGATACATCTACAAGCCCAGGAATGCCAAAAATCACCAGTAACTTCCAGAAGCTAGAAGAGGCAATAAAGTGTTCTTTCCTAGTATCTTCAGAGGGAACATGGCTCAAAAACAACTTGATTTCCAGCCTCTAGAACTGTGAGAGAGTAAGTTCTGTTGTTTTAAACAACCCAGTGAATCCTTGCTCTCTCTTGGATTGCTTGCCTGGATGAAGCCAGCTGCCATGTCATGAGACAGTCTTGTATAAAGTTTCTCTTGGCAAGGAACTGAGTCACTTGAATAAGCTCAAAAGCAGACACGCCTTGCCACATTAGAGCCTTCAGATAAGACCACAGCCTGGGCCAACAGCTTAACAGCAACCTCATAAGAAACACCTCATGAGCCTGGATTATAGTCCCATGGAAGCTGTGCAATAATAACATTTAGTACTCAAGGTTATTAGGTTTGTGGGTTTTTTGTCATGCAGCAATATATAACTAATGTATCTAAATACATCGCTCTGTCCTCACTATCCATGTATTTCTATGACAGAGATTTGTAATAAAAACATCAGCACGTGAATCATTCATGTATTTTCATTTACTGTACTTTATCCTGCCAATTATACTCTTCACTGTATCTATAGCAATGAACAGGTCTCAATCCTTATGGTGCTTAGAATTAAGTCAATCCATTGCCAATAAAACTTAGCAGGCATCTCTGATGAGGAGAAAGGAATAGACAAGGAAAGATAGAAAAGAGGATGGAACCTAGTATTTGAGTGACAATCATGCTAAGTACTGCCTAAGGCATTTTCAGAGACTTCATTCAGTTACTACAATTCTTTGGGATTTAAAGGAATTTTCTATCCCTCCTTTATATGTAGGGAAGCTGTGGCTCATAAAGTTGCAGCTGCCTGTACAAGTTCCCACAGCTAATAAATGACGGACTGACAAGCAAAGACAGGTCTGTCATTTATTCTCTATCACTTACCTGCAAAAGTGGCAGTAAAGTAAAATATTTTGTTTTTATTAATAATGTGAATACTAACTAGCATTTTTGAGCAGATATAATGTAATAGACATGGAATTAGAAATTATGCACACATTTCATTAATAGATTATTTTTTAAACTTCTTTTAAAAAAAGCATGGCTAGGTAGAGATAAGGGAAATCATATAATATAGAGGAATAATTGTAGCAAAAAGTGCCTATGCAAAGTTAGTAAATGTTTTCAGAAAGGCCAGTTGAGTCAAATCGCATTCACTCACATATAAGATAGATGTGTATAAACTTAGCTATTCATTAAAATAAAAATAGCTGGAGAACAAATTACACAGCACCAGAGGAGTCAAGAGGAATTTAATACAGCAAAATTGAAAGTAGCCACAATCTTTATACAATGTAAAAAATCTCTCTCTGAGATGGTAGAGAGGATGTCATTGTGATAAGAATTATATTTTTCCTCAGATCTTGCTTTCATTAAAATGAGTTTCCACAGTGCACATGTGACCATACGCATGGCTTTTATTGCTTCCCTGTTATTCTCTGTATTTTATACACAAGCTACTAAATTTATAAGTAGAAATAGGACTTGAAGGAAAATTAAAATGGAATAATGTGGATTTTACACATTGATTTTTCCATTGACAAAATTCCTAGTGAAAACATGCCTACAACAGTGAGTCCTATGACAGCTCATTGCACTGTCTTCTCGGTTACTAATTCATTGCTTCTATGACAAGAGCCTTTACACATTTTAACATCTCTCAATTTGGAATGCAGATTACAATAAATGTCATGTCATAGTGAACTTGGCAGCACTTATTTTCTTTCTCGGTGGTACATAAAGGAATGGTATGTCTTAAAACTGATGGCATCTTAGAACTGATAAGGTATTTGAGAAACTTGTACCATGCTTACCCTCTTTTAGGGAAATTTTCCACATTTATAAACTCTGCTAATGATTTTCTGCCTCCTCCAACCAGAGTGGAATTGGCCAGTGAGAACAACTGGCCATGGGTCAGCCCATCAGTAAGCTGATCTAAAGCTTGCATGGCCTTGCTCAAAATAATGAACTGGGAAAACCATATCTTTCTCACTAAATTAAGATTAGTTGTCAACAAAGCTAGTATTTATCTTGTATATACCACATACCATTTGCCTAAGACCAGCATCCCTTCTGACCTGGTTCCCACAGTGATCAGCTGCAGAGCATTTAGAATATCATCTCCTGTGGTGCTGGATATTTCTGTTCCATATACCACCAGTTTCTCCTCCTTGTCCATCCCTTCTCCCTGTAAGACCTTCTAGTTGTCTCTCCCTCTGTAGTGGTGGCAGCTGCCCTTTGCAGCTGTCAGACTCCAGGTTACCCCACCAGTTAGCAGTGCTGGAGTAGAGGGGCCACTGGGACTGAGGCAGCGGTCCCTGCAGTCTCCAGGCCAAGGGGTGACCTAGAGGCAACCCCTTGACGCCTGCCTGAGACCCCTTCCAGTGACCTTGGAGTGACATATCTTTCTGCTTGAGCCTCTGGAGCATTTGCTAATTACCTGTGGTGACTGTAACAAACTACCACAAACCTGGTAGCTTAAAACAGCAAAAAGGTATACCCAGTGTAGTGCAACCAGAAGTCCAAAGTCAAGGTGCTGGCAGGACTGTGCTCCCTCTGGAGCCCCTGCAGGAGGATCTGCTCCCTGTCTCTTCCAGCATCCAGTGGCCGCTGGCTTTCTTGACTGTGGCTCTGTGTTCACATGGCCTTCTCCTCTGTGTAGGCCACCCGCCCCCCACCCTCTCCTTGTCCTGGTGTCACCAGGCAGGCCGTGCTTCCTCCAAAGGCCATCAGGAAGACTTTCTTGCCTCTTGTAGTGTCTGGTGCTGTAAAATCCTTGTGCTTCTTGGCTTGTGGCAGCATAAATCTCCGCCTCCGTGTTCACATGGCTGTCTTCCCTCTCTGAATGTTTGTGTCCAAATTCCTCCCTTCTTACAGGGACCCTGGTCATTGGACTAGGGTCCACCTTAATTCATTATGACCTCATCCTAACTTCACCACATCTGCAATGACCCTATTTCCAAATAAGGCCACATTTGCAGGTCTAGGTGGCTATGACTTTTGGTGGTTCACCCTTCAACCCAGGGAAGGGTTACAGAACTCACTGGGGACTTCTGGCAAGCATTATATGCCACGGCAAGTGTGTAAGCAGTGAACTCTGTGCAGAATAAGAAAAGAATAGCTTTGGTCCCTTTCAATACCATGAAGCTGGGTTACACTTTATTTCACATCTTTTAATTCCTGTGAGATTCTGAGTCTCAACCCGACTGGGTTCAAATGGTGGCTCTGTCATGTACTAGCTTTGTGACCTCAGTCAAGCTATTAACCTGACCGTGCCTCACCTACTTCATCTCTGAGATGGGTATAATAGCAGCACCTGCTTCATGGGTGAGGGGTGAATGAAGGCGCGTAGAGCACTGCTATCAAGCGGCAAGTATCCAATAGATGTCAGCAGCTATTGTTTCTTCCCCTTGCTTTAAAGCCACTCAATTTGGTCTCCCTTTCTTGTAATAAAAGACACATTGACTAGATCACTGATAGAGATCGCTGACCCCTCTGGTCATTTCAGAGACATACGATTCAGTGTTTTGAATTATAACATATGCTCCCTCTGTTAGTGTATAATTATTTTAGATTTCTGCTCTGAAAGTAGCAAAGGGTGGTCTTATCATGTATTAATATGAGTGTCTCTGCATCTGTTTATTTTATGGGAAGGCTCAGGGTGGACCATGGGTCTCTGGACAGTACAGGAAGGCATGTGGCAGCTGTCAGTTAAGACATCTGAGTGATGAAAGGGCTTGGAGACTGGGAGATGTAAAGATCCCATACAGTCAAACAGCACATCAGTATCTAATGTTTATACATCTACTTTCCACGATGTGAGAGCATCT
>JAQQAC010002629.1:23078603-23188498 GCA_029783875.1 Phataginus tricuspis | reverse complement strand
CATCAGCAAGACACCACCGTCTCAGCTGCCTCATGCTAATTTCAGCCACATCTTGATATAAAATAAAATAAAAAGGTTGAAAGGGTGATGAATTCCATCTCTTTAAATCAGGATAGTAAAAAGACATCTTTCCTTAAGATTTTCTTCAATAATTTGGTGAAAACAAGGAGGACTTCCCAGGAGCCACCCCACCCCACCTGTGTGGCAGCTCTCAGAGGTGACCTTCTCACCCTGCTATTCAAGCGAGGAAAACGCAGCCATATAGGCGCTTATGAGGCTCCCTGGAAACTCTGGGAGGCTGTATAGCCGCTGTTGCTCGGCATAAAGAAAGTACAAAACATCTTTAGAGCTGAGCAATTGTTGGATTACAAGCTCTTTTGTCTGGTTGAGGTAAGGAGCATTGGGCGAGAATAACAATGCTCTATACCCCCTAAAAGTAGTCTTCCTACTTCATGATTTGACCTTTAGACATGTCTAAGGGACAGTGTATCAATATTTTAAGAACTTGAGAACGTTTTCAACATTCCTTCCCATCTCTGAAAAATAACCTTGCCAAGCCCTTTTTGAACACAAATATTTTTTTTTTTTTTTTTTACCATGTAAGACTTTTAAAACTAAGCTATTTGGGTTAAAAATGTAAAATTTGGCAAGGAAAAATATTACAGATGCTATTTTAAAATCTACTGCCCCATAGAAATGTGAGACTCCATGGACAGGACCACATAATTCATCTCTACCAACCTCCCCGGACAGAGGAGAGAATCATAGGTCTGGGATGTAATCAGAAAGGTCTTTGGCTTGCACCCCATCCAGACTCCCTAGAATTCTAAACTTAGTAACTCTTTGAGTTACATCTGCATAGAAGGAATAGACCACAAAATTGAGACCACAACTGACTCATTCCAAAAAAGTAAGCCACTCTGGATTAACAGAACTGAACCCTCTCCAAGGTGGATACTCTTTGGCTACAACTCACTCCAGAAAAGTCTGAGAGCTTCCCTTCCACTGAGGGACTAGTGATTATTTGTTTTTGTAACCTGGTATCCAGCTAAATATCTTTTCTCTCCCCCACTCCCCTCCTCTCCCTCTCTCTCTCTCTCACACACACGCACTCCTATTTTCCTTGTTCTCTGTCCTAGGGTAGAGCCCAGAGCCATGGTATTCCCTGATGACCTTCCATCCACTGCTCCACCTCAGAACACTCCACAGCACCCTATAAAATACGTGTCTCTTGATGAATATGTTCTTCTAACACCTCAAATGCCTCATCAGACATTATTGTTACCTTCTGATCTCAGTGGGGAACATGCTCCTCTCTAGAGGACACAGTGTGCCTCCAGTCAAGTGGACAGTTCTCTTTCTCTTTATGATGGAATCGTCTAAGATGGCGACCAGCCCTCATTGCATAATAAAGATTGATTACATGAAGAAAACTTGACAGCTCCATCTTGGTGGAGAGGGAGGAAAGCACCCTTTGATATCCATGCCATTTTATGCCACTCTGTGTCTCTTTTCATTATGAATCTTTAATTATTTCCCTTTCACTGAAAACTTGGGCCTGAAGTCTACAATCTTTCTGCACACCCCAAGTACTACCTTCAACAGAGCCATGTCTGTGCCCACAAAGGAGCTCCTCAGAACACACTGACCTGCTGGGCAATCCTTCATCTCCACAGGCCTTGACAACTCATATTTAACCACAGTCTTACTCCTCCCACCACCTCACAACAAGAGGATTGAAAGACAGTGCAGATGGGAAAGGGGAAAGGGCAGCCTCCTTCCCTTGGGACTAAGAAGTGGAGAACAACCATGACCAGCTCTCTCTATTTTACATGAATCATGTGCTATTATGCAAATTACACCCATGTTCACCTGTGAAATTCCAGAACTCCTGAGGAAAGCATGCAAAAATAGGCTCTCACCTGCACTGAACACAATCTATACATTTAGTTTCTGCCAAATTTGTCAGAAGAGGAGGAGCAGGAGTGAAGCCACTTAAGGTAAGACAGGATGATTCCACCAGCTGAGAACTAGGATTTAGAGCTAAATAGACCTGGCAGGTAAAGCCCAGTGGCAAAACCCCACCCAGGTGCAACCTGTATGCTTTTTAAAAAGTTGCTTGAGTTTCAGTCGCTCTCTGTAGAGTAGGCATGGTGAGGCCTACTTCAGGGCACCTTGGGCTAACTGAGATGGTGCTTGCAAAGCATCTGGTGCAGCATCCGGGTTACAGCCTCAGGCAAGGAAATTTGGCCATGAGAGTGGAGATGACCATGGTTTCCAGGCCTTTGGAAGGTCTGTGGTTTTGTGACTCCACAACTGACAGGGATTCCACTCGTCTTTGCCACTAATTACTCAATTAAGTCATCTTTGAATTTCACATGCATCCTGTTTAACATAGGGATACTAATGCCTCTGTATGGACATCTGTGGGCATTAAAAGAATACACAGAGCAGCTGGTGGCCCAGAACAAGTTCAGTGCTATCATACCTTCCACTCAAGCCCCAGGTCAACTCCACCACATAAACAGCTCCTGTATTTCAGACTGATGGGGAATGTGTAGTTGCTGACAAGCCAAAATAAATAAATAAATATGTTCCAGGGGTGCAAGTGGAAGGGCTTTACACAAGCCACTGTAGTTTATTTACCTTCATGTTATTTTCTGTTACACATACCTCACCTACCACTCAACACTTTTAAAGGTTGTCTTGCCAATGGGTTTCAGCCCCAGGCAATGGATTCAATGCGACCAAAGAAATTGACAACAGAAAGTTCTTTGGGGTGAAAGGGTTTATTACCCAGCTTGTTCTCCCAGAGATAGGTCAAGCACTAGTATCTCTGCCTCTGCCCAGAGCACTGGGCTGAGCTCTCTATATAGTACAGTAATAGCTTGTTGCCTAAAGGTGTGGAAGCAGTAGCCTAGCAACAGGCCAGTTACATCATCAGGTGGTTTAAGTTCAGTGAGGATCCTGGCCATAGGAACCCCAACTTCCCCACACTCCACCCCTCCAGGATTCTCACCTTACAAGCTACACACTTTCCATCTTCCACAATGGTCCCTGTGCGAGAAAGCTGGAGCACTGTAACCAGATTCCACACAGCAACAGAGGCTAACAACAACTTAAAGATAATGAAAAATTAAGATACAGGTAACAAAAATTATAATAATCCTCAAGCCAAAGGAGGTTCCTAATAACAAAAATTATAATAATCCTCAAGCCATAGGAAGTTCCCAGTCCACAAAGACTTTAGGGGCAGTAAGACACATGTTTTAATGCCACCAACATAGGCAAATCTTGTCCATCAGTTAGGATGCATGCAAGAGAGTGGTCCTGTGATAGGACTGTAGCAGGAAGGGGGTCCCTTCCAGGTCTAGTATGCCATACTTTTACTCCTCTCCCTGTGGGGGTTACCAAAGGGTCTATATATAGTGCTACTGGAGGTGGGTGCACTGGCCATAATGATAAAACAAAACTCCCCGGTAAGATGCTCCTACCTACTGGCCGTTCAGGACTGTGACCTTTGGCGGCCACTCTGCTGTTATTCAAGGAATACACAGGAGGCCAGCTTCCAGGCCTTGTCCCCAAGGTGCCACCAGCTATCATTGGTCCATGTGTCAAAAGGACCAAAGCAATATCCACTCAATGGAGTCTCAGGGATTCAGTGCAGTTGGTGCTGGCAGCAAGATGTTATTCTGGTAGCCGAAACTTAGCTTCAGTGATTCTTCCTTGGTTTGCACTTGCAGTTGTATAGGGGAGGCAGCAATAAGTGTTAACATGCCTACAGGGCTCAGGGCTCCCTTTCTGGGTCTCTCATTCAAACGTCATAGCACAGTCCATAAGTGGACTGACCATTCCCGCAGACCATTGGTATCCGACTTTAGTCTGGATTTTAACAAGCCATTGTGCCTCTCTATCATGCCTGATGTGGTAGTATTGTATGGCACATGAAACTTCCACTTGATTCCCAGGTGCCGAACCTATTCTTGCAATGTATGTCCAGTAAAATGGGTGTCCTGATCACTCTCAATTAGCTGTGGTTGACCATAGGCAGCAAAGAGATGCTTCAGGCCTCTTTTGGTTGTCTGCTGGTCTGCACAATGGGTAGGAAAAGCAACCATAGTCCAGTAGCTGTGTCCACACAGGTCATCACATACCGATATCCTTCTGACATAGGTAGAGGCCCAATATAGTCTATCTGCCACCTGATGAGGGGTATAGGCCCCTTAGCTATTGTCCCATGTTGCTGTGGAACTCAGTGTAAGTCCCTTTTAGAGCACATGACACACTCCTGCTGGGCTCTACTAACTTCTTCAAAGGTCAAAGGCAAGCCCCACCAACGGGCTACAGCCCACATTGTCTTGTGCCCCACATGCAACAAACACTGATGTAGCCATTGGGCTATATCAGAGGGAGGCTTTCCTTCTAACCAACTTATCTGGGCCAGTTTATCTGCTTCATCATTTCCTGGGGATGCCAGTGGCAAATGACCGACATGGTATGCTGTAATTATTTTAGTCTAACCACAGGCCCATAAGTCTTGCCACGATTCTTGCCCCCAAAGGAGTCAGTGACCAACCAGCCAGTTGGCATGGTACCAGGTTGGTAGCCACAGGGTCAAACCCCTATAGCCCAGCTGTCAGTACAGACAACTATAGGGGGCGGCTCCTGGCTGATCACAAGCCACACAGCCTGCAACTCTTCCCATTGGCTGCTCTTCCCCTCACCATCTTCCATCCATATTGTCTCAGTGTTAGGATGGAAAGCTATGGACCTCCATTTTGGGGGCTGCCCATGGCTGGAGCCTTCTGTATACCATGCATCTTTGGGTATAGGGGGTCTTCCCTCCCGATGGGGACTCTCTGCTATTAATTGTTCAAAAGCAAGTTCTTCCTGCTTTTCACTAGTATATGTCACTGGCCCCAACACGAATTGGAGTTCTTCACTCAAGGGGCCACTAGAAAGGGCACTTATGCTGCTTGTAGGTAAGCACCCCACTTGGCTAGTGTGGGTGTTTGTGCCATGCCACTCCTTGGCTTTTGGGTCCAGTCTCGTACCCACCCCAAAATGGGATAGGTGGTTATTACCTTTATTGGGGCCATTCCAGTGATGGGTTCTGTAGCCAGCAAGCCATGATACACGGCAGCCAGTTGTTTTTCTATCAAAGTGTGTCGTACCTCTGCCCCTTTCCAGAGTTGTGACCAGAACCCAATGGGTTGGCGAGTTTGTTCAAGCTGCTGCCAGAGACCCCAGCCATAACCTTCTTCAGTGACACGAACATCCAGCTCACAGGGCCTTGATGGGTCCATCACACTCAAGGCCTGCCGGCCTTGACTGCCCATTTTGCTGTAGGAAGGCAGATGCACATGTCTCATCCCAGTCCCACCTGATGCCCTTTCGTACCAACCAGTATAAAGGCTTCAGAATTTGTGCCAAGTGCGGGATAAACACTCTCCAGTAGCCTAGAAGACACCAAACCTCCTGTAACAATGCTATAGTTGCAGGGGAAGGAAAGGCCTTGACTTTATCTATAACTGTTTCTGGTATAACTTTGGTCTTACCCGACCAGACGACCCCCAAGAATTTGACAGACAAACCAGGTCCCTGAACCTTTGTGCTGTTCACAGCCCATCCTTTCTCCTGTAAATGTTGCAGAAGTCTAGGTGCTGCACCTTCTAGATCTGAAAGAGAATTGGACGTGAACATGACGTCATCAATATAATGGTACAGCCGCACTGTTGGCAGTTTCTCCCATGTAACCAAGTCCTGGGCTACAAGTCCATGACAGATGGTGGGGCTGTGGAGGTATCCCTGTGGGAGGATGGTGAAAGTCCATTGTCATTCTTCCCACATGAAGGCAAACTGTTCCTGACTTTCTTGCTCAGTGTTAATGGAAAAGAATGCATTAGCAAGATCTACCACATAATTATATGTTCCTAGTTCATGACTGAGAATATCCATCAAGGCTGTAATAGAGGGGACAGCAGCATGCATAGGGGGTATGACCTTATTCAGTTCTCTGTAATCCAGTCATATGCCAGGAGCCATTTGGCTTTTTTACTGGCCACACTGGGGAATTGAACGGACTATGGGTGGGCTTTATAATACCTTTTCAAGCTCCAGGAGAGTTTCTCCAATCTCTTTATGCCCCAGGCACTTTGTACTGTTTGGTATTAGTCACCCGCCTAGGTACAGGCAAAGCTATGGGTGGGTGCCTAGCATGTCCCCTCAGAACTGCCTTCATCACACATACTCCCAGTCTGAAATCACCTGCAGTGTTCCTCAACCATAGACCCTGCAGGATATCAATCTCAAAAATATACTTAGGGATAGGAGATATATACACGGTATATTCTTTTGGAGGTAGATGCCCTATTCCCAAAGGGACTTGGACTTTTTTTCACTTTGATAGCCTTCCCCCCCCCCCGTATCCATCTATGATAGTGGGGTTCCTGGGGAACCGCTCAGGATTACCTTGAATCAGTGAATACTCAGCCCCAGTGTCCACCAGAGCCAGGACATGTATGTTCACTGGGGACCAATGGATAGCTATTTCAACATGTGGTCTCCGGTGCCCCCCTGGTCCTTCAGGGCAGATATCTTGACCTTCCCCTCAGTCAAACTGTCTTCCCCAATCACCTTCCCGTGGGCTCAAGTGAGGTTGGCTTGCTTTCCAGCAGGAAGTCTTGCAAACACACAGGCCAGACTCGTGGCTCTGTCTCTGATCTCTGCCTCTTTGGTCTTAATGGCTGGAACTGCTGCTCTGGTTTCAACTGTTGCCATAGCTCTAGCAAGATCCTATTTGACTTCCCATCTAATTTCCTTCCATCTGCTCCTGCCTGTATTAAATCAACCCACATCTGGGTCTTCATAACCTTCATGGGGCTCTGTAAATTCTTCTTGTGAGCAACAGGTTTTATCTCTTTCTGAATTCTCATTGCTTCAGCCTCTCCTAAGTCTGCTACTGTACATGTCACCTCACTTATGGGATGCCCTAAGTGAGGGGAAAGAATGGCCACTAGAGACCCAAAGAGGGATGTAGGAGCCATTTGAAATACAATATTTCTCATCCCAGTAGTAAAAATCTCTTCATCTGGGCCACAATTCTCTGGACTATAGATGGCATTTCTCATGCCTAGCTCTTGTAGCGCCTGTTGGAGCTCAGCATACATCTCCCATCTAACAGGAGAGAATGGTAGATCACCCAGATTGGCTCACACAGCTGAAGTGCAGCCATAAGCCAATCGAGGAGGGAGTGACTACCTGGGGTCTGATGTGCATTTTGTAATCGCTGCCTCAAGGCAGGCTGCACTGTCAGGGAAGACAGCTTTCCCATCTCTGACCCCGACAGAACAATTCCATCCACCGCTAAGTCCCACAGACACAACAGCCAAGCTGATATTGACTCTGAGGGTGGGCTTCTGTCTAAACTGGGAACCCAAATCCACCAGCTCAGCCTGAGTATAGGGGCAGGCCATAGAGTGCTCCATGACCTGGGGAGGGGGCTGCTCCTCTCCCTGGGGAACTTTCAGCTGCTGGGTCTTTATTTTCTTTACAACCACTGGGCGTGCTTTCAATACAGGAGGCGCCAGTGCCTCTGGCATCACCCCTTCATCTTTCTCCAGCTCCTCCACTTCTGGGGTTGATGGCACCTTTCTCTCCCCTCCCCCAAGTGCCTCCTCTGCTACACCTTTACCTTTTCTACTGTACCTCGCAGCAATGCTACCTCAGTCTTCAGAAGGTCTCTTACATTCAGCTCAGTGCTTCACAACTGACGTTCTCATACCACCTCCGCCTGTGCTTCCCTCAGGAGTTTTTCTTTTTCCTTGATGGCCTCTTCTTCCTTCAGAACACCTGGCAGCACTGTCGTCACATCTCCAATGGCACCTTTCTGCCGATACTCTTGTATCAATGCCATCTCTTTCTTCAGGGAATCCACAAAAGTGTGCAGCTTGTATTCTTGTGCCACCTCCTGTCGCATCAATGCCATTTCTCTCCTCAGGGAATCCACAGAAGTTTGCAGCTTACGTTCTCGTGCCACCATTTCCTCTGTAGACTTTTTTAATACTGTGAGAAGCAGCCAACCCGCAGTCCCCACTGCCTCACAGGCACTCTGCTTCTCAAAGGATCTGCTTACTATACCAAGGGCCACCCCTACTGCCTCAGGTGTCACCTCCACTTGCCTCCAGTCCTGGGGTGGGGCCCAGTCCTCTAGGAGGCACGCCACCTCAAACCACATACCCATTTGGGGATGATCCACTGTTTCCCCATCACAGGGGCAGCCCACTGAAGCACCCCTCCCATAAGGGCAGCTTGTCTTTTTCCTTGGTCAACAATGAATCCTGCCGACTACGCCAATTGTCTTGCCAATGAGTTTCAGCCCCAGGCAAGTTCACTATGGATTCAATGCGACCAAAGAAATTGACAGCAGAACGTTCTTTGGGGTGAAAGGGTTTATTACCAGGCTTGTTCTACTGGTGATAGGTCGAGCACTAGCGTCTCTGCCTCTGCCCAGAGCACTGGGCTGAGCTCTCTATATAGCACAGTAATAGCTTATTGCCTAAAGGTGTGGAAGCAGTAGCCTGGCAACAGGCCAGTTACATCATCAGGTGGTTTAAGTTCAATGAGGATCCTGGCCATAGGAACACCAACTTCCCACAAAGGTCTTAAATGAAGGGGCTCTGCAATTATTTTTTTCTCACATCAAGAATCACAATACTAGGTAGTTGTAGGTATCTTGATAGATCAAATCTTAAGTAGAGGTATATAGTTTTTGTGTAACAAGTATGTTCCTGAGATATTGTGTATATGTAGGTTAGTAATAAATACTATCAAGTTGTTTCAGAATGTCAGAAATCATTATTTATATTTCCTCTAATAACAGGTTTCACATTTGAGCTTTCCTTAAAGTGAAATTTACTCTATTGCATATTAATTTGTAGTTGAAGTAAGATGGTTTTATGAAGAACTGGTAATGGCTGTCCTTCAGGGAGAAGCAGCTCCTGGAAGTCATAAGGAAGGATAAAAAAAGCACAAAATCCATCTTGGCATCTATTGACTTAGGAATCATCTGCCTATGAACCTTTGCTGATAACTTCCATTTTCATAATTATTGATGTTATGCAGTATGCAAATATCAACCCATGCTGTTTATTTATTCAAGTAGTTGAAGTATTATGGGAAAACAACAATATTTGAATTTTGTTCATTTTAATTAACAGAGTTCATTTTACATTTTAACCATCACCAAGGGTAAAAAGATAAAAGTGACAGCAGGCTTGGGATTTGATTAATTGCACTTTATGGCTTAAATTGAGAATTAACCCAATTCTCTCTTGATAAATATGCAGAGAAGATTATGAAATGACACTTGGTTTTCTCATGTCTTTAAATCTACCTAGTTTCTTACAACTTTGAATGAGATGCTGAAGGGGCCTAGATTATCAATCTGTCTTCATTCCCATTGTTAATTTTCTTGGCAGAAAGAAAATACAATAAAACACGACTTTCTTATTTATTAGGATTCATCCTGCACTGTCACTTCTCAATATGGGTCATACAAGTGCTTACATGACCTCAGTGGTTTTAAGTGTTCCTGTCTAAAACTATGCAGTCATTAATCAGCTGTCACTTCTCAGCAATTCTTTTAAAAAAACCACCTAACCTTGGCAAACTTACACTATAGATGGTCTTCATTTTCCTTATATATAAAAATTCTCTGATTTTGCTTTCCTGTTCAACTTTTTAAAGAAATATCTCATATTAAAGAACTCAGTAAGAATTAGGAAATGGTGGACTATGTATTCATTTATTTCACACAATTGATAGAAGTGTGTAGAATGTATTTTACTGTCCTGAAGCATTTCATGATAAGATTTCTACTTCTTCTCTGCCCTCAACAATAATTATTTAAGCTCCCACAATGTACCAGACAGTGGGCACACAGAGACTAATAAGAAAGCATTCCAGCTTTTAAAACTGGTCATAGTTCAATGAACAAGACATGCAAAAATTATAGCACAATATGATAAATTCTAAAGCTAATATGTGTCCAAAATATTAAGTATTAAGGCACCAAGGAAAAACAATTTACTAAAATGTTACTTTAAAGTAGTATTTCGCCTGGATCTTAAGGGATATATAGGTATTTGTCAAAAAGGAGGCTGAATAAGATGTATCAAATCACTCATGTTATTTTTTAAGAATCCTGTTAAGACAGATTTATCAAGTAGAAACTGAATCCACTTAAGAATCAGGGTGTGGAATCACTTTAAGAGTGAATTTTATGTTTCTTTGGGTTTGTAGCAATGTCTGCATATCAGTGATGGATTCGAAGGTAAGATCATCTTTCTTGTAAACCTAAATTATATATGAATCACGTATTCCCCAAGGGTTCTTACAGATTCACACATTAAACAAAATTGTCAATAATCACAAGAACCAAGTTTGCTTACATTCAAGAAATGGCTGACCAAGTTTTTGTCTTCACTTTCCTCATGCTTTTTAGTCACTGATAGATGTTTATTAGCCACTTCCATGATGCTATTGCAACATTCTATACTTAAGTTAGAAAAGCTACAGTGAAAACTCAAAGAAATATTCTTTACCTGTTACGTGAAGTTGATAAAGATGGTCACTAAGCTGTAAAAATAAATGACTATCCTGCAGAATCTCTATGTGCCTGAACAATGAGTCAGGCATGTACTTTGAATTAAAAGATGAGCTTGAGACGAGAGTGGCAATGATAGTGGCACCAGTAACAATAGTTAACATTTATAATTTATAGGGCCCTTGCCACGGGCCAGGGACTGCATCAGGCACTTTTTTACTCATCCTCACAATCTGTATGGAAAGTGCAATTGTTTTTATTCCTCAGTTTGCTAATAAAATCTAAACCAGTAGGTAAGCCAAAATTCAACCTAAGAACATTGACTCCACAGTCTGAGCTGTCAACCTCCAGCATAATTGACTGCTGCATGTGACCTGTATACTACAAATTTTGGTAAACCATAAGTTTAATATGAATTAACGAAATAATACCACCAGAAAAGAGCTAATGCAACTATAGGTCATTCGAATGCGAGTAATAAATGCAGGGCTAGAAGACTGGGTTAAAGGCTAATCCCAATTTTTTCTATGTGACAGGATTCAACTTGAAGTATTCAAGTTCTTAGAACCTCACTCTACAGAATGAAGCCTTTAAACGGTACTTACATTCTTAAACACAACTCCATAAATGACATTGCCAGTAATGATAGCGTATACCTCACTTTGTCCAACACCACACACAGGTACAAATATGACACTGAGTCAATTGAGAATGTTCCCATGTGAATGGCAGCCCACCATTTAGAACCTTCACTTCACTTCATGTCCTCATTCTTCACACATCTGTATTTCTTAGTCACTGCAGAAAACAGAAGCTGCTGCCTTTCTCTGCTTAATCATGTCTTCTTTGTGTTCTTTTGTCTACCCTGGTTCTCATTTTCTCTTCCTCTTCCCATCTGCCCACAGTGAGGATCTCCACCTTACCACCCCCAACCAAAAATATTTCCAGTGTTCCAAAGCCTCCATTCCATGGTAACCAAATACCACATCAGATTCTCTGGTCTCCATCTTTCACCCCAAATGGATTTCTAACTCATGGGATTTCAGACAGGGACCCAAGAAGGAAGAAGGATAATTTTCTGAACTTCCAGAATCAGCCCTCTAAAGTGGTCAGTTTTGCTTTTAACAGCTTTTCCTCTTTTTCTAGGACTGAAAACACAAATTCTATAGAAAATCCTCAAGGCTTTTATAACTGTTAAGTCAGACATCCCCAGTAATATTGCTAGATGGCACACAGGTCACATTTATTTTCCCCAGGCTTTACTGTTCAACAATGGAGAATTAGAAGCTAGAGGGATGCAGAGGAAATCAGAAAGCAGGTGGGATGTACTGACTGGGAATGAGATTACACCTCTTAAAAGAACTGAGGGCCCCTAAAGTGGGTCTCCAGTACCCAGCAAATAACTAGAACCCAAGATTTTAGAGTCTTTGGTGGGCAAAACCTAGGCAAAAAGAAAAAATAACTTTTTATTCAAAGCTAAAATATTCTTGTTAATATTATTAAAAAGACTTCTTTAAGCTGAACTAAGGGTGCTAATTAATAATAAGAACACATATGAAGGAATATATGTCTCTGGAAAGTAAATATATATTTAATGTAGTGTATTAATTACTTATAAAGTTATTAAAAAGGTTAAAAGACAAAAGTAGTAAAAATAACTATAAATACAACAGTTAGATAAGGGATACACAAGATAAAAAGATGTAAAATGTGCTAAAAATGTAAAACAAGGAGGGAAGAATAAAGTGTTGGCTTTTAGAATGGGATCAGACTAAAGTTGTTAACTATTTAAAACAGATTTCTATAGATATAAGTTGTTATTTATAACCTCATGGTAACCCCTAAGTAAAATCCTGTAATAAACTCACAAAAGATGAAGAGAAAGGAATATAAAGTGCCATGAAAGACAGTTATCAAGCCACAAATGAAAAGAATAAAAGGAAAAGAAAGGAATTGGGAAGAACTAAAAATACCCAGAAAACAATTTTAAAAATGGCAATAAGCACATACCTATCAATAATTACTTTAAATGTAAATGGACTAAATTCTCCAATCAAAAGACATAGAGTGGCTGAATTGTACAAAAACACAAGACCCATCTTTATGCTGTCTACAAGAAATACATTTCTTAGGTGTAAGGACACAGACTGAAAGTGAGTGTTGAGAAAAGAGATTCCATGCAAATAGAAACTAACAGCTGGGGTAGCTATACTTATATTGGACAAAACAGGCTTTAAAACAAAGACTGTAATGAGAGACAAAGAAGGGCATTGCATAATGATAAAACAGTTAATTCAATAAGAGGATATAACATTTATAAATATTTATTCACCAGCACAGGAGCACCTAAATATATGAAGTGAATATTAACAGAACTAAAGGGAAAAATAGAAATACAATAATTGTAAGGGACTTTAATTCCCCACTTACATTAATAGATCATGTAGACAGAAAATCAGTAAAGAAAAGTAGGCCTTACATGACACTATAGACCAGATGGACTTAGATATATACGGAACATTCCATCCATGCATATTCTTTATAAGTGCACATGGAACATTCTCCAGGTAGGTCATCAGTTAGGCCACAGAACAAGTCTTAATAATGTCAGACAATCAAAATCACATCAAACATCTTTTCTGACCATAATGGTATCAAATTAGAAATTAATTATGTGAGGAAAAATAGAAAATTCACAAATATGTGCAGATAAAACAACATGCAACTGAATAACCAATAACCAATGGGTCAAAAAGAGAAAAAAAATACCTTGAGATAAAATGAAAATGAAAGTATAACATGGAAATTTATGGGATGCATCAAAGGGAGTTCTAACAAGGAAGTTTATAGTGATAAATGCCTATCTCAAGAAACAAGAAGTCATAAATAAACATCCTAAATTGACACCTCAAGAAACTAGGAAAAGAACAAATGAAGCACAAAGTAGTAAAAGGAAGGAAATAACAAAGACTAGAGCAGAAAACAGTGAAATAGAAAGTAAAAAAGACAATAGAAAAAATAAATGAAAATAAAAGCCGCTTCGCTGAGAAGATAAAAACAATTGATAAACTGTTAGTTAGATTCACCAAGAAAGAAAAAGGTCTCAAATAAATAAAATAAGAAATGAAAGAGGAAATGTTACAGTTGATACCACAAAAAAACAAAGGATAATGAGAGACAGCTATAATAATTATATGCTAACAAACTGGACATACTAGAGGAAATGGATAAATTCCTAGAAACATACACCCTGCCAAGAGTGAATTATAAGGAAACAGAAAATCTGTCCAGACTGAGTACTAACAAGGATATTGAATCAGTGATCGAAAACCTCCACAAAAACAAAATTCAGTATCAGACAGCTTCAATGGTAAATTCTACCAAACATTTAAAGCAGAATTAATACCAATCCTAACACCAACACCAAATAAGGAGGCCACTGAAAAAAAGACAATTACAGGCCATATACCTGATGAAAATAAATGCTAAAATCCTCAACAACATGTTAGTAAACTGAATTCAACACAAGGCTGTATTACAATGTGATCTAGTAGAATTTATTCCAGGGATGAAAGTATGGTTCAACATCAACAAATCATTAAATCTGATACATCAGAGTAACCAAACAAAGGATAAAAATCATAGGGTCACCTCAATAGACACAAAAAAGTAGATGCAGGATTTGACAAAATTCAACATAGATTATGGTAAAAATTTTCAACAAAGTGGATATAGAGGGAAAGTACCTCAACATAATATAGGCTATATATAACCCACAGCTAACATCATATTCAGTAGTGATCTTAGCTTCTCCTCTAAGATCAGGAACAAGACAAGGATTTCCACTATTGCCAGTCTTATTCAACACAATATGGGAAGTCCCCCAGAGAAATTAGGCAAGAGAAAGAAATGTAAGACATCCAGATTGGAAAGGAAGAAGTAAAATTTCTCTCTTTGCAGATGGGATGTTCTTATATAGAAAACCCTAAAGATACCATCAAAAAATAGAACTAACAAATGATTTCAGTAAAGTTTCAGGATACAAAATCAATACACAAATGTCTGTTGCATTTCTTTACGGAAATAATGAACTATCAGAGAAATTAAGAAGACACATACCATTTATAACTGCATCAAAGAGAATAAAATGGCTAGGAATAAATTTAACCAAGCAGTGAAAGACCTATGTATTGAAAGCTAGAAGACATTAATGAAAGAAACTGAAGAAGACACAATAAATAGAAAGATATTCTGTGCTCATGGATTGGAAGAATTAATATTGTTAAATGTCCATAGTACCCAAAGCAATATACAGATTCATACAATCCCTGTCAGAATTCCAATGGTAATTTTCACAGAAGTAGAACAAACAATCCTAAAATTTGTATGGAACCACAAAAGACCCAAAATAACCAAAGCAACTTTGAGAAAAAAGAAGACTGTAGGCATCCCGTTTCCCAATTTCAAACTATATTACAAAGCCTTGTTAATTAAAACTGTGGTATTGGCTTAAAAACAGACATATAGATGAATGGAACATAAGCCCACACATATATGGTCAATTAATTTATAAGAAAGAAGCCAAGAATATAAAATGGGTGAAAGGATACTCTATTTAATAAATGGGACTTGGAAAATTGGACAGCCACATGCAAAAATGTGAAACTGGACAACTATCTAACACCATACATGAAAATTAAATAAAAATGGACTAAAGACTACATAGATCTTAGCAATAATTATTTGAATTTGACACTGAAAGTAAAAACAATAAAAACAAAAATAGGCAAGTGAGACTATCAAACTAAGAAACTTCTGAAGAGTAACACAATTAATCAACAAAATGAAAAGGCAACCTACTGAATGGAAGAAAATACTTGCAAATCATATATCTGGTAATAAGCTAATGTCCAAAATCTATAAAGAATTCATACAACTCAATAGCAAAAACAAACTGATTAAATTTAAGGGGCAGAAGTTTTGATCACCTCAACAGATGCAGAAATAGGTGTTCTTAGTACACCTAACCTAGGGAACATCAGAGCCTAGCCTACCACCTTGATATGCCCAGAGCACTTACATTAGCCTGCAGTTGGGAAAACCATCTAACCCAAGGCCTATTTTATAATAAAGTGCTGAATGTCTCATGTACTTTACTGTACTGAACACTGTACTGAAAATGAAAAACAGGATGGCTATATGGATATAGAAGGGTTGTTATTATATTGGCTGTTTACCCTTAGGATTGTGTGGCTGACTGGGAGCCTGGCTCAATGCTGCCTCCCAGCATACAAAAGAGTATCATTCTGCATATCATCTGGGAAAAAACAAAAGTTCAAAATTAGAAGTATGGTTTCTATTGAATACACATTACTTTTGCGTCACGTAAAGAAAAAAATGTAAGTCAAACCATCATAAATCAGGAACCATCTGTTACTCAGAAAGAGAAAAATACCATATGATCTCTCTTACATACGGATTCTTAAAGAGAAAAAGTCATAGATACAGAGAACAGATCAGTGGTTGTAAGAGTCAGGGGATGGGAATGGGGGGAAATTTTTGGTTGCTGTTTAAATGAACTGAATAAAAATTTAAAAATACAGAAGTATAGAAAGTGGAAAAAGTCTAAGTCCCTCTTCACAAACCATCACCAACACCATTACTTTCACGAAACTCTAGTTTAAAATTTATTGTGTATCCTTGTAGATCTATGTTCCTATGCACTCATTATCTCTCTCTCTGTCATATATATGAGAGAGAGAGAGAGATCATGAGTATATATATATATATATTTATCTCCAGAGCATTTTGTTCTTAACAGAACCCTTCCATCAAGGGAAATCATTCTACCAGATCATAACTAACTGGGAGGTAACCAAAGCCCAACCTTCATGGTGGAAGGGAAATGCTCAATGTCAGCCCCCTCTAGCCTTCTTATTATGCATAAGGGAGGTAGGGCAGGAAAACCTGAGAAACACTTGTGAAGGTCACAGCCCAGGGCACTAGGACAAAAGCTAGGACCCAATCATAGAAACACAGGCCACCACTTCTCCCCACCTTACCATCACACCAATAGGGTTCCTGGATAACACCAGAGCAATACAATGGAAAGAACTGCACATTTTAGCCTTATTAAAAAGCTCTAGAGAACCCCAAAGAAAACAGAGGAGACAGAACAAAGACATCAGGGGAAATTTAAGCCTCAGAAATCTACAGCTCTAGCAAACAGCAAGCACATTAACATCATGGAAAAAAAACATAAAACCTCACATTAAGGTCCTATTGACTTCAGTTCCTTTTGCCCATGACATCACGTCTGGCTTTCAAGAAACAATTACAAGGCATACCAAAAGGCAAAACCATGTAAGCACCAGAAACAACTCAGATGTGGCAGGGATGTCATAATCAGACCCAGAATTTAAAACAACAGGGATTAATATGCTGAAGGTAGTAATGGAAAAACAGGACAACACATAAAAACAGGTGGATTGTGTAAGCAGAGGGATGGCAACTCTGATAAAGAATCAAAAAGAAATGCTAGAAATCCAAAACATGGTGCAAAGGTTAAGAATGCCAAGAGTGGGTTCATCAGTAGACTGGACACAAAAACATCAGAGCGCCTGGAGGAATGCCAATAGAAATTTCCAAAACTGAAGTGCAAAAAGAGAAAAAGAGAAAAAAAGATGAAAATGACAGAACAGAATATCTAAGAACTGTGGGACAACTGGTGTGTAACACGCACATGACACATGTAACAATGTACAACCGGATGCCAGGTATTAATAATAGAGGAAATGGGGAGTGTGCATATGAGAAGTCTGTGCTTTCTGTTCAATTTATCTGTAAATCTAAAACTGTTCAAAATATAAAGTCTACTAATTAAAAACGAAGCTAGAGTCCATGACTAGAAAATGTCACATGCACAAATAAAATTGTAAATGGGACAGTTTATTGGCTGAACATGTAGCAGTGGGAATCTTTAGAACATCACTCTCAGTCTAATATCTCAAAGAAGACAATAAAAAAGCAAGGACATAGTGTGAATACTATCATTAATAATTATTTAATTAACATATTTGACGCTTGTATCCTAGAAATAAAAACACACCTTTTCAAACGTTTTAACACATTACTCCAATTCTAGAGTTATAGGCTAAGTTATTTAATTAAAAGTGCAACAAAACTAGATATTCGTAACACATGTTTAAACTGCCAAATTCCAATTACTTAGAGACTTTAAAAGACATCTAACTTTCTTAAACAGCATTGTTTAAAAGGAAACATACAACTGCAGACTCTTTCTTCCTTCAGTGATAGACATAGCCAAAGGCTTTGAGTTTCCTTCCTGGCCAACATACAGGATTCCCTGTATACAACGCTGCTGGAAATATACTAAGAAATGTACAGAAATAATTTTCTGGTATGAATTGAAATATAGTATTTTGGAAGTGGGATAGAAAAATCTGTGTTTCCATATATTACAGTAAACATCTATTTATCTAGAAATTGTGGAGAAAAAAACACAGGTTCTAATATGAAAATGAAATTAGGTCCCAACTACATTCATCAAGAATAATTTTATTGTAGTATGAGATCATTTGAAACTTCAGCACTTGTGTTTTGACTCCTTTCTCCTTTCCCATTGGACTGGTAGCTGGATCCCTTAGAACACCTCTGAAAGTCCTGGGGCCTCTTGAGCCCATACCACGGATGACCAGTTGTGTGTGGGTGGGTGGGCAGGGGAAAGGACCAGCTGGAAGCAATATCTTAGACTGTAGAAGCAGAAATCATGCTGGGCCCCTCTCTGGAGCTCAAAGACAAAAAGGATGAGGTGGAAGAGGGTTCTCACCTCATCCACGCTAGAACTTAGCTTTCCCAGGAAAATGAGGAAAAGGCTCCCACTACAGCAGCTCTTCTCCACCACGCTGCTCTCCCCCAAGCACTGCTGACGACAAGCAGTCCAAACAGCCAGAAGCAGATGCGTGTTTGGAAGTATGTTTCAAGCTTGGCCACATTGCTGGACTTAGTATTGAATCCATTGCTTTTACCTGGCATGAAGGTTGTCACATTCTCCAACACTTGGTGTGGGAAAACAGTACAGTCAAAGGAAGGTTTGAGGGTTTGGTGTGGGATAGAATAGCTCTTCTCATGCAAAATGCAAAGAGTCTGTGGGGAGAGGACTGGAGATCTGGAAGGAACAGTGATGAGCTACAGTCAGGACGGGAGCAGCTGGCATCCTGCCTCCCAGAGCCATTTTTCCCTTTTCTCTTTCCCTTTTCTTTGGGTCTAGTCCCAGCAAATCCTCTTGCCAGATAAAGCACTGAAGTAGAGAAAGCAGCATTTCAGCAGCATTATTGAAAAATGTTCTTTCCTACAGCCAAAACTGAGAAAGAAATGCCAAGAGTCTTATACCCAAAGAAGAACCGACTGGGGGCCAAACATGTGCTAGGGCCACTTGGCGTGAGGGGCTGGGCAAGGGGAGAGAACACACACGGCATAAAAGGGTACCAAACAAAGTGCTTACAGAGCAGGGGTTGTCTTATTAACAACACTTCTCATTACCCAGGGAACCTTCAGAGAATATAAGCTACTTGGATTTTAAATAAAAAGATTATTCCATTTCCCTTCAGGCCCAAGATGCCCTGTTTTCTCCACAGCAGCTGCCCCCTCCCTCTAAGGCCCAGGGACTAAGAGGAGGGAACACAGAGGCTTCTGGGCAGGGTTCACTCATGTATTTGGACTCTCATAATTTCTCTGTATTTCCTCATACTTAGGACAAATTTGTAAAGGGAATAAAAAAGAGAGCTTCAGAAAGCAAAGCACCTTGATTAGCATGTCCTGCTTGGGGTTTGGATCATCCCAGTGCGGCCCCAGTTCCCATAAAGGATGGTATATATGCTGAGAGCAAAACCAAAGAAAATCCATTTTAGTTTTAAAGAAAAATGTATACCCAGTATAATTTTAATGCATTGGGAAAGGGGAGAAGGTCTGGGGGAATCAACAGGGTACAATAAAATCTCATAAGTGATAAAGGCTGGGATATTCTAAAACTCACTTGGACTCGGGTACTTACAGAGCAGCACAGGACTCACTACAATGAGGGCACAGAACAGAGAGAAGCAAGTACATGATCTGTATGGACCACGAACTAAGTATACTGCTTCTTTGAAGTTGGAGACAGAGAAGGGATAGCATTTCTGCAAACTTTTAAGAATGTTTTCTGTCCAACTGCCTATGGCTGTGTGTCTTCTTGGTTTGTCGATGCATGATCCCTCTGTTTAAGTGTGGGGGTTCCTTTAGATATAACATCAACTCTGATGGAGTGAGCCTTGGAGATCATGTGGGAGCCACAGTGGGGTTCCCAAAGGAAAGCCACCAACCTGGACCAAGAGGACAAACCCACTGCCTGGGCTGCAAACCATCAGTGAGAAGGCACGTGAGTTCCTACCGGCCTCCTCAGAGGAATTAGCACGCGAACAGCAGTTCCTCCATAGGAAAAGCTCAGCAACGATAAGGTTCCGCAGGGCCGACCACGAGGAACATGCCAGGTGTATTCTTAAAGATTATCCCCAAAGGAGACATGGCAAACTGTGGCGGGCTGCAAACTCAGCTCCCTCCCCCTTTCCTCTTCTCTCTGTAGCTCCCTCCCCATCTTAAATCTCTCTCTTTGCTAGCCCTGGCGTCGTCTTTATCAGTATGCTGTGGTCTTACAAGTGAGGGCCAGAGTGGGCGAAGGGAAGAATAGTCTGGGCAAAATGAAATTCTGGTTCTTCCAGTGTGATGGGAGGCTCACAGAGAGTGAAGCCTGCCCTACAGATTTGCAAATACATGACTTACAGCCAGGTTATTGCTGCCGAACCCTCCATCACACCGACCACAATGCTGGTGTGCAGAATGGCCTTGGGTCAAAGCAAAGTTTTATTGTTGCATCAGTGTTGGCAAAACAGTGATAGTTTATAGAACTGAAATATTCGGATCACTTAATCTGGAATCCTGTGCAGAGGTAGGTACAGTGGGAATTGGGACAAGGAGAGTGACTGGGAAGTCAGAGAAAGGAATACAGGGGAATGTTAGTGACGACGGATATTAAGATGACCAGTAACCTAAGCAAATGTAAGTGCCATCCTTCAAAGGAAAGAGACGTGAAAATAAAACAGAACTGAATCCTGCCTTCCCCAAACCCCATCTGTGCCAGGAACAAGACGGATTCTGAGACCCAAAACAGAATGGAGGTGGAGGCCACGTATTGACAGTAGGCCACATGCATATTCTGTGACCTTGGCAGAACCACAAAAGGAAGACTGTTCCCTAAAGCAGAACCAGTTCCTGACACGATCCTAGCACTGCTACCAAAACAGACATTGAATGAGAGATGAACCGACCAGCTGACTTGCATCAACCAATCAACTTAACAAGCCTGTATCTCTCATTTACATACCACACCTAATGGGAACTAGGCAGAAAGTTTACCATAAAACAACACCCTCTCTTGTTTCTTTAGAACCATACTTTGGGTTCCTAGCTGAAAGCTAAGCCTTCTCGATTTGCAAACTGTTTTCTTTTGCAATAAAGCTCTCCTTGCTTAACTTCCGTGTCTTACAGAGAAATCTGCTGCCAGAGGGAAGTGAGTGCACAGAGCTATTTCCAGTAGTGACAGTGATGATGTTTATGAGGAGGCCACCAGGCTGCATGCCCTTGAAGACTCTGATCTCTGTACCTTAGTCACTACTGAGAATGGCCATAGACCGACTGCAGAACTTCAGAAGGGAGACTGCTCTCCCACTTCCCCCTAAAGCTGTGCTTTCACTTCCCATTGGCACAGGCGCTCCTGATAACTGCCAGTTTGACCCATTGTGAGTGCACATTGGCCATTTTGACACAGGTAACTGAAAAGGCTTCTAGGTTTTGCCGAAACAACACATAAATCCCAGATATTTTCCACACTCATTGCTCAGAAAGCAAGACAGACAGGAAAGAAGATAGCTTGGTGGAGCTGGGAGTGGGCACACACAACTGTGCTAAAGCCAGGAGCCGAGGTTCTCACAGTGTGGGCCCTGGACCAGGTGCGAGGGCATCAACAGAAACTTGATAGACGTGCAGATACTCAGGTGTGGCAGGGATCTGTGGGCAGACACTCTGGAGGAGGAGACCAGCCTTCTGCGCTTTGACAAGCCCTCCAGTTCAAGCTCCAGATTCACTAGACTAAAAGACCTATTGGCAGCAGCATATCTTTGTTCTGTCTCTCTCGTAATGTGCTTGCCTTATTATCTGTCTGAAAAAACTCCTCCCTGCATTTCAAAAGGCAGCTCAAGTTTCAGCTGTGACATCTCTAATTCTCCATCTCCGGCTCTCATGGCGACCTTCTGTCAGAGTTTTTAAGAGCAGTATTGATGATCCTTAGTCCCTCAAACCTACAACATACATTGCTTAGTTTAAAATTTGAGTAGGTTTGAAATAAAGCAGGACCTATAAAAAAACTGGCAGTTGTGTTTTATTTTATTTCCCCCATGATTGGAGTTGATACTTTCAATCTAAGGGATAAATAGATGTAAAACAGAATAGATAAGAAAAAGGTGGATAAAGGGATAAGAGGCAGAAACGTTAGAGGGTCACTTAATAGGTTATGTTGTTGAAGAGTAGAAAGAACTGTTCTCACAATGAGAGTTAATAGTGGTATGACTGTCTTGAGAGGTAATAAGCTCACCTCACTAAGTTGTTCCAAGTGTGGATAGTGGATGATAAATCTGAGTTGGTACTGAAGATAAAAACCAATCGATTAGAGGAAATTGCTTGGAGTGCTGTGTTAAGAGGCATTATAACTGGATCCGGGACTAGCTGGGCAATTCCAATGTGGATTAGTAATGTCTGGTTTGAGTGTAAGAGTGGGGACAGGGGTGTCATGAAATCAACTTAGCATGGCCAGTGATGCTAAAGACATAGTTTATGTGGCATGAGGTAGGATTATATTAAGTGACCTCTAATGAAATATAAATTCCATGTGTTTATGATAAAAACAAGAGTTTTTAGATAGAAAGCACCATGGAAATACAAGGTATTATTGTTCCATTTTTAGTATATTGTTAATGATGAGCCACTGTAGATGAAGACCTATGACTGGCTTAAGCCAAGGATGGAGCAGGCAAGCTCAATTGCCAGGTTTGTAACTCAATATTTTATAAACTGACATACCTCATGAGGCTGCTAAGTAACAAGCAAGCATACAACACTTGGTGAATATAAATAATTAACAAGAAAGTAATTAGAGGTCTTTTAAAAAACAATCTATCTTGATTAATGTAAAAGAGCTTAAACGAATGATTCCCTCTGAGACCAAATAATCATTGTTTCCATCATTGCCACTGTGAATGCTGCATTCACTCCAATTATTTATAAGCCACAGGAGGACTGGAGAGTTTAGGGTAACTACTTTGAGCTAGCGGTACCTTGAACAGATTTTTTAATAAGCAATTCCCTTCAGCTTAGTTTCCTCTTTTGAAGGGGAGTATAAAGGAGTCCAGATTGGAGAGGAGAGTCCTCATTTTGTTTTAGAGACAGCTGTAGAATGGAAACTTTATAAAACATGGTCTGGAGACCTCAAGAACAATTTCAATTAATCTGGAAGGTTATTTTCTGAACTGAATCTACAGTCATTCATAAAGCAGTTCCAAGGCTTTAAGCAACAAAAACCACAGTTCAGTGTTTATCGACATTAGGACCTCTAGGGTGAGAGCCCCTGGTCCATTCCAAACACATGCATTTCTCCCCTGACAATAGCCAGTTGACCAGTTTTTTTGTGTATCATTATCTCCTTGATGTAATACAGATACAACATTATTTCCCATAAATATCCTATAATCAGTGGCAGGAAATCTCTTAACCAGCATTTTGAACAAATGCACTTTTACTCTGCCATTATTTAATACATTCGGGAAAGAACACTTCCTTATCTAGCCTGATATCATAATAAAGGAATAGCTTCATTTCAGCAGAAATGGGGACAAGTAAGTCCTGGAAGAAATTTATCTTTAGAAAGCTAGATACTTCTTTCTTTAGGAAAAATTTTGAAGAGGGCCATTCAACAGATTCTGTGCAAGGCTTTGAACATGGCTCTCAGTTTCCTCACTGAAAAAATGGGAACGTAGCATGTCGCTCACAGAGTGGTTACGAGGATTTAATGAGAAATGACAGCAGTAATTCAGAGCTGCATTTGCCGCAATGCAAGTGCTCAGTAAACATTACTTACCCTCCTTAATTCTTTCCCTCCTATTCCTAAAGTGCTGCCATCCCACCTGGAGGCACAGCTCTCACGTAAGCCCTAGGGGAGAGGTGAATGAGAACAAGGCCAGCACTGAGGCTCAGCATGAAGCCGGCCTCTCTGCCCAGCTGCGCCTGACTTCCAATTTCAAGCTGAACAACCCAATTTCTACCTCATTATTTAGATTCTGTCCCCTCTTTTTGGCTGAGATAACCCAATTCCTGATTAGGAGGCTTAAAGTCCAGTCCTAGTAGTGAGAACGCACATCTGTTTGGGACTTCAGCCCTCCATCATCTTAACCATGTCGCCCTCATCCTTCCTATTCTGGAAACTGCCAGGGTGGGAGGTGCTTGGTGTTGCACACCTCCCCCTTGCAGAGCACCTGCCTGGCTTTGTGAATATGACAGGAAGACAGGATGAAATCAAGATGCCAGAGCCCTCAGTGTAGCAATAATAAATGAACCTGAAAATTACTTGAAAATAGTCACTATTATTTTATGAACAAATACTGAGCCTTATGCAAATTACATGCAAATTAGCTCGATGCTCCTCTAACTCATGCAGCTGAGTCTAATTCCCAGAAATCTCTAGGAGAGCTGTGTTGTTTGCTGTGCTCCTCCTGGGAGGTGAACTGCTAGTCAGAGGCAGACATGCTGTTCACACACATCCACAGCAGATAAAACTCTCTGCTAACATTCGGTTCATAGCTCCCTCCTCTGCCCTGAGCTTCACCCCAGAGAGGTTCTCCTGCATGCCCTCTCATTCTATTCCTCCAAAGCCCTTAGCCAAGGAGATGTTACTCTCCACGTTAAACAGAAAGAACAGGCTTTGTCCATAGCATCAAGTCTATGAGATTGATTCAGGGCAGAACAAAACAGCAGTTTGACTCAATGTACTTAATGGATTTGGTGATTTAGCATGAACACTCCAAAGAAGATGGGTCCAAAGGATGCAGTACATAGAAGAAAAAATAAATTGTTAATATTTTTATATTAAAATATAATATTTGTAATAAAAATACTGTTTTTAAAAACAGATTGGCATACTGTAACTCCAGGGGGCAAATGTGTTCCCAGTCTGGGAAACCTGTGAATCCAAAATCAGTCAAAGGGAAAAATAAAGTGGGAGAAACCCATTTATTGCTTACAAGAAGTCATCTACTCCCACTTGCCTATGTCTCTCCCTGTCCTGGCTGGACTAAGGGGAGAACAGCTTCTCCCCATCTCTTGTAAATACCTATTGATATGGAGATTAACTAAGGCCAGGCGACAGATTCTGAAATTATTGCGGTTTTACCCAGTCTACCTATATTTATTAATGTATTAAATAAGATCTCAGAGAAAACCAAGTAACTACCATGATTTTAAAGCATTGATGAGTATAAGTAATATTTTGAGTTATCTTTTGCACCTAGAATGTGATATAAAATGGTATCTGATTTCTAGTGGTTATAAAGTCACAGTTATAATATGACTGTGATATTTTGCCAACATATGTAATCATAGTAATCAGTATACTTCATATAGGAATGGTGAAAATAAAGATGTAAATTTTGTTTTCCCCATTATAGTTGGTAGATGCACTGAATTCTCTCATGGATCCAGGTTAGGATCTCATGTTAGAGACATGGACCAAAGCTGAATGGGTTCTCCAAATTCCAAGCTCTAAGGTGTCTAGTATCTAGTGTATTTAATTTCTATGCATGAGCAGGATTCATTGAAGAAAAGATGGATGTAAGATCTGAGATATTCCAGAAATTAAATGAGTACCTGGTCCAGTATTTGCTTACATCTATTTTTTCAAAGCAGGATAATAGCTGCAGCTTTCCATGTCCTTTATTATTTTTTTTTCTTATTCACTCATAGATCTCACTTCATAGTCATGTATATGAAATAATTTCTCTTTAAAAATGTTTGCATTCTATTGTATTGGCAGGTATGGTTAGAGTTTCCTTTATATTAACTAGAGAAAGAGAGAAAGACATACCTAAAATGCATTTTAAGTAAACTGTATCTGTAGAAAGGACTGATACATGAGACCCGATCATTACTACCAGAGGTATCCCAGGTACTAAAAGCATTTCTTCCACTGAAGTTTTTTGTTGTATTTCATTTTTTTAAATCATACACAGAAAATCATTCCTTATAGGCTTAGCATATTTTGCAGGCAACACCTTTGTCAATGTTTAAGCTCTGAATTGTAGTACATTTGCCTTCAACATTTGTGTACACTAAGTAAGGACACCACACGGAACAAAGTAGGCTGACTGATGTCTTCACACAATAAAATAAGATTCACTACTTAGGGATGATTATTTGCATTTTTATGATAACAGCTGAACAGATGAGTTGTTTCTTATGGGTGAGCAAAGAAAGCAGTTCTTGAGATGGAATCTGCTCCTGATCAATATGTGAAGGTTGTTGAAATGACAGTAAAGGATTTAGAATGTTCCATATGCTTAGTTGATAAAGCAGTGGCAGAGGTTGAGAGGACTGACTCCAATTCTGAAAGAAATTCAGTGGGTAAAATGCTATCAAACAGCATCACATGCTGCACAAAAGTCATCCATGAAAGGAAGAGCAATCGACACAGCAAACGTCATTGTCTTATGTTAAGAAATGGCCACAGCCACCCTGGCCTTCAGCAACCACCACCCTGATCCATCAGCAGTTATCAGAGATTGGAAAGGAAGAAGATAAAAGTGTCTTTATTCAAAGACGAACATATAATAAATGTGGAATATCTCTATTAATCTACAAAATCACTTTTTTGAGAGACAAAATGAACAAAATGTCCATTGTTAGAAATAATACCTTAATTTCTCAAGGTCACAAGATACAAAGTCACATATGAAAATCAATGACATTTCTACATTCTAACAACCAACGATTAAAAAATATAGTGCAAAAACAGTATCAGTTCCAATAGCATCAAGAAGCATGAAATGTCTAGGAAGAAACTCAATGTAATATATGCAAGAACTTTTTCCTGAAAACTACAAAACATTGCCAAATAAAAGGAGATATACGTCACATGAAATGGAAGATAATAGTATAGAGATGACTGTTCCGCACCCAAGCTGATATGTAAATTTAATGTCTTCTCAGTCAAAATCTCAGAAACATTTTTGTAGAAATTGATATACCCAACATAAAATTTATATAAAGAAAGAGCAAAGTACATGATTTTAATGGTTACTATGGTGCATAATCAATCAACAGTGTGGTATTTTTATAAAGGTCAACAAACCAATTCAGTTGAACAAAACAGAGTACAGAAATAGACTCACACAAAATGCAGTTGATTAACTTTTGACAAAGTTTGTAATGCAATTCAATGTGGAAAGAAAATCTTTTCAGCAAGTGGTACTGAAATCATTGGCTATCCATATGAAAGTTGGAATAATGACCCTTTCATTATTCCACATTTAAGAAGAAAATTACATTGAGATAGATCATATGCTTAAATGTGAAAGCCCAGACAAAATGCCTTCATGACCTTGGGACAGATGAATTTTATTTGGACTGGGAAAAAAGTTATTAACCATAAAATAAATGTAATGAAAAATTGGACTCCAACATTAAAAATTTCTGCATATCAAAATTCACTGCTAAGAAAAGTAATGTAAGCTACCTACTAGGAGGAAATATTTGTATACACATATCTAGCAAAGGGCTATATCCAGAATATATTAAACAGGTCTATAAAGTAGTAAGAGGAAGGCAAATTTTCCATTTAAAATATGGGTAAAGAGTTATGTATTCTGTTACATATATAATATACACACAAAGTATATATTCAAAGGATCAGTAAACACAAGAAGAGTTGTTCAACATGATAAGTATCAGAAAATGACAATTAAAAGTCTTAAGATACTACTTCATATCCACTAGAATGGATAAAAATTAAAAAAACCTGAAAGTATCAAATACTGGTGAGATTGTGGAGTAACTGGAATTCTCTTATATTGCTGGTGGAAGTGTAAATTGAAGAACCACTTTGGAAAGTTCCAGAAATCATTTACAAAGTCAAGTATATACTTAACCTGTGATCTAAAAATTCTGCTAATTCTTTCTTCACCCAAGGGATATAAAAAAGACTTGTATAAGAAAGTTTACCACACTTTTATTTATTAGGGAAAAACTGGAACCCAAATGTCTATCAAAAGAAGGGATGAATGAGACCTGGTGCATTCACACAGTGGAATATTGCTTAGCATTAAGAGGAAACAAAGTAGTGCTACAAATAACAGAAAAAATAAATAGCAAATACTTTGTGTTGACCCAGTTAAAAGGGTACATATTGTATGATTTCTTTTATTTGAATTTATCAAATAGGCAAAATGAACCTTTGGTGATAGATTTCAGAGCAAGTGTGTCTGTTGGTGGGGGCGGAGAGGCTTACATTGGAGGAGAACACTTGAGAACATTCAGTGTTGATGGAAATATTCTATATCTTGATGGAAATAGTGTTCATGGATATACACATTTGTCAAAACTCATCAAGCTACATGATTAACATTTTTGCACTTTATATAAATTACCTACATTAAAAAAAAAGAATAAAATGCTCAGGTTTCAAAAATGTTTTTAATTCTTTTTTCCCTGTTCTCTATAAAATTAATATGCTATCTTAATTTTTTTTAAGTTTTATGAAAACAACTTTTCAGTTAAAAAGATCTAAGCTCTCACTGTTATGTAAGTTGACAGAAAAAAATACGAGTTGGTGTTAGAGAAAAAAATTTTCATTTTGATCTTGGCTTCATTTTTATTGTGTATTTTTTAATAACCTCAGTCTTGGTTTATACTTCTCCTTCTCAACATTAATGAATTTAACAATGAGCTCATAGGGCACAGGTATTTTATCTAAACGTTTGCCAGTGTCAAATGCAGTACTGTGTTTTGCATAACTTATTGACAAATTCCTAATTGGGACATTAGCAACCTTAATCATAGTAGTTATTTTTTCTTGAATATTTATTCTGTGTCAGGTACTACACTCAACTTGTGGAAGCCATGACCTTTCATTTTGCACAAGTGTCACTTCCTATCAAATCTTCTCAGTAAGACCGAGGTTTCTGAGCTGCCTCTCCAGGCGCTGGTGACTTGGAAGCACACACAAACGCTGATCTTTGATTGCGTGGAAGTTCCTTTCACGTGAATGCCCAGATGATTCACAAAATGCTTAAAATGTATTTCTTCTCTTTTATTCTGTTTTAAATTGAGGTATGATTTACACCAATCAAATTCACCCTTTCTATGCACAGTTCAATGAGTTGGTACAAATGTATTCCATCAGGCAACCAATCAATGTTTAGATTTCTATCATCCCAAAAAGTTTACGTATGCTCCTTTTGAAGTCAGTCTCCTTTCCCTATTCCTGATCCCTGGATCCTTTAAGCTGTTTTCTGCTCCTAAGGTTTTGCTTGTTTTTTAGAGGTCATATAAATGGAACCATTCAGTACATAGTCTTTTTATTTGGGTTAATTAACTCAGCACAACGTTTTTGATATCCATACATGTTGCACAGATAGGTAATCTCTTCCCTTTTAAGAAAAATATGGATATTGAACAGTTTATATATTCACCAGTTAGGGAGCATTTGGTCTTTCTAGTTTTTTTTATTATTATTATGAGTAAAACTTCTATGAGCATTTACATACAAGTCTTTGTATGGACATATGCTTTCATTCACCCAAGCCCTGCGAGTATTATAATTACATACGCTTCTTACACTAAGACTTATCCTGATCGCTTCTCTAGGACTGGGGGAAAAAGTAAGGAAGAGTCACATCTATTGCCTAGATCTTGATTCTAATAACCATTATCCAATAAATAGAACCAAAGAGACATTCTTGGAGAAATGGTTGATTCTAGGACTGGGAAGGCGATATGTGAGATGAGCCGGAAGCATTTTGTGGTGTCAGAAAGTAAGGAAGGGTTCAAAATGCATGTACGCACACACTGATGGGGGTCCCTCAAAGGAACGTGAGAGCCGACTTCAGGAGTCTCCATGCCCAAAGCCAGAATAATTTGAGCAACAAAATTAAAAAGTGGTAGTATCTGATTATAAGCCAAAGTATAAAATCTTTGTGAGCTCATACTGATATAAATAAGTGATTGAATAAGTAAATGAGGGAAAATAGATCTTCCGCAGAAGAATTCCAATTAAGTTATGTAAATACCCTTTCCTCAAGAATGTGTAGCTTATGATGACAGATAGTAATGCACTAGTGGGGGTGAGAATTCAATAATGTGAGTTAACTGTTGAACCACTGTGTTGCGTACTTGAAACCAATATAAAATCGTATATCATCTATAGCAAAAAAAAAAAAACGAGGAAGTATAGCCTAACTCCCTACCCTTAGGCATGGGCTGCACTAGGGACTTCCTTCCGAAGAGGACAGTTTAGAAAGGGAGGGAAACAGGGAAACTTCACAGTGAGGAAACCTGACAAACACATCCTCAGCCAAGTGATGGAAATTCACATGAACAGTGACAGCTCATATTGAGAGATTGTACTAAATATGATATGATGAAAATGGCATTTTACCCCGTGATCTTCTACTAAAAACACATAATCACACTCTAACGGTGAGAAAATCATCAGATGAATCCCAGTTGAAGGGCATTCTACAAAACACCTGGCCGGTACTTTTTGAAACTCTCACAGTCATCAAAACAAGGCAAACCTGGTAAACTGGCACAGTCTGGACGTCCCCAAGGAGGAGTGTGTAAAAGACATGCAGTATCCTGAGCGGGGTCCTGGGACAATAAAAGGACACTGCGAAAACTAAGGTGATCTGAATAAAATATGTACTTTAGCTAATAATTATGTATCAGAATTGTTTTATTAACTGTAACAAAGGTGCCACACTGATATAAAATGTTCAATAGAAGAAACTGGTATAGAGGTTATAGAAATTCTTTTCTTCTTTATCTTCACATTTCTTCTTTAAATCTAAAACTGTTCTAAAATTAAAAGTTTACTTTAAAAATAGGGAAGGAAAAAACTGGTATATTTAAAATTTTTCTCTTTATTAGGTAACAATAAAACTGTGTTACCTAAAAGATAGGATAAATGTAAATGCTCAAAAATAGTGACATCAGAAATTAAAACTTCCAATTCAAGCACTGGTTTTGATGCATTTCAAAGATAGCTACATCATAGTAGGGGACATTTGTTGAATGAGTTCATTTCTTCAGTGTCTGGTATTGAGGACTTGTCCCATAAAAATTCACATTATTCAAGGTTTACGGGTCCACACTATAATAAGCAAGTCCCTTGCCTTAAGGAGCTCATGTCATAAAATCACATATAATATTCAACGATGTTCTACATTGAACATAAGCAGTTTACTAAATAATATTTCAAATAATTAAGTGTTGGTTCTATTAAGAAGGGGGAGATATTCATACTAAGTTTCTTAGGAAAGTATTAGTCAAGAGGATATGACCTGAGAGGGGAGATATGACCTGAGAAATGTCTTGGGGAAAATATGAAAAAAATGGAGAAGGTGAGGGTGTCCCTTGACTTGAAGAACAACTTGAGAACAAGCAAGGGCACGAGTATGATTGTGGCTGTTCAAGAAACAGTGAAAACAACCTGACTCAGAAAGTTGAAAAGAGTGAACCTGTCTAATCCTGATACAAATTATCAGTATAGAAATATCACTGGTCTTGAACAGAGAAGCAGCAAGGAGATGCACTGAGAAAGACAACCTGGAAGATGGGTATGCGATGTAGTGTGAGACAAAGGATGTGGGGACTCGGCAGTAGCTGGGGTAAGGTGGGAGAAGCCCCAGGGGAGAAGCTGGCAGATCTGGCAGTTGGCATGCCTCTTGGATTAGTGATGGCAGATGACAGCAAGGGGTTCAGCTTGTGCAACTAGGAGGATGCTCATAACATTATCCAATCCGTGCAGTCATTGACTAATTCATTTGAAGAAGATTATGTCAGATATAAGAAAAAAAAACCCCAGGATGGATTGCTTCCTTAGGGGTAAGGCAATGAGCTCAATTTGGTTACTTGCAGATCTCAGGAAATTAGCAATGGCTCAAGGAAGAAGGCTTTAGAAGCAATTTTGAATCATGTTTCTTCCTAGAAATTTCTTAAAGAAATACTTTAAAATGTGTAAGAAATTATGGCTTCAGTTTCTCTGGCTCATGTCATTATAAGGTTTACTGAATTCCTGTAGAGTAAGATGACTTTGAAATATGCCTTCTTTAACAGTGACTAAGGCCACTAGACAGCAATGAGAGATGAGTCAGCCTGGTGCTTAACTTCTTAAATGAAAAGCGGGTGAGTGAAGCATGACCTAAATCTTGTCAAAGTTCATAATTGAGTTTGTCCATGTGTTACTATGGGTTTTCATCTCAAGGCATTTAATCTGGTTTAAATTCCATAGTTCTACTTCTCTTTCTTCACTTAGATTTTCCCCAAATTCACCGCTGAGATGGATGAAGAGGCAGGCTTGAGGGCTCCCCTACAGAGTTGCAGGGAAGGAGCAGTCCAAGGGCTGTTGCCTCCAACCTCACCAGCTCAGTGGCACGGTTGCACACATGTGCAAGAGGAATTATTTTTAGGCCTTTTTTCTTGAAGACTGTCATCTTATGGAGCAACTAGATCAAAGACTATTGTTAAATGAGAAATATGAATCAGAGTAAGCTGAAACAAATACATTTACAAATTTATATGTGTACATATATATATATATATAAACAAACCATAAAATAATGAAGAAATGAAACAATTTTCAGCAAGCAGGTAAGAATTTATAAATCTAAAGTGAATATTGTCCATTTAGTGGGAGGAAAACAAAAAGTGTCAATTTCTTTAATTCTAGTGTCTCTGACCTTGCTTCCAAACATAACATTCCACATTTCCAACAGGAAAAAACAGTTTGTAGCTGATTGGAATGTAATAAAATGTGACCATTGGGATGTACGAGTCAGTGATATGAAGAATGGAACATGCACAGAGCTCTGTTCTGAGAATGGTGTGCAGTGCCAGGCAGACAAAATGTGGAGGCCAGAGTAGAGGAGAGCCCTCTCTAGGGTCACACGGGAGCCAGGGGCTTCATGCTCCACCTGGAGAACTTTCAGTGGTTCTCACCCTGCTTGTGCATCTTAACCTCTTGGGGCCCCAGCATCTGCATTTCCCACACTGTCCCTCCCAGGGGATGTAGTAGAAGCAGGTCAGGGCACCAGTGTAGACAGCTTGTTAAAATGTACATTGCTGGCTCCTCCCCTATCATTTCTGACCCAGTAGATCTAGGGTAGAGCCTGGTCATGTGCATTTCCAACAAGTTCCAGGTAATGCTGTCCTGGGACCACATTTGAGAACCACTCCTTTAGAATCAAGCCACCTGGTTCAAATTCGTTGTCAGTCTATGTTAATGGGTGACTTCAGGCAAATTATTTGACTTCTCTAAGTCAACCTGTCTATTTTGAGATGGAGGAGACAATAAGACCTAACTACCAAGGTCGATATGAGGACCGAGCAAGGGAAACTAGGAGCCGGTCAGCCGCTGCCCACGCCTGGCCCCCTTGCCTGTGTCTGCCTGGCCTTGAGCTAAGGACAGTGGTTGTATTTTTAATGGGCTGCTTACAAGGAAAAGAAGGGAGGAAGGAGGAAAAATATGGGGGGTAGAAAAGAAGCAGCAGCTGAGACTGTATATGGCAACAAGACTAAAATATTTACTATTTTGGAGTCACAGAAAAGAATTGCCAGCCCCTGAGTTATAACTTATAAAGAGTTTGGAAGCATCCATAATATTTCTGGCATTCAATGAACATTAGTTGTCACTGCAATGAATTCCCCTTTACTTAGGTCTCTGTCGTCCAGGTAGCCCAAAGTAGAATATTTACCATTCTCTTACACAAGGCAGCCTGTGGTAGGGGTAAACACAGAAACACTGCTCTGGTAATAGCAGTAGTAGCAATAATAAAAATAATAATAAATGTACTAACAGTAGATGAGGAGCGGAGGTGACTTCATTACTATCTCTTTAGCTATACTGGATTGGGAAGTAAAAATACATATTTAAAAATGAGACTTCTGGTTCAAAACATGTTTACCACCCCCCTTAGGAAGAGCCCTGTCAGGTCCGGCCATGCAGTCTCCTGGAACTGTCCTCAGAGCCTTGCAATAGCCTCCAAAGGTTATCAATGATGGCGTGTCTCTCTTTTTTGAAGGTGGAGGTGTAGTCATTTTTTAAATATAAGAATTATTCAAAACCCAGTTCATTGATAAGAGAAGGCCACATCAGGAAATGTGGGGCAATGTGTCTTGAACAATAGGCAATTCCTAATACATACACTTTTTACAGTGTGTTGAGCAATAGCAGCCGACTTGTACTGAGCGTGATGCCCCACGGTGATGCAGAGGGAGCCCATAGGGCTGTGGGAGAGAGGGGCACCGTTCCGTCATGCAGAGAGAAAGAGAGAAAAATGCATTTATTTTAAGGAATTGGCACATGAAATTATGAAAGGTGACAAGTCTAAAGTCTGCAGGGACTAGCACATGGGAGACCTAGGGACGAGTTGATGGTGTCACTCAAGTTGGAAGGCTGTCTGCTGGCAGAATTCTTTCTTGCTGGGAGAGGTCAGTCTTTTGTGCTATTTAGACCTTCAACTGTTTGGGTGAGGCCCTCCCACATTACAGAAGGCAATTGGCTTCACTCAAAGTCCACCAATCTGAACACTAATCTCATCCAAAACCACCCTCCCACAAACATCCAGAATAACGTTTGACCAAATATCTGGGCATGATGGCCTTGCCCAAAGGATACATAAAACTAACCATCATAAATCCTGCTTTTGCCAGACACAAGATATGCAGTGGTAAATAGAACACCATCTCTGTCGCTGATGAGCTCACGGCCTCCAAAACAAAACTAGCCTTTTGTCTAACATGCGGCGGAAGCTTGTAACCTTTCTGACAGCCCAGTCACAGCTGAACTCCCTTCTCTGAAGGATACGTTTCATACACATAAATTTTGCATATGATTGTAGGAAGAACGTCTCCCAGTCACCCTGCTGAGGCCATCCTCAGGGAGCTTTCTGGAGGTCACCCCCCCTACCCCCACGGGTGCCCATGCTGCGCTCTACGTGTTGTGTGTCTATACTCAGAGACAGAAAGGGCTCACTTCCTAGCTGGCTGCTGCAGATACGTAGCCCAAACAGTCACACATCGATTTTAGATATAGGCTAAATGTTTTCAATTACATGTACTATCTGGATTTTAAAGACTGTCAGGTGAAGGATCTTTTAACAAATAAAGGGTCTCTCTAGTGGATTTAATATTGTTAAAACCCTTGAATAGTGTCAAATAAGAATTTTTGACATTTTCCACAACTTTTTTTTAAAGTAATAAACAATTATTATTATTATATGTTGCAAAGAATGAAACAACATACACGTCTAGACATACATGAAAGTTAAAGGAGTAATAACTCAGCTCAGGCCCTAGTCCAGCAGGGGGTACCTGATCTCCCTATCAGTGAGGGAGACTAGTTTCCCCGGATAGGAAATGTGGGGAAACCATTTCAGGCTGAAGAAACAGCGCTGTGCCGAGCCGCAGGGTCACAAAACAACACGCTGATCGCTGATGCATTTCCCAGGCACATTTCCTTATTATTAACTTTCCGGATTTGCCTCAGTTGCATTTATAGTGGCAAGGAATGAGTATTTTAAGTTTGCCATTTCAATACGCGAGGCTTCTCACCGAAATTATGTTTATAAAATATGAAATATTCTAAACTTCTGTTGAATTACGTACACCTGAAATATTTAATGACTATCCAACTGATTTTAAAATAATGCTCACCTAATATCAAGTCAGGTCCTTTTTTATATATAATTTATTTTGGTATCATTAATCTACAATTACATGTGCAATATTATGGTGATTAAAGTACCCCCTTCATCAGGTCCCCCCGCCAACCCCATTAGAGTCACTGTCCATCACTGTAATGAGATGCTATAGAATCACTACTTGTCTTCTCTGAGTTGTACAGCCCTCCCTGCGTCCCCGCAGCATTACGTCTGCTGATTGTAATGCCCCTTTATCCCCCTTGTCCCTCCCTTCCCACCCATCCTCCTCAGTTCCCTTCCCTTTGGTAGCTATTAGTCCACTCTTGGGTTCTGTGAGTCTGCTGCTGTTTTGTTCCTTCAGTTTTTTTTTTCTTTGTTCTTATACTCCACATATGAGTGAGATCCTTTGATATTTGTCTTTTCCGCTGGGCTTATTTCACTGAGCATAATACCCTCTAGCTCCATCCATGTTGTTGCAAATGGTAGGATTTGTTTTCTTCTTATGGTTCAATAATATTCCATTGTGTATATGTACCTCATCTTCTTTATCTATTCATCTACTGATGGATACTTAGGTTGCTTCTATTTCTTGGCTAATGTAAATAGTGCTGTGATAAACATAGGGGTGCATCTGTCTTTTTCAAACTGGGTTCCTGCATTCTTAGGGTAAATTCCTAGGAGTGGGATTCCTGGGTCAAATGGTATTTCTATTTTGAGTTTTCTGAGGAACCTCCATACTGCTTTCCACAATGGTTGAACTAATTTGCATTCCCACCAGCAGTGTAGGAGGGTTCCCTTTTCTCCACATCCTTGCCAACATTTGTTGTTGTTTGTATTTTGGATGTTGACCATCCTCACTGGTGTGAGGTGATATCTCATTGTGGTTTTAATTTGCATTTCTCTGATGATTAGCAATGTGGAGCATCTTTTCATGTGCCTGTTGGCCATCTGAATTTCTTCTTTGGAGAAGTGTCTATTTATGTCCTCTGCCCATTTCTTAGTTGGATTATTTGCTTTTTGTTTGTTAAGGTGCGTGAGTTCTTTATATATTTTGGATGTCAACCCATTATCGGATACGTCATTTATGAATATATTCTCCCATACTGTAGAATGTCTTTTTGTTCTACTGATGGTGCCGTTTGCTGTACAGAAGCTTTTCAGCTTGATATAGTCCCACTTGTTCATTTTTGCTTTTATTTCCCTTGCCTGGGGGGATATGTTCATGAAGAAGTCACTCATGTTTATGTCCAAGAGATTTTTGCCTATGTTTTTTCCTAAGAGTTTTATGGTTTCATGACTTACATTCAGGTCTTTGATCCACCTTGACTTTACCTTTGTGTATGGGGCTAGACAGTAGCCCAGTTTCATTCTCTTACATGTAGCTGTCCAGTTTTTCCAACACCAGCTGCTGAAGAGGCTGTCATCTCCTCATTGTATATCCAAGGATCCTCCATCATATATTAATTGACCATAAATGTTTGGGTTAATGTTTGGATTTTCTATTCTGTTCCACTGGTCTGTGGGTCTGTTTTTGTGCCAATACCAAATTGTCTTGATTACTGTGGCTTTGTAGTAGAGCTTGAAGTCAGGGAGCATAATTCCCTGTTTTATTCCTCCTTCTCAGGATTGCTTTGGCTATTCGGGGTCTTTGTGGTTCCATATGAATTTTAGAATAATTTGTTCCAGTTCATTGAAGAAAGCTCTTGATAGTTTGATAAGGGTTGCATTGAATCTGTAGATTGCTTTAGGTAGTATAGCCATTTTGACAATATTTTTTCTTTCTAGCTAAGAGCATGGGATGCATTTCCATTTGTTAGTGTCTTCTTTAATTTCTCTTAGAAGTGTCTTGTAGTTTTCATGGTATAGGTCTTTCACTTCCTTGGTTAGGTTTATTCCTAGGTATTTTATTCCTTTTGATGCAATTGTGAATGGAATTGTTTTTCTGATTTCTCTCTCTGTTAGTTCATCGTTACTGTATAGGAAAGCAACAGATTTCTGTGTGTTAATTTTGTATCATGCACCTTTGCTGAATTCAGATATTAGTTCTAGTAGTTTTGGAGTGGAGTCTTTAGGGTTTTTTATGTACAATATCATGTCATCTGCAAAGTGACAATTTGAGTTCTTCTTTATCAATCTGGATGCCTTGTATATCTTTGTTTTGTCTGATTGCCGTGGCTAGGACCTCCAGTACTATGTTGAATAACAGTGGAGAGAGTGGGCATCCCTGTCTTGTTCCCGATCTTAGATGAAAAGCTTTCAGCTTCTCACTGTTAAGTATGATGTTAGCTGTGGGTTTGTCATATATGGCCTTTTTGATGTTGAGGTACTTGCCCTCTATACCCACTTTGTTGAGAGTTTTAATCATGAATGGGTGCTGAATTTTGTCAAATGCTTTTTCAACATCTATGGAGATGATCATGTGGTTTTTCTTCTTCTTTTTGTTGATGTGGTGGATAATGTTGATGGATTTTCGAATGTTGTACCATCCTTGCATCCCTGGGATGAATCATGGTGTATGATCCTCTTTGGTATTAGAGTGATGCTGGCTTCATAGAATGAGTTTGGAAGTATTCCCTCCTCTTGCATTTTTTGGAAAACTTTAGAGAATGGGTATTATTTCTTCTTTATATGTCTGCTAGAATTCAGAGGTGAATCCATCTGGCCCGGGGGTTTTGTTCTTGGGTAGTTTTTTGATTACCGATTCAATTTCATTGCTGGTGATTGGTCTGTTTAGTTTTTCTGTTTCTTGCTTCGTCAGTCTTGGAAGGTTGTGTTTTTCTAAGAAGTCCATTTCTTCTAGGTTTTCCAGCTTCTTAGCATATAGATTCGCATAATATTCTCTTATAATTCTTTGTATACCTGTGGGGTCTGTCGTTATTTTCTTTTCTCATTTCTGATTCTACTTATGTGTTTAGATTCTCTTTTTCTCTTAATAAGTCTGGCTAGGGGTTTATCAATTTTGTTTATTTTTTCAAAGAATTGGCTCTTTTTTTCATTGATTTTTTTTCTATTGTTTTATTCTTCTCAATTTTATTTATTTCTTCTGTGATCTTTATTATGTCCCTCCTTCTGGTGACTTTGGACCTCATTTGTTCTTCTTTTCCCAATTTCAGTAATTGGGTCTTTAGACTATTCATTTTGGATTGTTATTCCTTAGATTGGCTTGGATTGCAATATACTTTTCTCTTAGAACTGCCTTTGCTGCGTCCCACAGAAGTTGTGGCTTTGTGTTGTTGTTGTCATTAGTCTTCATATATTCTTTGATTTCTGTTTTGATTTCAGTACTCTTATTTTATTTGAAACAAATCTCAGAACTGATGGTTTCTCTGGGACTTCAGCCTGCAGTCAATGTCTCTAAAAAGGGACATTTAATTATTGTATCTTTGCCAAATGGCTATTGTCTGCATTTCTCAAAAAATTTTTTTACCTGAGTACTCCATCTCTTTTAATCATATTTTCAAAGAGCATTTATCTGTTTATTAAATCATTCCTTTTTTAATTTGTATTACTACACACCTTTTTATTTTGAATAAAAGAGTATATGCATGACATTACTAAGCTGTGCTTCTTAACCAAATGGTTATTCTAGTTAAAACCCTATTCCAATAAACAGTGATTCTCACTGGCCTGTCAGGTCTGAGGTTATAATACAGAAGGTCTGCTTCTGAAACCCCACAGGGAACAGAAATAATTTCCTTATGAACACACATAGGTGACTTCACTCCCCATAAAAAGTGCTATAGTTTGTTCATTTCTTTTAAGAAGAAGGATACGATATCATGGGTGTCTTTTTTTGCAGGCCCCTTGGTTTGGTTTCTTAAAAGGGCACAGGCTGACTTACAGAGTGCTTTCTGGAGATACAGCCTCAGCAGACGGGAAGGCGTAACCCAGCAACAAAGAATCGATTTCAGCTGCAATCTATTCCTTGCTCCCTGGGTTTGTGCCCCTGTGGTGTGCGCTCAGGGAGTGCTCTCAGGGTATATCTGTGTGTCCAGGAGGTATGTATTGGTTCTTGGGTCTGTGGGCAGGGGTGGGGCGGGGGGACGGGCATGCAGAGAGCAGGGGAGGTGGATGAACTACATGACCAGCCTGGGAAAGAGGAGACTAGGCAGCTCTCACTGCCTCCTAGCCAGAGTTGTCTTCAAGCACAACTCCATGCACCCTCACCCTGTGCACCCCTAGTAGTGCTCCCCTACCACATGCTCCCCCAGCAGTGTGTCCCCACCAGTGCACCGCACCCTGTGCCTACTACCCCATGCTCCCCTACCCCATACTCCCTTACCCCATGCTCCCTTACCCATGCTCCCCTACCCCATGCTGCCCTACCCCATGTTCCTCCATCCCATGTTCCCCAACCTGTGTTCCCCTGCCTGTACATGCCCATCCTATGCTCTCCCACCCCACGTCCTTGAAGCCTAAGCCTCTTGGCTGAAGCTGCTATTGGCTAACCCCCCTAAAGAAGCCAGATGCTGCTTTTAATCAAGTAAATGACCACTATCAATGACTTAAATGTTTTGGCTGTTTTCTTAACCTGAGAGGAAAACATCACCTGACTTGTTTTACACTTCTGGAACCAAACTAAAATCTCCTCCATTTGAAATTCAGTCAACACAACTGGTTGGCAGTATATGAGCCTTCCAAACCTGGGCATATCTTTGTTCCCTCACACCCACACACCTTCCTTGTTTCTTTGCGGATTGTACTGAATACACAGGTAGAAAAAGGGAGACTCCGATCCCCAGTTCATTTTTGCACAATGGAAGTTCTTGGCCCCAAAATAAGTCTGGGATGAAGGCTGGAAAGTACATTTCATGTGCAAACTCTGAAGTGTTTTTTTGACTTTGTGAGAAGTGGGGGGAAGAAAAATCATAGCAGATTGAGCGGATTTAGGTCGGTGACTACGAACGCTGGGTCTAAAGGGCTGCTGAGCTTATTTGCTCTTAAGGCCACTTGACTGTGTCAAAGCCCGCTCGCCTTCACAGGGCACTTTGCTCTGAGAAATGTGTGCCCAGGGAGCACAGTGACAGCCAGAGCCTCTGACACGCGTGGCCCATGGGTGTAGAAGGAAACCCTGCAGACACACATTCCATTCTGAAAGACCAGTACAGCCACCCAGCGCTCACAGGAGCAGTTGGGCTGCTGCACGGCTGGTGCCCACTGAGAAGTTCAGGGCATGGCTCCTACAGGTCCTTTCTAGGGCAAAGGATGGTGTGTCTACCAAGTCGCTTTGATGAGCACTGTGGAGCCGTGCGCTGATGAAAGTCCCAAGAACCGTTGCTGGACTGTTCCTGATACTGAGAGAATGTATGCTGAAGATGTAGGGGACATTTGTAGCCCTACACATCGTGCTGCTGCCAAAGAAACTCTGTAGGATGGATTTGCCCATTGATTTTAAGTGGGCCGAGTAGATTGTCAATTTGGTCAGTTAGAATCTGTATCAACTAGTTTGGAAAATATTTGCTCGTTTTTGTTTGTTTCTTTGTTTTTGTTGTGACAACAAGCTTCCTAGTCTAGCTTGACATGAACATAATTTTCTTCCTGTTATGTATTTATTTATTTTTTGAATTACAAAACTCTGTGGCTCATGTTTGAGAGGTTTCCAAAGAAAGCCATGTTTAGCCAATGGGCTCACGCTTTGTCTCCTTCAAAGGAAAAGAGAGAAAAGAAATGGTTCCAATCACATTAGCCTTTAGAGTGTTTGGAAAGCAGCAGATGGAATTTACAGGAGGAAAAAATACCATCCCAAGATAGTTTTCCAATCATTTATACTTGTTGCCAGTAAACTCCTGACTCAATACAGCCTTTTTGGTTGCTAAGTTCTGAGAGCTTTAGAGGTGTCACGCATGAAAAAATAATGCTGTGTTTTGGCTGAGCAGTTTTGAACAAAGGAACAGAAGAACAGAACCCAGCACCTGGGGTGTCTAAATTTCCGCCTGAGTTTGTTTAGATGATTTACTCTACCAGGTGACATTCCTTGCTGCCATGGCCGCTTGCTCGTGCAGCCTTGGAGGACCAGATTTGTGAGGTGTGAGCTTCTGTCATGGAGATGCAGGCACCTATCGGTTTCTCAACTCAGGATACATGTAACCGAAATCCTCCTTCCTACTTGTGAGTGTCAGTGACAATCCAACACTGGAACATAATCTCCTCCGAAGGCTCCTTCTGAGTCCATTTGGAGAATTCCTTGGGCCTCCTCCCTTGAGAAGAGCATTGTAATCACACAACCTGTCTAAAAGCTACCTGGTCATTTTTGACCACGTCAAAATTCAGATCCATTAGATAGAACATAAACTCCCAAATACTTTTAAATTACATTTGTAATTTTTAACTGTTTGTAAAATGCCTGTCACAGTGCCATACCCATAATGACAATAATGAAGTACATTCTAATTCCCTGTCCCAAATTCTGTAATAACAACTGATGTTACTAGCCTGTATATTGAAAACATTTTGTTGTTTAGAGTTTTCTGGCTATGTTATAATTCCTACACAAATTATTTGTTAGAATTAGGCAAGTGTGGAATAACAGATGAGCAGTTTTTTAAATGTTTGCTTCTAGCACTTACTGGTTTTCCGTATCCTGAACTGAATTATAAACCAAAGCTGACTTCACAAGATGATTGCAGTCCATACATTCATGTACCCTTCTCAAAATAAAAGCATAGCATTAGTGCATGCAAGACACTGAATACATCTCAGCCAAGTCTTCTCAAGCTTATAAAATCCAAACCTGCCTGGGTGACCGTAGATCACGGCTATATTTGGAGCCCTGTACATTGTGTGACTCTGGAATGAGCCGCGCCTGCTTTAACAGGGAGAGGTGCTCACCGGAACAAGCAAAACAATATCCCATGGAAAAAAGCAAGGATTTTTTTGCTCTTTCTTTCCCATTATGAGCTCAGAATTCTGGGGAAAATAAAGAATAAGACCAAAGTCTAACCAGATTTACAAGCAGGGCCAAGTCCAGGTCCCATCCACCATCTCAGGGTCTTTGGTCTTATTCTGGCACTCAGCATGTGCCAGGAAAGAGCTTTAAGAAAAATCCCTATATTTCTCTCTTTTGAAATGTGAGATGAATGATTTCTACTGTTCCCAAGTATCTGAGTGAGCAAATATTCCAAACTTTATCACTCTCCCTCTTACTTGTCATAAGATATATATATATATGTACTTCTACATATATGTGTATATATGTGTGTGTGTACACATATCATGTACATGAATATTCATGTACCATACACATATAGATCACACACATATATATACACATGTTTATTCACACACATGTTGAAACATACATATACTGAAAACCTCTGCAGCATTTCTAACATAGAATCTAGTATCTGGGCTCTCCCTGACCACCCTCAACCACTACCAAGGATATTCTCCTACCAGGTAGTCAGGGTGGAGTTCCTGGAGGGGACAGAGTATGCACCAGGCTTTTAAAGAAGTGCTACTTTACATTAATGACGAGAGGAGAGACAGGCATGAACTAGATGAGGAATTTTTCAGGATATATTTAACTGACAATGGCTTAATATCAGAATTGTGAAGAATACTTAATAGCAAACAAAAAAAGATTCTGATTATGTAAAGTTCAAAAACACTCACAAGTGAACTGTATGTCATTAAGGAGATGAAGTTGTAAAGAAAAGGAGTGACAACTTTTAAATCCAAGGCACGGCTATCTTTGAAGATGGATCATGAAAGGAAAGGGTTGTGCAGCTACCCTCCTTCTACAACTTGGAAACTGAGACCCTGAGTCAAGGGAGCTGACCCAATGCCCATGCTCTACGAAGGGAGAGTCTGCAAAGCAAAGGGGAGGAGGAGCCTGGGCAGCATTGGAGTATACAAGGGGTGGCCGACCTGAGGAAGCGAGGGTGCACAACTTAAGGTGAGATATATTCCTGGTTGTGTCTGAATCTTTAGGTGGTGGTGTTTCCAAGAAACAATGTGGCAACTTTGCTTCTCCTGTATATTGAAAGCAGCCAAAGTGATCAGAACTTTACAGGCGTCAAGAAAGCTTCAAGAACAGTCCTTACTTGCTTTTGGCATGAATACAAACTCCCATGTCGTTTTTCTGTTTGGTAAATAGGAAACAAAACAGCACATATTCTGAAAAGATTTACTTACTTGGTATCCATCATCCCTTTTTACTTATAATTGGTTGTGAGAGGAATTCTGTGTCACAGTGCCATAACGATGCAAGCTATAACTGTGCTTTCTTGTTCCAAAATAAAAAGTCAATTAAAAATTTTATGCATGAGAAGCATTGCCCTTAAATTTTCTGAAAGATTTCAAATATTACCTCCTTAGCTACAAAACCAGAAAATAGTTCTTCAGGAGACTTGCTTCTAATTTTTATTTTCTAGGAATATAGAAACTTTCCTAAGTATGGTGTCAAAAGAGTTCGTTAAATGAAAATGTCTCCTTTGCTTTCAGCAGCTTTTTTCTTTGCTTTATTAATGGGAGATTCTGATTCTCCAAAACCTATCATTTTTATAACCCATATTACTTATTTCCCTATATTCATATTTTGATGCTACAGCAAAGGTGGATTCAGGGGCTAAGTGGACAGCGTAAGTTATTGCAGCTTGTATGAGACACAAATTGACGTTGCATCTGTGTGAAAACTGTGTTGTTAAGGCATAGCAAAAGCCCTAAAAAACGGCAATACCCTTGGACATGGTCATTCTATGCCTAGGAATGTATCATTAGGAAAGAACCAGAAATGTGATTAAAGATTTGTAAGCCAGCATAGGTATCATAGGTATTTATATACTAACAAAAAGTATAAACAGCTACACTGTGCAGCAATAGGTAAATAATAAAATAAGTTATAGTTCAGTCATACAAAGTAGCATTTTATAGCCATTAAAATAGCCTTCAAGGAATAGTTAATGGCACAGAAAATGCTCCTGGAATAATATAAAGTGAAACAAAATAGAAATCAAAACCCTGTGGACCTAATGATACCAATTATGGAAAAACACATCTATACAGGAAGAAAAAGACAATATACTAAAACAAATATAATAAAGTAGCAAAAATTTCTAGGTAGTGAAATTATAGTGATTCTTATTTTTCATCTTTCCCCTCATTTCCCAAATTTACATCTACATCTACAGTCTTGTTATTCTGCTAATAAAATCATTTTTTCAAAAAATAGTTACTTTGGTAGAGAAGGAAGCAAACTTCTGCTATAAGGATAGGCATTATATCTAAAGTCAAATCTAGTTGTTTGATACAGAAACCCCACTGTAGTATTTCAGAACTTACTGTACCAAGGCAGTAGATGGAATCAGCTGTGAACATGCATCCGTGTATATGTGTCAGTGTATCTGTGTGTGTATGTGAGTGTGCATTTAAGAAGAGAAGGCCAGGAGAGAGCAGAACAAAAGAGTGACAAACACAAGCATTGAAATCAGGATGCCCACCCCCACCCCCTACCCCAGGGCTGGTAATCTTCATTCTGTTGCTTGTTAACGCTGTGATCACAGACAAGTCTCATCTGTAAAGCTGGGATAATTGCAGTTATTAACAAGACAATAGTGAGTTCATGTGAGGATTAATATAATGTCTGGTTTGAGGCAAGCTCGCAGTTGATGGTGCCCATCACTCTGATCAGGAGAGGCCAGTCTAGTTCAGGTCTCCAGGTCCTCACTACAGCAAATGTGACAGGTGTCAGCCCAGCCTCTACCTCCTCCTTGTACCAACCAACACATTGTCATGTTCTCATTTGACTGCCTGACTCTCTCCAGAAACCAAAGGGCTGAGCCTGCTGGGGTGGAAGAGGGAGGAGAGGGCAGGACAAGCCCCAATGACAATTCCTAGGGAAGAGCTCCTTTGCCCCAGTATACCACAGGCCACTGCAGCACTACACAGAGCGAACTCAGAGGTGAGACATTAAAGGCATTCAGTTTGTGGGACCACAGGATAGCTTTAGGAATACATTTAAGAATACTTAGAAGAGTCGATTTCTCCGTGGATTAATGAAGCCACATAATTAATTAATTAATCAACATTTTCAGCACATGAGGCAAAATACAAATTACACATAGAATATACGTTAATCTGAGTAATACGTCATTAATCTGAAATATAGATACTGGAATCATATTTATGTATGTGATCATACACCTAGAACATTAATTACCAAAATACATAGCTAAGACCCGGGGTATACACAAACACAACTCCACACAGGACAAAAATGCTTCCAAAAGTCAAAATCTGGGCATGGATACTGAGGCCATTTACCAGGCACTCTCAGTTAGATACCATTGATGGACACTTGGGGTCTGGGGAGGACACCGTGGAGTGCTGGCAAAGCCGTCCAGGACTGAAGTCCCTAGACCCCCAGATCACCCACAGCCAGAGGGCCCTGCCATAGGTCACACCCCCTGCTCAGGGTCAGTTAGCATCCAATGAGTGGTGAATGGGAGTGTGTAGAGTGGGGATAACTGAGACTGGGCCACCTCAGAGCACCTTGCAGGCTCACAAAGCCCTGATGGACACCCACACACCCAGCTGCACTCTCTGACCCTGTGGCCTTCACTCTCCCACATGTATCTATCCAGTTGCACCCTCAGTGACCTCCTTGCACATGAAATCTGTCCCAGCACCTTGGGACACCTGCCCCACCACCTGATTTTCCAGTCCACATGAAATTAGAAGTAGTGTATTAGAATGGCTAAACTGGTACTTCTACAAGCAGGAAATGTCACCCAGAATTCTGGTGGAAAGAGCAGGACAGCAACTAACAAGAACTATGAAAAATGGAACATAAAAGTAAAAAAATATATTAAAGCCATTTTTATAGCTATAAATAGTTCTATGTAACTCAGTATTCCTTCAGGAGCTAGAAACTTTCTTTGATAATTAATACTGATTATGAGATATAAAGAAATGATTTAATTATTCTCACTTATATTTGAATAAGCAAGGAACCATGTGATAACCTTTTCTGTATTTTCTTCAGAAAGTCGTTTACAAAAAAATGTGAGAAGTGATGTTCTGGTACAGTAAAAGAAAGGATGATGATTTCTAAAAGATTCTAGGTAAATGGATATTTATATGGATAATCTAATGGGCTTGTCTCATCTTACACTATACACAAAGATTATTTTCAAGTGGATTTCAGATTCAAATATAAAAGAAAAAATACAGCTTTTTGAAGAAATCATAGAATTTCTTAATGACCTTAAACAAAACAAAAATTACTTACCTAAGTCCTGAGATAAGCTAACCATAAAAGACGAAGTATGATAAATTAAACCACATCAAGATAAATTACTTGGATTCACCATCACAGAGAGAATGATAGAGTAAGCCACGTAATATTTGACAAAGGACTTATACCCAAAATACATAAAGAGCTCGTACACATCACTAAGAAATAGAAAACTCAGATGGGGATCCAAGTAGCCACTAAGCCTATGAAAAAACAGTTTCATTAGTCACCAGTGAAATGGCAATTAAAACCACAATGTGAAAGCACTGAAATGAAAAAGGCAAAAAATACTAAACACTGTTTAGGATGTAATGGGAACTCATACATTGCCTGGACCAATGTAAATTGTGACTCATTTGGAAACTGTCAGAACCTAGTAAGACTAAATAATTTCATATTCAATGACTCAAAAATCCCACCCCCAGGTCAATCGTCCCCAGAGTAGCACACATGTTTTCATCAAAAGGCATGTACAAGTGTAACTATTTGTACAGTGTAACTATTTGTAATAGCCAGAAACTGGACATTGTCTCACTATCCACCTGCAGTGGATTGGAAGAAGAGATTGTGCTACGTGCACACAATGGAATACTATAATGCAATGTGAATGAAACACATGGATGAATCTCACAAACATAATAGGAAGGAAAGAAACCAGTCACGACAGGCTGGTACAATAGGATGTACAAGAACCTAATCTAAACTGTTAGAAGTCAGAGCTATGGTTCCCATATTGGGAAGTGGTGACTAGAAGGGGGCCTGAGTGGGGGCTACTCTGCTTCTTGATTTAGATGCTGTCTACATGAGGACATTAGATTTGTGGAAATTTCTTTACAATATGTGTAATTTCTTCTATGTACAATGCACTTCAATAAAAAGTTAAGGGGTAGTGGCCCCACAATGATTAGAATTTGATTTCTGCAGAACTCATTTAGAGCGAGATGTTACAGTACTTTAGGTGGAGTTAGTTCAAGAAAAAAGGAATGACAGGACGGGGGTTGACTGTGACCTCCAGGCTTACCCTCTCCTCTTCTCCAGTGCCCCCAACAAAGGCTGTCCGTTATGGCTTGGAAGGTCACTGAAGGACAAATGTCAGCAGTGTAGTTTCACAGAGAAAGCCTGGAGTGAGCTGACAGGCTTGTAGGCTTGTATGCTTAGTAGACTGACTGCCTTTCTCTAGTTTGGACAAGAAATTAAGAAATTGTGATTTAAAAACTAAAGTGAAAATTAACAAATGCAAAAATTCAGAATTGTTATTATAGAAACTATGAATTGACCTAAACATCACACTAAGCATTTCATGACTCTTTTACTCCCTCTCATTCTTAGGAAAGTCAAGTTTGAGGTTTAGGCAACTGTGTTTGAAGAGTGTGCCTGTGTGCTTGTGTCTGTGTGTGTGCGTAGGTGGGGAACCTCTTTCTTTGACTACATGGGGATTGAGGGACTTCCATTACCCCTTTTTCAGTTTTGCTTAGATGACCGCCAGGGTGGATGAACTCTCCTGTTGTTGGCACTTTGGAGAAATTTTGAGTGGATGCTTCTTTTTACTGTCTTGGCCATGTATTTTCATGCATGAATGACAGGGTACCGTTGGCCAGGTCTGCAGCATTTAACAGAATCAGTCCATAATGAAACAGTTCAGCAGAAGGGCAGATAGATAGGTCAAGTTTTGGCTGAATTCCTCATGGCCATTACCCATAGTTGTTTAAGTGAAGTTGGTCAGAACACTGGTCCACATTAGGACTTTGTAAAGCTTGCTTTGGAAGGAAGAAATAATGTGGTGTTATGTTTAAAAATCATAAATGGAAAATGGAGTTTCCCAGAGTCCTGGGCAGTGCTGTGACAAGGAAGGAGTGTCTGAGGCTGGTTAGGTGCTGCCCTGGTGGGAACTCTCTGGGGAAAGGGTCACGGCCCACACGGAAAATGCCCATACCCTCTGAGCCTCCCGTGGCCCACCGTGCAGCTGGAGGCAGGCTTGCTTACTTGTCCTTTGCTGAAGGAAACTGTCATTACACATCCCCCCCAGACACTCAATACACACAGCTTGGACCAATGAGGCCGCTCTGCCCTCTAAACACCCACCACCTGTGCTGGACATTTTTCAATCTAAATAGCTCCCTGCCATAAACGTGCACCTGGGAGCCCGGGCAGCTTTTATTTTCCCAGCAAATGGCTTCTTTTCTTTGTTTTGTTTTGTTTTGTTTTTCCTCAAAGTCCTCTGAGAAAAGGAGTAATAAAAATCCACTCAAGATGAATTTCAAAGCAATTACCTCTCACTTTCTCAAGATCCCATCTGGGACAAGACACTTGGAGCTAAACTTAGAAAAAGAATCCTCCAAAAGCTATTCCCAGCAGTGGCTGGTGGCTCTCATTCGTTCCTGCTGCAGGAGAGGCCAGGTTCCACTCACAGGTGTGTCCAGGAAGATGCACGCCGCTGCAGAGCACGGTGTTCCTATCCACCTTGCAAATGAGGAAATGTTCATCCTGTGAGTGCCCCTCTCACTGACACATCTGTGTGACCCTCTCTACTGTCCAGGTGACAGTGTAGGCCCAGAAGATACCTTTCATGGTGTCTTGCCAATGGGTTTCAACCCCGGGACAAGTTCACTATGGATTCAATGAGACCAAAAAATGACAATGGAGCATTCTTGGGGTGAAAGGTTTATACTCAACTTTATTCCCACAGTGGCAGATCTATCACTAGAATCCCATCCACTCAGAGCGAGTCTACATGCAGCAAGCCGGTCCCTGCCTCTGGGCCTCTCTGACCCCGCAGCCATCTCAGTCTCTGTCCTCAGTGCTGCCACCGCTCCAGTCTCAACTCTGCTCTCCTGCAGGCTTGCAGCCATGCCACTGTGTTGCCCAGAGCACTGGGCAGAGCTCTTTATATAGAGTCAATAACAACGTATTGCCCACATGCATGTAGTGAGCAAGCCGACCAGGCCCAGGTGAGAATCCTGGCCACGGGAACCTTCACTTTATCCACACATGGCATCAACACTTTGCACACATTGCAGCATCTTAATTATAGTGAGTGTTCTCTATGGTCAGAAACTTATTTCCCTGGTATTGAGCTTATTAAGCCCCTGAAGACTTGCTCGTTGGTCTTGTTTCACTAAATGACTCCTTGCGAGGATAACCTATCCAGCCATGTGGGAGGAATGCAGTATTTCTCCAGACCCTTAAAGGACAAATTCACCTTTTTTCCCATCTCTAGAAAATGAATGCCAAACTATTGATAACACCTTATGATTTGAGAGTAATTTGCAGTTTACAGAGCATCTCCAGGTACACTTCTCACCAGGCTTGGCATAGGTAATATGGTTAGTGATTGTTGATGGTCACATGGAACAGCAGCTACCCCAGACCAGACTTAAGACTGTAAGTCAGGTGCTTTTATTTCCAGCATACCTGTTTTCCTCACAGTGTCAGGTGCAACAGCTGGAAATAGTCTTGCCTATTCAGTCTTAACCTATAGCTTTCAGCACGTCTTTCTGTTGTCTGCCCTTAATGTCAACACTGCAGGATATTCATGGGAAGGCCAGCTCTGCCAGGTGACTCCCTCCTCCCTCTTTCTATGCAGAAACTCATAGTCACCTAACGCTTCCTCCTATGTGCTCAACAATTCAAACGAATGACAAGTGGCTTCTCTTCACACACTGAAGATCACTCTGGTAGAGCAACCCTATCTATCCCTCTGCTTTGCTATGTACCCTCAAATTCACCACTAACATCAACCTTCCAGACTCAGGACCTGGGAAACAGGTGTGCCGTGTTGGAGGGCTGCCCAGAACTTCTCCTTGGTAGTGGTCTTTCCCAGAGCACCCAGCTTATTTGAGTCCCATTGTCTTGTCTCAGGAGCCCCGATCTACCTCTTTTTCTAAAAGCTCAAGAAATAACCCTTTGTGTTGGGTATGTACAAAACATGTCCCTCAGAAATCTGCTCAAAGGACAATTCTATGGAATGTAGCATCTTTGAATATTTCCATGGTAAACTATTCGATAGGGGACAGAATGAATGGATATTTGGTTGGAAAGAGAAGTATAAAAATAGAAAAACAAAGCCCTTTTGTTTGCTAAAATTTCCTTCACTACTCCACTCTGAAGAAAGGTGTTTTATCACGTCTTGTTTTTTAATTAAAAAGTTCAAGGCCTGTTGAGCAGTTGTGTCTTTGAAGGAACGATCTAATAATCACTTCATTACAAAGAGCCAGTCATATAAACCGTTCTTTTCCCAATCTTTTATGGACAGTAAGCAATATTCATAAAATTCCCAGGCAGACTATCACCCCAAACTGAGTCACATCACATTTACGTAGCAGATTTTAAAAGAGAAAAACAATGTTGCCAAGACCAACACAGGAAAAAAAATGGAAATAAATTAGGAGAAAATAAAGTAGGTGACTGAAAATTACCACAGGCAACAACTCCAGGGATCTTCCGTTTCTTGACTTTCAGAGAAGAGACGGGCCCTCTTCCCTGTCCTCACATTTTTATCTTGCTGAAGACTCCAACTTGGAAGTCAAAGGCAGCTCATTATTGTTCACAAAGTGACTCATACATTGCTTCAGCCCAAACCACCCCACTCGAGCATCTCAAGTGAATTACCCAGAAAATCAGCTACTGGATTGTTGCTTCTCCCCAAGCCTATCTACTCTACTGTTCAGTCTGAAACCCCAGGGTCAGGCTTTCTTTAAAAAAGAGAGCAAAGGAGACAGAGGAGGGGGACAAGGGGCAGGGGGAGAATTAATCAGGTACAGAAATGATTCCATAAGGTAGAATATTGGCTTTTCTATTGCTTCATTTGATTCTATATTAAATAGCTAAATGTAGGATTTCAGCATTTTTCTCTTAAAAAGAATTCTACATAGTGATTCAACCGACAAGAAAATGCTCTCTCTTTTATTCATTTTGTACTCTGATGGAAAATTATAAGGAGAACCCCTGTCTTTTCCACCTGTAGAGACATGAGAGCTCAAATGATGCTTAGTTTTCTAGAAGTACGAGAAGATCATGGTATTCAGTGCCACTCTAGGACTAAAATGCATTTTTTTAAATATGTGAATACTATTGATCTGTGTGTAGGGTATTATTGCCTCTTGTAATGTTAATTAGAAAGTGTGAAGATGAGAACATTCTTCCCGGATAAGGGACTATGGCTCTCAGAGTAAGTCAGCAGTGTGCTAGTCACTGGGGTGGGGGATCTCTGATTTCCATGAGGCAAACACTCCAACAATGGTAGATTGCAAGCTGCTATCCTGACGTCACTGAATTTTCCACTGTGCTTATGCAATAAATGAATAGTAGCAAGAACAGAGGTATTAGTAAATTGTACAATAACTAGGAAGTGATGACTTTTTAGCATTTATTAGCTTTGTTTTTGATAAAGTACATTTAATTGTAAGTTTATGTAATTTCATTTTTAATAGTGCCTGTGTTTATCATAAAGTGCTTGAACATTTCAGAGGCACTCTCATGAACCACTAAGGGCAAAATGCAGACACCACTGATTACAGCATGAGAATGGAAAATAAATATAATACACATTTTATTACTTGAGGAGCTGTGATTGCAAGAATCTGAAAATATTCTGCCTTTGGTACTTAATTGGACTGACTTTTATCAAGTGTCCACCTTTGACAATTGTGTTTAGTCGTTGGGATATAATAAAGGTGAGTCAGAAATGGCTTCTAGCCTCAGGAAGCTCATGATGTAAAGGAGAGGAGAGACAACACCCAGCAGACTTGGCCAGCTGCCCAGTAAGGACATGCACACGGTGCCAGCCAGGACCCACCTGACAGGCGGGACTGAGAAGGGGCACTAGAGCAGGTCTTTAAAGGGTGAGCAGGATGAGAGGTTTCAGATAAATGAATGGGGAAAGGGCATTTCTACACAGGGCACAAAGGATATGCAAACTGAAAAATAGCATTAGTAGGCATGTACCTTTCTCAGTTTGTATTTTTTTTCCCAAGCAAGAAGACTGTGGTTGAGGTCATACCTGAGATACATCTTTCAGGTTTGTTACATACTAGCTAGGTTGGACATTTACCTAATCACTCTTCGTGAAAGTGTAACTAAGGAGGTCCTGAGTTAGAATTTAGTACATCCCCTGGCACACTGGATGACCTTAGTAACAATGGGGAAGGAAGAGGAGGAGGAGAGGCAGAAAGGCCAAGGGGGAGGGAGAGAGAATTAATTTGTTAGGAACTGATTGCTTAAATCTGATTTCTCTCTTTCAACAAGAAATGTTTGGTGATGTTCATTTGTTATTGGGCTGGGGTGGGATGGAAAGGAAAAAGGAGCTAGTTTCGGGTCTCAGGATGGTTAGAAGTTTGAAGAATTTAAACCTTTAGTTGCCTATTTTCAAATATCTTCCATCTGCCAAATTCCCAACCTGGTTGGATTTCCCACAGTTTTCTTTACAGGTATAAACCAAGGTTTGGGGCAATGGGCTTCTGGAAATGGTTGTTTAATATTCATGTTGTGTTTTTCTAGACAGTTTGAAAGATCTCCCTGGGTTCCTTTGAGCTCTTTTCCAGTGAGACACTAAATAATTCCAGGTGTTCAATTCTGAACCAGAGAGTGGAATATCCTTGTCATGCTGCAGTGTGGCTCCTGGTATTTTACATCACTGTCTCAGCCAATACTAGCACTTTGCCAATTTGCCACTTGAGTACAATTGCATGAGTTTTACTTGTACATCAGTGCAACATAGGTGCTTGCACTGATTTTAACAAGAACCAGCCAAATTAGATAAAGATTGGTGAGTAGAATTTAGTTCTAATTCCTTGGAAGCAACCATGATCTGTTTCAGGACTCACACTCCATTCATGTTGTGGAAGGATCCTCGGCTCATGTTCACATTATCTCTGGATGACACTTAGGTTATTTCCATGTCTTGTCTATCATGAATAATGCTGCAGTGAACACAGGAGTGCAGATGTATCTTAGAGATAGTGACTTCATATCCTTCAGCTATATATCCAGAAGTGGAATTGCTAGATCACATGGTACTTCTTTAATTTTTTGAGGAATCTTCATACTGTTTTCCATAGTGGTTGCACCAATTTACAATCCCACCACGAGTGCAATAGTGCTTCTTTTTCTCTACATCTTTACTGATACTTGTTATTTTTTATCTTCTCGGTGGACCTTCTAACAGATGTTAGGTGGTATATCATAGCATGTCTCTTATGTTGAACACCTTCTCATGTACCTGCAGATGATTTGTATGCCTTCTTTGGAAAAATATCTTCAAGTTCAATGCCCATTTTATAATCACATTTTTTTTCACAATTGTGTTCTTATGAGTTTCTTATATATTTTGGATATCAAACATTCATCAGATATACAGTTTGTAAACATCTTTCCCATTCTGTAGGTTGCCCTTTGATTTTCTTTGCTTTACAGAAACTTTTTGATATAGACTCACTTGGTTTTTTTTCACATTCGTTGCTTGAGCTTTTGGTGTTACATCAAAAAAGTCATTGCCAAGCCTGATATCAAGGAGTTTTTCTCCTGTTTTCTTCTAAGAATTTTATATCTTTGGGTTATGCTTAACATGTCCATGCATTTTGATGTCTTTTTTTGACTGGTGTAAAATAGAGGTCCAATTTCATTCTGGTGCATGTGGATATCCAGTTTTTCCAGCGTTATTTATTGACTAGACCGTCCTTTTCCCACCGAATGTTCTTGACTCCTCTGTCAAATACTAGTTGACCATATATGTGTAGGTTAATTTCTGGGTTCTCTATTCTGTTCCATTGTATATGTGTCTGTCTTTATGCCAATACCATACTGTTTTGATTACTATAGCTTTGTAGCATGGTTCAAAATCAGGAAATTGATGCCTCCAGATTTTAAGATTGTTCTTTCTCAAGATTGCTTTGGATACTCAGGGTCTTTTGTGTTTCTATATGAATTTTAGAATTGTTTTTCCTATTTCAGTGAAAAATGCCATTGGAATTTTGATGAGGATTTCACTGAATCCATGAATGGTTTCATATTCAACAATATCAACTGCCAGGAGCTGACCTACTCTGCCTGCCTGATGGCACAGCCCAGAAGGCCAGTGGATGGATGCTGCACAGCAGGCCTCCAGAGGGGAAGCTACTGATATCTCTTCTATTGTTTAATCTGGCCATTCCCCCAGTCTGAACATCCCTCACTAATCAGAAAAAGCCCCTAGAGAAAAGACTGTTAGGAGCCATAGAGCAATTATAAAACTCAGCTTGTGACCTTGCACATTCCCCTCAGGCCGGTAGGTTATTATCCTTGGGTTAGGAAAGAGAAGAAAGTTCAGGTGACTTCAGGGTACCACTCCTTGGCCAATTTGGCCCCCAGGAAAAACAAGAGGTGACTAACATGAATGTCAGTCAGGAAAACAGGTGAAAAAGTCTTGGTAGAGTTCCCTTATGAATCATTACTATAGAAATTACAGTAAGTATTGCTATACTCAAAATCAACAGAATGAGTGTTGATTATTCTACCATAAATAGTTTCAGGATATTATTGGAAGGAAAAAACATGCCCCCACAGCAAGCCTAAATGAGAGTCTGGTTAAACAAGTTTCAAGACTCATTCAGAAAACATTGTAGTGCCTTGCAGAAATGTAACCTGAGATTGGGATCTAAAGGTATGAGAACAATAGAAAAATCTTGAAGGAGAAAACATGGTTGACCTTTCATGGTTGGGAAAGCAGGGGAACATTCTGAAAAGTAGATTATGCAATAAATCACTGAATGACACATGCTTTATGATGATTTTTTGATGATTTTTGTAACCAATCCCCTATATATTGCTTGAGGTTTCTGCCAATAAACAGGCCAGACCAGCTTAGCAACTTTGCTAGTGTCTGCGCCCTCACTAATTCATCAATTTTGACGACTTTCCTCCTTCAGGGACTCCTGGACTCTGGCAATCCACTTTTCTGATCCATGAAAATGGGATAACTTTCCTTCAGTTTGTGTTATCTTCAATTTATTTCATCAGTGTCTTACAGTTTTTGATGTATAGTTTTTGTTTTCACTTCCTTGGTTAAATTTATTGCAAAGTATTTTATTATTTTTGATGTTATTATAAATGGAATTGTTTTCTTTATTTTGCCTTCAGATATTTCATTGCTAAAGTATAGAAATACAACTTATTTTTTTAATTTTTAATTTTAGTATCATTAATATATAATCACATGAGCAACATTGTGGTTACTAGATTCCCCCCATTATAAAGTCCCCACCACATATCCCATTACAGTCACTGTCCATCAGCATAGTAAGATGCTATAGAATCACTACTTGTCTTCTCTGTGCTATACTGCCTTCCCCGTGCCACCCCCATGCTATGTGTGCTAATCGTAATGTCCCTTATTCCCCTTCTCCCTCCCTTCCACCCACCCTCTGCAGCCCCTTTCCCTTTGGCAACTGTTAGTCCATTCCGGGGTTCTGTGAGTCTCCTGCTGTTTCATTCCTTCAGTTTTTGCTTTGTTTTTGTGCTCCACAGATGAGTCAAATCATTTGGTACTTACTTGTCTTTCTCCGCCTGACTTATTTCACTGAGCATAATACCCTCTAGCTCTGTCCATGTTGTTGGAAATGGTAGGATATGTTTTCTTCTTATGGCTGAATAATATTCCATTGTGTATATGTGCCACATCTTCTTTATCCACTCATCTACTGATGGACACTTAGGTTACTTCCATAGAAATGCAACTTATTTTTATAAGTTGATTTTGTATCATGTAACTCCACTGAATTTTTTTTTTAGGCCAAACGATTTTTTTAGTGGAGTCTTTAGGATTTTCTATAAACAAAATCAGGTAATCAGCGAACAGACACTATCTTGTTTCTTCCTTTATGATTTGTATACCATTTTATCCTTTTTCTTGCCTAATTGTCCTGGCTTAGACTTCCATTACTATGTTGAATAGGAGTGGTGAGAATGAGTAACCTTGTCTTGGTCCTGATGTTAGAAGGAAAGCCTTCACACTGAGTATGATGTTAGCTATGTGTTTGTCATATTTGACCTTTATTATGTTGAGAGAAGTTCCTTGAATAACCAGTCTGTTGAGAGCTTTTATCATGAAAAGATATTGGCTTTTGTCAAATGGTATTTCTGCATCTAGAGATGATCATATGATTTTTATCTTTTATTCTATTATTGTGATGTGTCACATTTGTTGATTTATGTATGTTGACCCATCCTTGCATCCCAAGGATATATTCAACTTCATCATGGTGTAGGATCCTTTTAATGTGTTACTGAAATCAATTTGCTTTTATTTTCTTGATAAGTTTTGCACTTATAGCCATCAGGGGTATTGACCTGTAGTTCTTTTTTGTAGTGCCCTCACCAGACTTTGTAATTAGAGTAATGCTGGCTTCACAAGATGAGGTTGGGAGTATACAATTTTCTGTAAGAGTTTGCAAAGAATTTTTAACTTTTAAAAACTCTTTTAAAATTTGATGGAATTCACCCACAAGGCCATCTGGTTCTGGTATTTCCTTTAGGGAGGTTTTGTCTACTAATTCAGTTTCCTAACTTGTTATTACTCTGTTCAAATTTTCTGTTTCTTCATGATCCAAACATGGTAGTTCATATGTTTTTAGGAATTTATCAATTTCTTCAAGGTTTTTTATTTGTTGAACTATGATTTTTCACATTAGTCTCTTACAGTTCTTATATTTCTGTGTTATTCATTGTAATGCTCTTTCGTTAACAAATTTATTTATTGCATCTTCTTTATGTTTTTCTTGGTAACCTAGCTAAAAGTTTTCCAATTTGGTTACTCTTTCAAAAAATCAAATCCTAGTTTTGTTTACCTTTCTAATTTTGTTTACCTACTCTCTATTCATTTATGTCCCCTCATCATTGTCATTTCCTTCCTGCTGCTAACTTTGGACTTAGTTTCTCTTGTTTTTTTAGTTTCTTGAGGTGTAAAACAAGGTTTGCTTATTTGAGATCTTTCTTTTTTTCTTAACATTTATCACTAGAAAATACCTCTTAGCACTATTTTGTAGTGTCTCTAAAGTTTTGGTTGTGTTTTCATTTTTATTTGTTTCAAGATGTTTTTAAATTTCCTTTTGATTTCATCTTTGACACACTGTTGAGGAGCATGTTGTTTAATTTCTACATATTTGTGAATTTTTCAGTTTATTTTCCATTATTAATTTTTAGTTTCGTACATTTGTGGTCAGAAAAGATAGTTGGTATGATTTCAGTATTAAAATTTGTTTATATTTGTTTTGTGATCTAACATATGATCTATCTAGAGTGTTCTGTATTTATCTCAAGTCCATTTGGTCTAAAGTATAATTCAAGTCCAGTGTTTCCTCATTGATTTTGTCTCAATGATCTATCCATTGTTGAAAGTGGGTATTGAAGTCTCCTACTATTATTCTATTGTTGTCTATTACTTCCTATAGCTCTGTTAGTATTTGCTTAATACTTAGGTACTCCAATGTTAGGAGCATATATATTTACAATTGGTTCACCCTCTTGATGAATTGACCCCTTTATCTTTTTATAATGACCTTCTCTTTGTTAGTTTTTTGTCTCTTGTTATAGTTTTCAATTAAAATCTATTTTATCTGATATGTATATATCTTCCTCTTTTCTCTTTAGTTTTCCATTTGTGTTAAATATTTTCTTCAATTCTTTTATTTTGTCCTTATATGTGTTTTTGAAACTGAAATGAGTCTCCTTTAGACAGCATGTAATTGGATCTTGTTTCTATATCCATAAAGCCACTCTGTACTTCTTGACTGGAAAATTTAATCCATTTACATTTAAATTAATTATTGATAGTATAGATTTACTATTTTAATCTTGTTAATTGTTTTCTGGATGTTTTGTACTTCCTTTGTTCCTTTCTGCATCTTTTGCTCCCTTTCTTTGTTAATTAATCATTTTTCATAGTTTACTTTGACTTCCTTTTCTTTACCTTTTGTGTATCTGTGACAGGCACTTGTTCTGTGGTTATATGAGGCTTACTTAAAACACCTTATAAGATATAACAACCTATTTTAAGCTGATAACAACTTAACTTTGATCACATACAACAAAATCTACCCTTTTACTCTCCTCCCACACTTGTTTTTGATGTCAAAATGCTGATGTCAATTTTTTATATTGTGTATCCAATAGAAAATTATTATAGCTATAGTTATTTTTAATACCTTTGTGTTTTAATCTGTATACTAGAATTAAGTGATTTAACACACCACCACATTACAGTATTAGAGTATTCTGAATCTGACCATGTATTTACCTTTGCCAGGTGTCATATAATTGCATATGTTTTCAAGTAACTAGTTAACAACTTTCATTTCAGCTTCATCTCCTTTCAGCATTTCTTGTAAGACAGGTCTAGTAGTGATGAACTCCCTCACCTTGAGTTTGTTTGGGAAGGTCTTTATTTTGCCTTCTGTTCTGGCTGTTGCTTTCTTCAGTGCAGAAAGCGTTCTGGGGTTGGATGTGAAGCAGGTCACTGGGAACCATGGTCATTCCTGCTGCATGACTAATACTGGCGGCCTCTGCTTTTCTTGTTGCCATATGTCTCCATGTGTCTCAGCTTTGTTGGGCTCTTGGTGGGATGAAGCCTAGGCAGGTTCTTTGTGTGGTGCCCCCAAAGGCTGGGGAAGTTGATTACTGACTCTGCTTTTTGTTTCCAAGACAGGAGAACCCTTTCTAGCGGGGGGCTCCCTCCTGGTGCTGAGTGGTGCTGGCTTGGTGGGTAAGATGATGCAGGCAAAAGGAAATGTCTTATTTCCCTTTTTGTGTTGTTGGTCTCAAGATTTTTGTTCTATTTTGCTGCTGAAAGTTTTTAAGTAGACTCCAGAGCACTCCAAGAGCTTTTGCTCATGGATAACTCTGATTTTTTTACCTTTAAGGGGGAATGGAGGCTTGGGTCTCCTCCCCTGTCATTTTGGTTACATCACTCCTACATATTTTTAAAAATATTTTTCTCTCCTATGTGGTTTTTGTAAATATTTAATTATCTTTTAAATGTTGCACCATCTAATATAAAACATAGGAAGTGGTATAGGTTGCTATAAACTTTTCCCCCCAAGGTCAAGTAGATTTGTCTAATTGGTTGACAAATATTGGCAACATTTTTTCAGTATTTCTGTTGAAACTATTTGACAACTCCAGACAAAAATCACTTATTCTTCACTTACCACGCCCAGAGGAGTTTCAGGAATGGGAGGAGAGAAGGGAAGGTTTATGTTTGCACAGAAAGAAATTGGCTTGAGAAGCAGTATATAGATAGGAGGCAATAGAGAGTAATGTAAAAGATAGCCACTAGATAAACAGGCCGCAAATGTTGGAATATAAAGGAAAAGAGGACATGCCTAAACAGAGTAAAGTGGAGAGAGAAAGTGAGAGAAAAACTAAAAAGTTTTGGAATGCTAAAGAAAAACATGGCTGTCTCAAGTACTTGTCTGCCTCTGTGCTGTACAATATATGTGTCCACTTAAAATTTAAATTAATTAAAAATTCAGTTCTTTAGTTTTATTATATTTCAAGAACTCAACAGCCAGATTGGCTATGGGCTATTATATTGGACTAGGCAGTGCAGACCACTTCCCTCATTGCAGAATGAAGAACATGGTGATAGGCTGCACTGGACTCTATTCCCCAGCTAAAGTATTTATAAAGAAATATAATGCAACACATACAATATATGCAAGTTTATGCTGCTTCTTTAGTTGGGGGAGGAAAGGAGGTGTTGGCTGGGACATTGCTCCACGGAGCTACACTGAAATAACATGGGGGTCTTTATTTCTGAACAATGGCAAAACCATTTCACCACATGGAATGAACTCTCCTTGCTTTTACACAAATGGAGAACTTTATCCTGCAAAACATTTTCTGAGACACAGGAGGCTGCAACCCCACCCAGAAAAGTCAGCATGGAAGGAAGCAAAGCCTCCTCTTGTAGCTAATGAGTAAACTTGTAATCAAGTAAGTAAGAAGCAATATCTAGCAGTAAAGGCCTGAAGTCTGAACCACAACTCAGACATCCTACCATATATGACAGAAGACTGACCACCTATGAACTAGCAGAAGAAGATTCAGAAGGCCAAGACAGCCCTGAGCAGGCCCAAAATATCCAGAAGGAACTTGGTGTCTCAACACATAGGGTGCATCCTTTATCTTTAGTTAAGATGACTGTACATATTGAATGGCAAATGTTTATTACCAGCTGTGGGCTCAGTCATTCTATGAAAGAGCTTCTCAACCCTGCTTGCATTATTAGCATCAACCCAGGGCTTTTAAATACCTTGTGTGCCCATGCCATACCCTAGCCAAACCCATTTATATCAAAATCTCTGGGTGGGACTCAAGCATCAGCCTTTTTAAAGACTCCCCAGAAGATTGTAGCATGGAGTCAAAGTTGAGAAGGGAGACCTGTATATACTGACATGGAAACAAAGGGAAAAAAGCAAGTCAGGGGTTCCTGTGTGCCATAGTTTAAGAATCATCACTTGCAGCCTCACCACAAGTAAAATGCTGAGCAAAGTGAAAAGAACTCTTCTTAGATCTATCAGAGAAGGTCACTAGGCAAATAATCACACTGAAAACTGGGGAGACAGGCACAGAGAATAACAATTTACAGGGAGAAAATGCAGCCACTTGAGCCTGAAAGTGGTAGGGAGCCTGAGAGCACAAGTGATAAACTGCTGGAGACCAGTGTGGCCTCCGGGCACCCAGCCTCAGGGGGTGGGTAAATGTTGGGAATATTACCTCCAGGAGACCTAACATGGTTGTAAGGGTAAAGATATGAAGACAGAGAAAAATCACTTCTTGCTCCAGCAGTAGGAGGGGAACAGTTAACTATTCTGAAACACAACCAGAATATCTGTTCCCTTGAACTAAGCCTGGCCTCAGCGAGGTTACTTACCAGAGCGTTGCTGATTGGAATCCTCCCAGAGACTAACCAGCCTGGTAGATTACCTACGGGTAGTGGGAATGGCTGGTGATAGACAGGGAGTGGCATGGGATGATGCCAGACTTCTGGGGCAGCTTTCCAGTAACTGAGTGAACAACAGGGTGTTCACAGAGGCAGCATTTGCTGGAGACCAGCCTGTTGGGACAGTGGAACTCGTCCTGTCCCAGTGTGATCAGTTGCCAATGAACACCATAGACAATGAACAGATAAGAATCAGGTGGCATTAGCAATTTAGACTAGAATATGCAAATAAGGATTTTGGAAGCGGTGGAGTCTGATCCTGGTTCTGATTTCTATGTTTTCCTTTCTAAGTGTGTGGTCAGGATGGCCAGGTCTGCTGAACCCAGGTCTGCTGAACTGTGGAAAGTGTGCTCTCAAAGCAGTCTGAGGAACAAAGGGACGGACAGTTCATACAGCTGGACGTGTAGAGGGAAATGCAGGGGTGAGGAATCCCGGGGAAGGGGCAGGAGAAGGACCTGGGATGTGACTGGAGCTGTACAACGTGGGGAGGAAGAATGGGATTGATCCTGGGGTTCTTGTTCATGAAGCCAAAGAATGGGCTTCACAAACACTCAAGGTAGGAGAGCAAGGTACAGGCTTTTATTTAGAGATAAAGTGAAAGGACAGAGCTCCCGGCTCAGGCCAGGAGGGAACAAAAGAGTCCGGGGTGGTGCGTTGTCTAGGGGTTTTATAGGCAGATGAGGATTTTTCAAGAACATGAAAAAAAGCTTAGGGGCATGGACTTAAGTGGTCCTAGGACATTTACAAGTAACTTGATACAAACAACTTTCTGCTCTGTTGATTTCTCCCTGAGATACCAGCATCTTGGTCTGGGGCAAAGGAAACAAGGCCACATGCTAACATGCTAAATTAGTTGCCCAGTTTGCAAAATCATTTCATCAGATCTGAAGGAGGAAAGACAGCACATAGGCCTGGGCCTCTTAGCATGGGAAAGTGAATCTTACACATGATTATAAATGATTAGCATAAAATAAACATGTGCTACTCTTCTTTATCTGGGGTATATTAACTGATCTCACTGAAGAATGACTCTAGAGCTGAATGTTTAACACAGAGTTTTAGTAGGGAATTTCCTTGCATGTAGTTACATTGCTCTGGCTGCAAATATCCTGCCTTGCTTTTTCTGGAGGCCCTCACCCTACTCTGACTACACCCACAGTCCCTGTCTCATTCCCCCCTCTACAGATAGAGACCCTAGCTGCTGCTAGGGAAAGGGGGCGATGACCGCTCTGACTGCTTCATGCTGAGAGGGGTGCAGTAAGGGGTGCAGCTAGGTCTCCATCAGTGGTCGGGAGGGAGGGCCTCAGAAGATGGGCATTTCCATCCTGGGTTTTATTTTCATCACCATTTGCAGTTTCATGGCTTCTAGGTGAGATAGAATAATTCATGTTATTAGGTTAAGCATACAGGGGCCAAATATTAGTATGAGAATAATGAAGAGCCCGATGAGTAAAATGGATTTCCACCAAAAGGATTTAGAAAGCCAGCTTCCTATGGTAGTAGTCCACGGGATTTCTGGGCTTGATGTAGTTTGGATTTGCCTTTGGAGGTCCTGGAATGAGTCAGAGACTTCTTGTGAATAATTTGGAATATACACACAACACTTAACTTTGATTATGGCACAGGTCCCTCCTTGTGCTGCTGTTAAGATGTCTAGTGCTATTCTTCAGATAGTATTATTTAAGGCCTTTTTGTCCTTTAGGGTATTATTAATGGGCTAGAATTTTATATTCTAATTAGTTATTTCAACACTTAATATTCTCTGGGCATTACATGCATCATTTTTAAGAATTTGTAATTGAACCAATCATGTCCCTGAAGAGGAGACACCCACTAAGGGATTTCTGAGGGACTAGAAACAAGAAGTGTCCTTTAGTTAGATTTTGAAGGAGTGTCTGGAATTTAGCGAGGTGTGTCACATATTGGACTTCTTTGTCCATGATTAAATCATTCCTTAAGCAAGGTCTTCCATAGAGCATTTCAAAGGGGCTTAATCCCGAAATTTTGGGAGTATGTCTTATTCTTATTATGTTTAAAGGTAGTAGGTCAGGCCAGGGCAAGTGAGTTTTTGTGACAGCTTTCTTAGGTCTTTTTATAATGTCATTGGTTTTTTCTACTTTACCTGAGGATTGTGGCCTCCAGGCACAGTGTAAATTATACTGAATACCAAGGGCTCTGGACACTCCTTGGGTTACGGCTGCTTTAAATGCCGGCCATTGTCACTTTGCAATCTTTGGGGCATCCCAAATCGGGGGATAATTTCATGTAAGACTGTTCTCACTACTTCCTTTACTTGCTCAGTTTTACACGGGAAGGCCTCGACCCATCCCGTGAATGTATCTATCCACACAAGGAGATATTGGAATCTTTTTGCCTTTAGCATATGTGTAAAATCTGTTTGCTAGTCCTCTCCTGGGTATCTGCCTGTTCACTGTAACCCAGGAGGAACAGCTTTTCTATTTAATGGGCTATTTATTTGACAGATCTCACAAGCTTTAGTGATTTGATCTGTGGTCTTTAATAGACTACTGCCTGCAAAAATACTTTTGGCCATCTGATAGGTATTTTCTGTACCTAACTGGAAAGTCTTGTGCAAAGTTTTAAGAACTGTCCATTCTGTACTCTGAGGCAAATAAATTTTCTCATCCTCTGTCTGAAGCCAACCAGAGGAAAGGAGAGAACTGCCTTTGGGGAGGCCATCTTGTAGCTCTTTTTCACTATAGCTGGGGATAATATCAGCTGGCACACGTGTCCATAAGAGAGGGGCTTGGATATGTGCCTTATAAGTCAAACTGCCTCTTTGGCTTTCGTATCAGCTCGCCTGTTTCCTTGTCACTTCATCTATTCCCTTCTGGTGGCCTCTGCAGTGAATAACTGCTACCTCTTTAGCCTCATGTACTGCTTGTACTAGCTGGTTAATTTCATTATGGTATTTGAAAGGGGAACCTTCAGAGTTTAAAAACTTTCTTTCCATATGGCTGCATGGGCATGCAGCACTGTGTATGCATACTTAGAATCAGTATATATATTAACTCTCTTTCCTTTCCCTATTTCAAGGGCTCTAGTGAGGGCTATTAATTCTGCCAGCTGGGCACTCATACCCGGGGGAAGTGGTTGGCACTCGATAGTATCCCAGAGTAACAACTGCATAGCCAGCTTTCTACTGGCCCTGCCATCTGTGAAGAGGACAAGCTCTGGTTCTCTAAGGGGCTGTCTTTTAGGTCTCTGGCAGAATAGTTTAGGCCAAGGACCTGTTAGTAGTCATGCTCAAGGTTTTTGCTCATGGATTTAGGTAGAAAGGTAGCTGGATTTAGGGTGGAGCATGTCTGCAGCTGGGTTACAGGGCCCTCAAAGAAGAGTGACTTATATTTTAGTAGCCTGCTGTCTGATAACCACAGGTCCCCCAGGTGCTCAATAAGCTGGTGATGTTATGGGGTACATGCACTATCAAGTCTCTTCCCAGGGTCAGTTTTGTGGCTTCAGGTACTAGCAGGGCTATGGCTGCCATGGATCTCAGACAGTGTGGCCAGCCATTAGCTACTGGGTCTAGTTCCTTGCTTAGATAGGCTATGGGCTGCTGCATTTCTCCTCTAGGTTGAGTTAGTACTCCTAGCACTACTCCTGATCTTTCAGTAACAAATAGGTTAAACTGGTTTCCAGTGGGCAAGCTTAAGGTGGGGGCCTGGAGCAGGGCTTTCTTCAAAGCCTCATAAGCTTTAATAGCATCAGGTTCCATTGGAGTTTTATGGTGCCTTCCCTTTGGGCTTCTTTAAGGAGTTGGTAGAGGGGTCTTGCTAACTCTCCATATCTGGGGACATAGATTCTGCAATACCCAGTGATGCCCAAGAATCCCCTCAGGTGCCTAATAGTAGAGGGGAATGAGTGGCAGAGAATGGGCTGAATTCTCTCTTCCCCCAGGGCTCTAGTTCCCTGAGAGAGGTTAAGGCCCAAATATTTTACTTGCTGCTGACAGATCTGTGCTTTTTTATGAGAGACCTTACAGCCACAATCAGCTAGAAAGATCAGTAATCTCTGAGTACCTTCCTGACACTCTGTCTCTGTGGTGGTGCAGAGAAGTATATCATCCACATATTGGATGATTACTGCCTCCCTTGAATCAAAGGAGGCCAGGTCGTTGGCTAAGACCTGCCCAAATAGATGTGGGCCATCTCTGAATCCCTGGGGCAAAACTGTCCGGGTTAATGGAGCTGAGGGATTTACAGGATCCTCAAAAGCAGAGAAACTGAGATTCAGATGCAAGCGGGATACAAAATAAAGCATCCTTTAGATCTAGCACAGTAAACTATGCTGTTCCCTCAGGAATCCTGGATAACAGAGTGTAGGGATTAGGTACTACAGGATGTAGGGGCACAACTGCTTCATTAATGGCTCATAGATCTTGTACAAGGCCTCAGCTTCCATCTGGCTTCTGTACTCCTAATATGGGAGTATTGCAAGGGCTGTTACAGGATATCAAGAGGCCTTGAGTTTTTAGGTTATTAATAACTGGTTTCAAGCCTCATGAGCTTCTGGTTTTAAGGATACTGTCTCTTATGAGGAAAGTGATTAGGGTCTTTAAGATGAATGTGTATTGGTTGGGCTGATTTTGCTCTTCCAATGATTCCATTAATTGCCCAGACCTCAGGATTAATGTCTACTTCCACTACGGGAAGACATTGCTCGTCTCTTTCTACGTTCATATGCACAGAGGCCTGTACTTTAGAAAGCATATTACGGCCTAGAAGCAGCGTCAGACTTTCTGGGACCACTAGGAAGACATGGGAGAGCAGCACTGAGTCCCACTCACAACTTACAGGCTGAGAAAAATATTTGGTCATGGGCTTCCCAGATACGCCTCTAACAGTAGTTGACTGGGAGGAGGGGGGAAAAGGATTATGGAGGAGGACCGAATAGGCGGCTCCTGTATCGAGCAAAAAAATCAATGGTGTGGCCTCCTACAGAGAGAATCACCCAGGGCTCCTGTGGAGTTATGATGGTGACAGGAGCCAGCATGGGTATCCCAGGGCCCCTTCAATCCTGACCACATTGTTGCAAGTCCGACTGCAGTTGCCTACACCTCTGAGGGCAGTCCTGCTTTCAGTGGTCTCCTTGACAGAGTGGGCAGGGCATTGGCGGTTTGTAGCACCTACCCATAGGGCTTTCTCACTTAAAATGCTCCTCTCTGCCACAGAGGAAACAAGCCACCTGGGGACTGGTCCCTTGGGCTGGTCTCCCTTTCTCCAACATTGGAGGCCCAAAGTTGACTCTCTGTAAGACTATCGCTAGTGCCTCTGCCTTTCAGTTATCTCTCCTGTCCCGTTCCCTCTTTTCTTCCTCATCTCCATTATAGAAAACTGATGTGGCAACCTTCAGGAGGCTTTCTAGATTTTGTTCTGGGCCATATGCCAATTTTTGTAACTTCCTTCTCATATCTGGGGCCAACCGGGTGATGAATTTATCCTTAAGAATGACTTGGCCTTCTGGGGACTCTGGGGACATATAAGTATGCTTCACCAATGCCTCCATGAGCTGCTCCAGAAAGGCTGAGGGGCTTTATTTTTCTTCCTGCATCACGGCTGATAATTTAGAGTAATTTGCAGGTTTTACTCATGCTTTTTTCAGCCCTTCTAAATTACAAATTATAAAGTGGTTCCTTTCCATTCACAGTTGCATCAAAAAGAATAAAATACCTAGGAATAAACCTAACCAAGGAAGTGAAAGACCTATACCCTGAAAACTACAAGACATTCCTAAGAGAAATTAAAGAGGATACTAATAAATGGAAATTCATCCCATGCTCTTGTGTAGGAAGAATTAATATTGTCAAGTGGCCATCCTGCCTAAAGCAATCTACAGATTCAATGCAATCCCTATCAAAATACCAACAGCATTCTTCAACAAACTGGAACAAATAGTTCTAAAATTCATTTGGAACCACAAAAGACCACGAAAAACCAAAGCAATCCTGATAAGGAAGAATAAAGCAGGGGGGATCTCGCTTCCCAACTTCAAGCTCTACTACAAAGCCACAGTACTCAAGACAGTTTGGTACTGATACAGGAACAGAACCATAAACCAATGGAACAGAATAGAGAGCCCTGATATAAACCCAACCATATATGGTCAATTAATATATGATAAAGGAGCCATGGACATACAATGGGGAAATGGCAGCCTCTTCAACAGCTGGTGTTGGCAAAACTGGACAGCTACATGCAAGAGAATGAAACTAGACTATTGTTTAACCCCATACACAAAAGTAAACTCAAAATGGATCAATGACCTGAATGTAAGTCATGACTCATAAAACTCTTAGAAAGCAACATAGGCAAAAATCCCCTGAATATAAGCATGAGCAACTTCTGCCTGAACGCATCTCCTCAAGCAAGGCAAACAAAATCAAAAATGAACTCATGGGACTACATTAAACTAAAAAGTTTCTGTACAGAAAAGGACACCATCAACAGAACAGAAAGGCATCCTACAGTACGGGAGAATATAGTTATAAATGACATATCCAACAAGGGGTTAACATCCAATATATATAAAGAACTTACATACCCCAACACCCAAAAAGCAAATAACCTGATTGAAAAATGGGCAGAGGATATGAAGAGACAGTTCTCCAAAGAAGAAATTCAGATGGCCAGCAGACACATGGAAAGATGCTCCATATCATTAATCATCAGGGAAATGCAAATTAAAACCACAGTGAGATATCATCTCACACCAGTAAGGATGGCCAGCATCCAAAAGACTAAGAACAACAAATGTTGGCAAGGATGCTGAGAAAGGGGAACCCTCCTACACTGCTGGTGGGAATGTAAGCTAGTTCAACCATTGTTGAAAGCAATATGGAGGTTCCTCAAAAACCTAAAAATACAAATACCATTTGACCCAGGAATCCCACTTCTTGGAATTTACCCAAAGAATACAACTTCTCAGATTTAAAACGACATATGCACCCCTATGTTTATTGCAGCACTTTTTACAATAGCCAAGAAATGGAAGCAACCTAAGTGTCCATCAGTAGATGAATGGATAAAGATTTGGTACATATACACAATAGAATACTATTCAGCCATAAGAAAGAAACAAATCCTACCATTTGAAACAACATGGATGGAGCTAGAGGATATAATGCTCAGTGAAATAAGCCAGGCAGACAAAGACAAGTGCCAAATGATTTCCCTCTTTTGCAGAGTATAACAACGAAGCAAAACTGAAGGAACAAAATCGCAGCAGACTCAGAGACTCGAAGAAGGAACTAGTGGTTACCAAAGGGGAGGGGTGTGGGAGGGCGGGTTGGGAGGGTGAGATAATGGGATTGAGGGGTGTTTTGTTTAGTACACATGGTGTGGGGGATCATGGGGAAAACAGTGTAGCCCAGAGAAGGCAAATAGAGAATCTGTGGCATCTTACTAAACCCGAGGACTGTGACTGCATTTGGGTATGGGTGGGGCTTGATAATATGGGTAAATGTAGTAATCACATTGTTTTTTCAGGTGAAACCGTCATAAGAGTGTATATCAATAATACCTTAATTTAAAAAATAATAAATAATAAACAATAAAAAAATAAAGTGGTTCCTGTACAAGTTATCAGCATCATCTGTGTCTTGGCCCCACTTTGGGTCAGTGAATGGCACTGCCTGACACCCAGTGGGGACTCGAGTTAGTTCCTCTGGAGGTTTGCCACCCACATTTACAGTGTACCATTCATCTCCAAACTCTAAGTCTCCCCTGATTACTTTTTCTTTCTCCCCTCTGGTAAGGGTTTGGTTCAGTATAAGCATAACATCCTTCCAGGCCAGTTGAAAGTTAAAGTAAGCCCTTGGAAGGCTTCTATATACTTGTCTGGGTCATCTGAAAAGGTACCTATGTTTTTAATTTGCCTCAGGTCTTGGAGGGAGAAGGGGACATGGACCCGAGCGGGTCCCCACGCTCCATTGGCTACTTCCTCTAAGGGCAATAAGGATGGGTATAACTGCCTTTTCTTCACCCCCTGGGAAGCCTGGTGGGGTGACTGGGCCAATGATGCTTGGGGTGGTAGTTCTCCTGTGGTCTGACTTTTAGGGTTCTCAGCAAGTGGACTTAGATCTGGATAAGGTGGGCATAGCAGAGCCAATGGGGAGGAATTAGGTTTTGGAGTAGCGTCTGGAATTAATCCACCTTTTTAGCATAGTCCTTTACTTTCCCTAAGGGCAAAGAAGGTCTGTATATATGGGACTTCTGACCATTTTTCTTTCTTGCAGCAAAATAAATCTAGCTGCATGATCTTATTATACAGTATACTTCCCCTGGGGGGGCCAGGTCTCTCCATCAGAGAGTTTGTGTTGAGGCCAAGCTTGTGTGCAGAAGAAGATAAGGCACTTCTTCTTCAGGGTCTGGGGATCAAATTGCTCCAAGTTCTTCAGAATGCATGCCAGAGGCATGTCTGGCTTTAGATATGAAGAGGATGCTCCCATCTGGAAGAGAGAGAGAGAGAGAGAGATGGGTGTTGAGCACCTGATCAGCCTCTGTCTCTGTGTGGGTGTCCCCTCACCTTGGAGCCTAGGTGACAGTGGTCGGTCACCCCCTCTTCTGGCCTACTGGAATTAACTACTCCTTACCAGCATGGCCTGCACCTTGCCTTGATTTCCCTCTTGCCTTCCCAATCAGCAAGAGTCGCCTCAGAGCCCTGGATCTAGTGGGACCTTACCAGTGTGCTCCTACTTTATGCCTTTTGGGAGTTTTAATCTCTATCATAGTTTTCTCTGCACAAGCTTTAGTCATTCCTTGAGAGCTCCCTCCCTGTCTAGTAAGTGCAGGGACTGTGTGACCTATCACTGCCTGAGCCTTGGTCAGAGTCACAAGCCCATTTTGCTTCTCTGGGGCCACAGAAAAGGAAATGCCAGCCCCAGGATGACTACCTTTTAAGGAAGGGAGATCAATAGAATAGGGCCATGGCTAGAGTTTAAAAGGACCTTTTCATGTACAGTTATGGAAGGGGGGTGTTTATACTCAGACACCAGTTTCTGCCATTGCCTGGAAATTATTTAGCCAGTCACCCACTATAACAAATCTGATCTGTGAAACAAGAGGTCGGGGGTCATCTGCGACTTGCATAGGCAGCAGCCTAGCTGGAGGTTCACTCAGTGCCATCGGATCAATCTGCCAGAGCTGAGATCCGAGGACCATGTGTACTACTCCGGTCTGCCCTCGGAGCCTGCAGATTAGGATAGGAAGTAGGAAATCGGCTCAGCCACTCCCGACATTCCCGTCCATCCGGAGGTCGGGGATCAAGGAGCAGCAGACACCAGGAAACCTTTCACCCAAGACTTAAGACTGGTAGCTGACCCTAAATGTCTTTTAAGTGGCTAACAGGTGCCTACAAAAAGTACAATATTAAGTCAAGAATAAGAGTTAAGCCTAGGTTTCCTACCTTGTGGTAGCGAGCATCGGGTTCCATGAAATTGATGAAGTTAGAAGAGCGTTAGGAACGCCCCCTGATTCACTGAGGCCAAGGCAGCCTGAAAAAGCAGGCTGGAAGTCAGAGACAGAAAAAGAGACACTCCTCACAGATACCCAGTCGGGCTGTCGGGGTCTAATTTCAGACACACGGGCCTTTGAGAAACCACTGAAGTGTAGCCTCAGCATAGACTCTCCCAGTTGCCCACGGCCTTCCTCAGTCCCTCGCATCAAAGGAGATGCCTCTGAAAGGGAATCCTGGCCTCCACTCAAGTGACATTCCTGGCTTCCAAGGGAGATGGGGGATCCACTGAGGGAGACGCAGGGGAACCTGTCACTTGAGACTTTGAGATCGGCAGCCAGGCTAGCCCCATTTAAGTGGCTGATAAGTGCCTGATTTTGTGTGCCATAGACGGCTTCCTTCTATGAGGACGGTGAAGGAAAAGGCAGGTTTGGATGCCATTACTCACCTCCAAAGCTATCCTGAATGAGTCCCCAAACATGATGCCGGGGTTCTTGTTCACGAAGCCAAAGAATGAGCTTCACAAACATTCAAGGTAAGAGAGCAAGGTACAGGCTTTTATTTAGAGATAAAGTGAAAGGACGGAGCTCCTGGCTCATGCCAGGAGGGAGCAAGAGAGCCTGGGGTGGTGCATTGTCTAGGGTTTTATAGGCAGATGAGGATTAAGAACATGAAAAAAACTTAGGGGTGTGGACTTATTAAGTGGTCCTAGGATATTTACAAGTAACTTGATGCAAACAACTTCCTGCTCTGTTGATTTCTCTCGGAGATACCAGCATCTTGGTCTGGGGTCATATGAAACAAGGCCACCTGCTCAGCCCCCAGGGTGGGCTGAGGTATTGTTTGCTAAAGAGTAAGTTAAGTGCAATCTCAATTTTAAGGTGGAATCCTTCTTGCCTTTTACAGTATTATGGCTGGGCTTGCATGCTAAATTAGTTTGTCCAGTTTGAAAAATCATTTAATCAGATCTGAAGGAGGAAAGACAGCACATAGGCCTGGGCCTTTTAGCATGGGAAAGTGAATTTTACACATGATTATAAATGATTAGCATAAAACAAACATGTGCTAGTCTTCTTTATCTGGGGTATATTAACTGATCTCACTGAAGGATGACTCTAGAGCTGAATGTTTAACACAGAGTTTTAGTAGGGAATTTCCTTGCATGTAGTTACATTGCTCTGGCTGCAAATATCCTGCCTTGTTTTTTCCAGAGGCCCGCACCCTACTCTGACTACACCCACGGTCCCTGTCTCAGTTTGAAATTCATATTTTTCCTGGAGGTCATGGAGACCACTGGTCATGTCCTGTTCCTTGGAAATTACACACTAAATAGCAACCAGAATAATGAAAACAGCAACAGTAATTTCCATCATTTAGCTGCATTAGTTTATGAGCTCAGCACCGGGGGCTACATTCTCTAGCAGGAGAGCTTCCCACTGGCTCTCTTAGTGGACAGACCACATCTTCCTTCAAAATTAAAACCTTAGGCAGGCTCTGCTGCTAGTTCATAGTTGCTCCACAAGGCAGTATGACATGGACTTACTGTGTTAGTTTGTGGTTTGGATTTTGTTTGTTTTTGTAATGACAGTTTCCTCAAGGAAGTCACGTAAATTCTAGCTTCCTGTTCAGGAGCTTCTTAGCTATAAGCTGTAAACTTTCACCAAATGAATGAATGAATAAATAAATGAATGAATAAAAGCATTATATATAGAAAGGCATTCCATTTGATATATATTTAATAGCTAAAGGCAAAAAATATAAGAACTAACTTTGTCTACTGCCAACAGATGACAATGGATGACAATGGTCCCTGAGGCAGTATCACTTTGAACTACACCTTTTGTTCCCAAGTAAAAATCTTTGATATTGAATATTCAGTAAATATTTACTGACAAATTTTTTCACCCCATTAATCTTGTCCCTTCCATTTAGAAAGTCCATATGTTATGGGTAGAATGGGTTGTGTTTTCTGATTCTTCTCTTCTCAAAAGGAAGAATTCAGTCAAAGGACAGATTTAGGACAGTTTTAAACAGCAGGAGCTTATTAAGCAAAGCATAAAGACACTCTGTAGAAGGGCAGAGAACGGACTGCCTGGAAACCAGAAGCAGCCCTGCTATTAGGGTTAGGGTTGATTTTTAAAATGGTGGAAAGTCCCTGCCTGCCTCTTACCTCATTTAATTGACATGTTGATTGAAAATTCCAGGTTATATAACTTTCTTGTCGGTGCACAGACACCCACCCATCATGGAGGCCAACTGTAATAAGGTAAGCTTATTACACTTATGGTTGAGAGGTAACTCTGGGTCACATTTTGAGTCTTAGTGTGAGGCTCCAACCCAAGCTGGTGTTCTGGAAGCCCTGCTGGGCTTTTTACATCTTGCTGGGCACTGATAAGGCAGGAGACTGAACCATAAACAGGACGGGTTTGGGGTGTGTTCTGCCATCTGGCAATAAGGGGTAGGTGGGAATGCGGGAAGACCTTATCTAGGACAGGGCCGGGCCTACTCATGTCTGCTTAGCTACCTGACACACAGAAAACTTGAGTTCTAGGGTCCCTTGGTTTTCAGTTTTTGTTTTCTAATCTATTAAAATCTGTTTTCTTAAATTTTTCTCAGTGATTAACTGTTTCACCCCTTGTTGATCTTTAGTGGATGGTACCTTCTAAGACCTGGTCCAACCACACTGGCCTTAACACTCTATGGACCTGTGTCAGTGCCTAGCGCTGGCTCCCTAATCTGGAAGGGGGATGAGGGGGTTTTCTGGCTCTTGCCCAGTTCTTTGCAGGCCTACTGAAACCTGACTCCATTCTTTTCTCTGCTCAGAGGTCACAACCTCAGAGATACCCTCCCACACAAACTATTACAGGTCCCCATAAGCTGTAACTTTGTAATCCTTTACCCTGTTTACTTTTCCTCCAAGCACTTACCAGGACTTGAAAACACAATAATATATCTTTGATCCTGTGGTTTTCGCCATTAGAATATAAACTCCAAGAGAATACATATTGTCAGTGTTTCACCACTGTATTCCCATAGCCTAGAAAAAGTACTTAGGACATGGTATACACTCATTGTTTAAAAGATCTAAAGAATGCTCATGGGAGCTCCTTTATTAAGCAAAGAATGATTTCATTTGTAAATAATCAACCTCTAATTTGTCTTCTCATTAGAACTGAGTCAAATGAAGTTGAGGTGTCTTTTTTCAGGAAAACCAGTAATTGGTAAATTCATGAGAATTAAGACAGAGAGCTGATAGTGAAGATGTAACCTCCTTGTAGTAGAGATGGCGGTTTATAAAAGAATTCCCAAGGGGATAAGCAGAGGTGCCCTGTGACTGAAGCTCAGGTATGACCTGGAATATGGCCTGATTAGCCATGAAGTAAGACTAACACTGGGTAGAGGTGTGAAAGAGAATCTTACCTGTCACACTCCATTTTGGCCAACTTGATTACTGCTATGTGACAGTATTTTCCTTCTGGAAGAATGAAGTGACAAAAATAACCTAATTCTGATTATTCAGGGTCATTGTACAGTAGCCATAAAGGCAAGGAAAACAAGAAGGGAGCTCAGTGCAAGTCAATGAAGTGTGCTTAATTCACATAATGCGTTTCCAGGTCTCATGGTGCTAAAACTGAAGGACAGTTTGCATGGTTGGACAGATAGCATGTGCTCCCTTACAGAAGGGTGTTCAGCTGTAGTCTATTCTCTACCCAATTCTCCAGGGAATGAAAGGGGAAAAAGGGAAGATAACTCTGAAAAGCCACATACTAACAAATGACCGATTCTTATGCAACCAGTCCTACAACAGTCAGAAAAAATATGTGGAACCTAAGATAAACTCAAACCTAAACATGCTAGCTTTTTATTAGCTTGATTTAAGATTAAACTAAATTCAACACTTAAAATTACTTAGTTGTACAAAATTATTTAAGTTGGATATTTACTTTTAAAAACTGTGAGAACAAGAGAAACTCCATTTTAAAAAAAGGCCATCTTAAGAAGGAGGCCTCAACCCCTACCTAGTTCTAAGTAAACTTTGTTACAGTTACTGGAAAAACCACCCATTGTTCCAGTGACCCTCACCCTAGATAGTTCCCTAGCAATGACCTCAAGGTCCAGACACTCAAGGTCCAGACGCTACTGTCCCTTAAAGATAACATACCTTACATGTTACATCAGCCGGCAGCTTGCACCAGCCAGACTCAACCAATAAAGAATGTACAAGACACCCTTACTTTAAATCATCCAATCAGCATGTGACCAGTTAGAGTTCCCCTCTTCCTGCACCTTGTAATGCATAAAAACCTTGCCTACCCTGGGCTCGGGGCTCTCACTTAGGAACCACTGTGTCAGTGACAGGTGTGAGCCTGAGCTCGAGCTTGAAATAAACGACCCTTGTGTGTTTGCATCGGAATCAGCTCCTTGGTGGTCTTTCGGGGACTCGCGACTTGGGCGCAACATTTGGGGGCTCGTCCGGGATCCCCAAAACCTCCAGGACTCCCGACCCGAAGGGTCTGAACCGGCCAGTAAGAACTTTGTGTGTGAGTGATGCGAACTTCATGTCTGTTGTCTGTGTTGTGTGTTGAGCTGCGCTCTTTCACTTTCTGAAGGAGGGCCCAATCTGAGTGAAGCTGAATTGGAATCTGAGTCTGAGTCTGAAGTGATCGGTACAAGACCTGAGCGGACGCGCTGGAAGGTCACCAATTGAAGGGCCTGGAAGACCCTCCAGGCCCATCTGAGGGGGATGAATTGCCCCCATCTGGAGGGGACAGAGGGCCTCTAATCTGTCTAGGACGTTTGGGTCCATCTGAGGGGGATGAAGTGCCCCCATCTGGAGGGGACAGAGGGCCCCTAATCTGTCTAGGACATTTGGATCCTAGTCTGAGGAAACGAGGTGGGTTGTTCCCACCGAACAGCAGGTTGCTGTCATCCCACTTCCGATTCTGTTTCAGAACGACCAAGGGCCTTTTCTGTCTTGCTTTTTGTTTGTCTGTGATACTTAGTGGGCTGTTGATAGCTTTTTATTTTGAGAGAATGGGTCAGACCTCTTCTACTCCGTTGTCCCTGATGACGGCACATTTTAAAGAAGTCAGAGAACAAGCAAACAACCTTAGCTTAGGAATTAGGAAGGGTAAATTAATCACTTTTTGTAGCTCTGAATGGCCAACTTTTGGCATCGGATGGCCTGCGGAGGGGACCTTCGACCTGGATGCCATCCTGAGAGTCAGACAGATCGTCCTTTGTCCCCATACAGGCTACTCAGATCAGGTTCCCTATATCCTGGTCTGGGAAGACTTAGTCAAGAATCCCCTTCCTTGGCTTAAACCTTTTTTGCCTCCACAGAAACCTGAACCAGTGCTGGCCGTTCAGACTAAGGCCAAACCTCAAGCCCGACCAGCAGCACCTCTCTACCCTGTCTTACAGGGAGGGACCGATGAAGAACTCATCTTCCCTCCCCCCTATCACCCCACACAGGCACAGGCTTCTCCACCGCCGCCGCAGGCCCAAGCGGACCCACCCCAGACACAGGCTGCTCCACCGCCGCCACCGTTGCAGGCTGCTGCCACTGGGGGAGGTGGGCCAGCCCAAAGTACAAGGAGTCAAAGAGCCATCTCCCCAGCTGGCCCAGCTGATTCCACTATTCTCCCACTGCGGGCGACGGGACCCCCTGATGAGGCCGGGAATCAGCCCCATCACTACTGGCCTTTTGCCACAAGTGATCTATATAACTGGAGAATGCAACATGCTAACTTTCCTGAAAATCCTAGAGAATTAATTAATTTGTTAGAAACCATTTTGTTTACCCACCAGCCCATATGGGATGATTGCCAACAGCTCCTCCAAATCCTCTTCACAACAGAAGAGAGAGAGAGGATTCAGACCAAGGCCAGGAAATTAGTTCCTGGAGATACGGGAGAACCAACCACCAATTTGGACACTATTAATGCCTCCTTTCCCTCGTCTCACCCTGACTGGGATTTAAACACCGCTGCAGGTAAGGAGAGGCTCGGGGTCTACCGCCAGACTCTGTTGGGGGGTCTCAAAGTGGCTGCCAGAAAGCCCACTAATTTGGCCAAGGTAGGAGATGTAAGACAGGGCAAAGATGAGAGTCCAGCCTCCTTTTTAGAACAGATCGTAGAGGCCTTCCGCCAATATACCCCTATGGACCCTGAAACGACAGAAATGAAAGCAGCCATTATAATAGCTTTCTTTAACCAAGCCACCCCAGATATTCGGAAGAAGTTAGAGAAAATAGATAGGTTAGGAGAGAAAACCATTCAGGACTTAGTGGCAGTGGCAGAGAGAGTATATAACACCAGAGAAAGCCCTGAGGACAAACAAGCTAAAGAAGCGGACCGCCAAACTAGAAATATGGCCCGCATCCTCCTGGCGGCCACTGTAGCTGAACCCAAAGAAAGAGAAAGATGACTTCAGAAAATAGCCGAAGAAGACACCAAAGGTAAGGAGACCCACTCCAAATACCGATGGGGTAGGAATCAGTGTGCATACCGTAAAGGGGAAGGACATTGGGCTAAAGAATGCCCTAAAAGAGGAAAACAATTCAGGACACCCGTCCTGACCATTGATGAACTCAGTGACTAGGGGGAACGGGGTTCGGATCCTCTCCCCGAACCCAGGGTAACCCTAAAAGTGGAGGGGACCCCCATTGACTTTCTGGTAGACACTGGAGCCCAACACTCAGTACTCCTTGCTCCCCAAGGGCCACTTTCTGTCAAGTCATCTTGGGTCCAGGGGGCCACCGGTATTAAAAAATACTCATGGACTACCCGAAGAACAGTGGATCTTGGAGTAGGCCAGGTATCCCACTCATTCATGGTTATTCCAGACTGTCCCTATCCCCTTCTGGGGCGCGATTTACTGACCAAGATGGGAGGTCACATCCACTTCCACCAAGGGGGCACCAGGGTCTTAGACCCCAGAGGACACCCAATTCAAGTGCTAACCATTAGTCTAGAAGATGAATACCGCCTCCATCAAAAGCCCCCGGATGCCCCAGCAGATATAGGTTCGTGGCTCCAACAGCTCCCGAGAGCATGGGCAGAAACGGGAGGAATGGGGCTAGCTGAACACCGGCCCCCAGTTTTCATTGAGCTCAAGGTAGGAGCAGACCCTGTCAAGGTACGACAATACTCCATGCCTTTAGCAGCAAAAAGGGGAATTACTCCCCACATCCGCCAGCTGCTGGAGCAGGGGATCCTGAGGCCGTGCCAATCGGCCTGGAACACCCCGCTCCTACCTGTTAAAAAGCCAGGGTCTGAGGACTACCATCCAGTACAGGACCTCCGAGAAGTTAACAAGAGGTCACAGATATCCACCCGACCGTACCCAACCCTTACACCCTATTAAGCTCTCTGCCCCCTCACCATGTGTGGTACTCAGTGCTGGATTTGAAAGATGCATTCTTCAGTTTACCTTTAGCCCCTAAGAACCAAGAAATCTTCACCTTTGAGTGGTCTGATCCTGAGAAAGGCATCCATGGTCAACTGACCTGGACCTGCCTACCACAGGGATTTAAGAATTCCCCGACCATCTTTGATGAAGCCCTACATGAGGACTTGGGTGATTTCAGAACTAACCACCCCCAGTTAACTCTCTTAACAGTATGTAGATGATTTGCTTATAGCGGCAGAGGACTATCAGACCTGCTTAAAGGGAACCCAAGCTTTGTTACAGACACTGGGTGACTTAGGCTATTGGGCCTCTGCAAAGAAAGCGCAGATTTGCAAACCTCAAGTCACTTACTTGAGATACATTCTTGAAGGTGATAAGCGTTGGCTTTCATAAGCCCACAAAGAAACTGTGTTGAAGATACCCACACCTGACACGCCATGGAAGGTAAGAGAATTCCTGGGGTCAGCTGGGTTTTGTCGTCTATGGATTCCTGGGTTTGCAGAAATGGCCAAGCCCCTCTATGAGGCCTCAAAAGAACAGTCCCCCTTTGATTGGACTGAGGAAAGACAGCTGGCCTTTGAGAACCTAGAAAAGGCCCTCCTGTCTGCCCCAGCCCTGGGATTGCCAGATGTGACCAAGCCTTTTTACCTTTACATCAATGAAAATAAAGGCATTGCCAAAGGAGCCCTAACCCAATATCTGGGACCCTGGCGCCGCCCAGTGGCGTATCTGTCCAAATGACTGGACCCTGTGGCCTCAGGATGGCCTCAATGCCTTCGCATAATTGCCACTGTTGCCCTGATAGTTAAAGATGCCGACAAATTAACTTTGGGACAAGAATTGTATGTAATCACCCCTCATGTTATTGAAGGGGTCTTGAAACAACCTCCTGACTGATGGCTCAGTAATGCCCGCATGACACACTACCAGAGTCTTTTACTTAACCCTGACAGGATTACCTTCCAGGCTCCTGCGGCCCTCAACCCAGCTACACTGCTGCCTGATCCGGCCCTGGAAGTACCTCCACATGATTGTGCAGGGATATTAGCACACGTGCATGGGGTGTGAGAGGACTTGACAGACCAGCCCTTCCCAGACGCAGAAGTCACTTGGTTCACCGACGGAAGCAGCTTCATCCAGGATGGGCAGAGGTATGCAGGGGCCGCGGTGGTATCAGAAACTGAGGTTATTTGGGCGGAGCCATTGCCAGCTGGAACTTCAGCCCAGAAGGCAGAACTAAAAGCCCTAGTTAAAGCCCTGACTCTGGGAAAAGACGCCAAACTAAATTTGTACACGGACAGTCGCTATGCTTTTGCAACTGCCCATATTTATGGGGCTATATATCGGGAGAGAGGTCTATTAACAGCAGAAGGAAAAACAATTAAAAATAAAGAAGAGATACTAGCTCTTCTACAAGCCCTGTGGCTACCTAAAAAGCTAGCCATCATACACTGCCCAGGGCATCAGAAAGCTGATACCCCGGTGGCAAGGGGCAACAATCTGGCTGACGCCACTGCCCAAAAAGTGGCAATAGAAGCAGTGATTACTCTGCCAGCACACCTACCTGACCCTGGGAATCCCAGCCTACCAGCATCACCAGAATATACTGAAGAAGATGTCAAATGGGCCAGCCAGATACCGGTGTCCTATTGCCCCAAAGGATGGTGGTTGATGGCTGATATACTCCCGGAAAAACTGGGAGATCAGGTTCTTTTAAAGATACACCGAGCTACTCACATGGGAACCAGGAAGATGCAAGACTTAATAAGACATTCAGGAATAATGTTCAAAAATGCCCACGTCAAAGTTGGACAGATAGTAGCTAACTGCAAGGCATGTCAGTTAACTAATGCAACCAAGACTGACAAAAACCCTGGAAACCGACTGAGAGGGGATCGACCCGGACCCTACTGGGAAGTCGATTTCACTGAGGTGAAACCTGGTAAATATGGATACAAATATTTGCTAGTGTTTGTAGATACTTTTTCAGGATGGACAGAAGCCTTCCCCACCAAACATAAAACTGCACTGGCGGTAGCAAAGAAAATACTCAAAGGCATCCTGCCCAGGTATGGCTTCCCAGTCTTATTAGGATCTGATAATGGACCAGCCTTTATCTCCAAGGTAAGCCAGGGTTTAGCTGCCATTTCAGGGGCCGATTGGAAATTACACTGTGCATATAGGCCCCAAAGCTCAGGTCAGGTAGAGAGGATGAACAGAACTCTAAAAGAGACCTTGGCCAAATTAACCCGGGAGACTGGCGGGGACTGGGTGGCTCTCCTTCCATTTGCCCATTTTAGAGTATGCAACTCACCCTATAAATTAGGTCTTTCTCCCTTTGAAATCATGTTTGGAATCCCCCCTCCTATCATACCTAACCTTCAGTCTGAAATGCTAACTGAATTTGAAGATACTAATTTGCTAAATTCCTTGAAGGTGTTACAAGCTGCGCACTGGAGCATCTGCCCTAAGCTGAAAACCCTCTGTGAGTCTGGACTTCTGCCTGCCCCCCACCATTACAGACCAGGAGACTGGGTCTATGTAAAAAGACACTGACAAGACAACCTTCAACCTCGCTGGAAGGGTCCATACATCGTGGTCCTGACCACCCCCACCGCTCTCAAAGTCGATGGAATCGCAACTTGGATCCATTACACTCACTTGAGACCAGCAGGTCCCTTCACACTCACAGAAGACTTCTTGCCACAGTGGAAAGTCCAGACTTCAGATGCCAGGAACCCGCTCAGGCTCAAGCTGCAGCGTGTTCGACCTACTTAATGCTAGTGATCATATCTATTGCAGGTTATGCCGGAGCCAATCCACACATCCCTTTTAACCTGACCTGGGTTGTGATCAGCACCAGCACGGGTGGCATAGTTAATGCCACCTCCAAAGTGGCACGCCCTAATACTTGGTGGCCTGAGCTTCAGTTTGACCTTTGTCAATTAGCTGCTGGGAGTTGGGACATAGGAAACTGGGACCTAGAAACGGAGGGGAGGCCTGAATGTGGGGACAGAGGGAGAGGGTGCACCTTTCCCCTACCGAAATCCAACGGGCCCAGATGCAGCCATCTGATTAAGAAAGCCACCCTGTGAGAAACCTCGTTTTATGTGTGCCCAGGTGGAAATCGCTCCCGATCCCAAGTAACCAAGTGTGGGGGAGGAGAGCATTTCTATTGCCCAAGTTGGGGGTGTGACTCCACAGGCTCCATGTGGTGGATGCCACCAGTTTGAGAGGACCTGATTCAGGTATCATGAGTCCCACAGTCCAAAGTAGCCAGTAACCCAGTGTATGGTCGGTGTTCTAGCTTCCTTTGCAATCCTGTAAAAGTTAGCTTTACAGACCTGGGAAAGAATTACTAGCAGTGGGCAATGGGATGAAACTGGGGGTTGTGGCTATATCAAACAGGTTATGATCAGGGCTTGCTTATGACCCTCAAACTCTTAGTGAGACCTCTTGGCCCGGCTGTCCCAGTTGGGCCCAATCCAGTACTGGTCCCCAAAGTCAATAAGAAAACTGCTCCCACCGAGAGCCCCAATTTGACTATAGCTGCCATGCCACCCCTAGTAATAACTTCCAGAGTACCAGAAATATCTCCCACTGGAGACCCCCTCTGGGAGCTTATGATTCACCTTTAAAGTCCTAAATACTCCCAGACCAGACCTTACTCAATCCTGCTGGTTGTGTTATGATACTAAACCTCCCTTTTATGAAGGAATTGCTTTTGATGCTAGTTATATTGAATCAGAAAATCTTGGCTCCTGTAGATGGCAGTAGAAAAGTGCCAGATTGACCTTACAATATGTGACAGGACAGGGTCTTTGTGTTGGTCAAGTACCAAATACCCATCATCACCTCTGCAATTGAACCATTCCAGTTAACACCACCAGGTATATTATACCTCCTACAGACAGCTGGTGGGCATGCTCCACAGGGCTTACTCCCTGCCTACATGGGACAGTCCTCAGTCAGACCCAAAGCTTCTGTATTCTAGTTCAACTAGTGCCTAAACTGTTATTTCATTCTGATGAAGAGCTTTTCAGCCAATTGGCAGGAGCTTCTAGAGTCAAGAGAGAGCCCATAACGACCATTACTCTAACAATGCTCCTAGGTTTAGGGCTTGCAGGAGCAGGGACCAGTGTCTCCTCCCTTATCCTCCAGAACAAACATTACGGTGACCTAAGAGCAGCCATCGACATAGACATAGAGAGACTAGAAACCTCCATCTCTCACCTACAGGAATCACTGACCTCATTAGCTGAAGTTGTCCTCCAGAATAAGAGAGGTTTAGACTTAATTTTTCTACAACAGGGAGGCCTATGCGCAGCTTTAGGTGAAGAATGTTGTTTTTATATAGATCATTCTGGAGTAATCAAAGAATCCATGGCTAAAGTTAGAGAAGGGCTGGCCAAAAGGAAACGTGAGAGAGAACAATCTCAAGGATGGTTTGAATCTTGGTTCAGTAGCTCCCCCTGGCTAACTACCCTAATTTCTACCTTGCTTGGTCCCCTAATAATTTTATTACTCTTGCTTACATTCGGACCCTGCATTCTTAATAAGTTAGTTACCTTCATCAAGGAGTGAGCAAACACAGTACAGCTTATGGTGATACGAACACAGTACCAACAAATGAACCCTGAAACTTTGGGCCCATGATTGGACCCAATATACAAGAGAAGGGGGGAATGTGAGAACAAGAGAAACTCCATTTTTAAAAAAGGCCATGTTAAGAAGGAGGCCTCAACCCCAACCTAGTTTTAAGTAAACTTTGTTACAGTTACTGGAAAAAACCACCCATTGTTCCAGTGACCCTCACCCCAGATAGTTCCCTAGCAACGACCTCAAGGTCCAGATACTCAAGGTCCAGATGCTCTTGTCCCTTAAAGATAACATACCTTACATGTTACATCAGCTGGCAGCTTGGCACCAGCCGGACTCAACCAATAAAGAATGTACAAGACACCCTTACTTTAAATCATCGAATCAGCATGTGCCCAGTTAGAGTTCCCCTCTTCCTGCACCTTGTAATGCATAAAAACCTTGCCTACCCTGGGCTCGGGGCTCTCACTTAGGAACCACTGTGTCGGTGACAGGTGTGAGCCTGAGCTCGAGCTTGAAATAAATGACCCTTGTGTGTTTGCATCGGAATCAGCTCCTTCGTGGTCTTTCGGGGACTCGTGACTTGGGCACAACATACTTAGTTGTACAAAATTATTTAAGTTGGATATTTACTTTTAATAACCCATTAACTGTTTAAAATGTCCTAAGGATATGGAAATAAAGCTTAAGACAAGGTACATGCTTGGGAAAAAACACACTATTTCTAACACAAAATCTTGTTCAGGCCAACCACAGAGATCGTGAGCTTTTGTGACATGCCAAGACTCTAATCTCATGGGGAAGCTATACCCTCAACATTCCAGACCGTAACCCACAAGTTGTATTGCTGCCTTAGGCAGACAGGGCCACAGCTAACACCATTTACCAAATGAAAACAATTGAATTCCAAGATGGTAAAATGCAAGTATAATTTCTTTTGTAGAGAGATTTGTACCTTCTCAAATGACAGCTTATTTTTTCTGAAAGACTAATATATCATAAAGGTGAAAAGCATGAATGATTTTTCTCCACTACCCCAAATCTCAAAATCAAAAGGAAAGAATGGGAAAAAAGTAAAAATATCAGCTGCTCTGATAAAGATTGTTTTTCCAAACCAGTTTTGCTGAAGCACAGCTGAGGGTGCAAAGGGTCTGGTAATCAAGTCGTTTCATGATTTAATTTACCTTGATTAGCATTGCAATTTGCTATACCTTCCTCACAGAGCGCTAATCAATTTTAGCAACTAGTAGAGCGAAAACACCACACAAATTGCTCTCATGACCCCAAATTGCTAATCAATTTTGAAAACCTAAATCAATCTGCGTTTTATGCTGTCATTTCTCACTTGACATTTTTAAATTCTCTCCTGACTCTGAATTCTGAGGAATGAGTTTTCATGACAAATAATGCACTGAAGTGATATTACATTTTGGCTAAAAGATGTTTCTTTCCTCCCAATGCATACTCCTCTGGCTTGTAAACGTTAATGTGTGTGTGCAATAGAAAGCAAGTGGTTTTAATAATCAAGGCTATTGCAAAGTCACTTCACTTCTTTTCTTCACTTCAGAAAGGAAATTGCTACAGTTACAAAAAGTATATGAATGGGATACAGGCACATTACTCACTGAGTGTAAGAATAGTGAAGCCATGGCACTTTAGGATGGGAAGGGTTGCAGTAATCATCTCCCCCATTCCCTATGTGAGCCAGAGAGCTACATTCACACACAGGAGACACACCTCCACTCAGGCCTCCTCAGTCCATACCGAGGCTAATGCATGGAAGTTTTCCCCCTTTATGACTTTAGTAGGTATAAAATTACTGCCGAAGGGAAGTGAGAGTACTCTGATGCTCCCCATTAGCCATATGCCTGCAAAACTGCTCCTCTTAGGTGGCTTCAAGATGCGCTGATCTCATCCGACCCACCGAAATGTCTGCAATATTTTGAGCAGGGTAAACTGCTTCGTAAATTGAGATTTCCTTGTTTCTGATATGAGTAGATTAGACTTTTATTTTCCCCTTGCTTAGCAGTTGAACTAAATCAGCCACCATCTGGATCCTTCAGCAGTAACACATCTTTTAGAGAAAGATTGGGACAGCTCTTTGGAAATGTGGTCTGAAGACTGGAGTTCTGCATAGAGATAAGGAGATATAGGAGCTGGAGATAAAAGGTATTCTGAAAGTCTCTGCTTGATTACATTTCATATTTCAGTTGTATGTCTTGCCTGGAGTTAGGCAACACCAAGCACCAAATGTCAGAGTGAAGCAAAGCATTTAGAATCAGACTGCCAAGCGTGTCAGCACGAGAAAGCAAAAGCTGTAAGGAGATAGGATTCTCGCTGTTCTGTACATGGAGCTGGAGTGAAGCGTGGGTTGTTTTCTTTTCATGAGCATCTTCAGGTAAATGATTATTTTTTCCCTTAAAATTACCTTTCAGTTTTTGCTTTTCCTTGAAATGACTATTTGATTTTCATTCTTCTGGGTATTTTCACTTTAGTTAATTCTAGCTTGGCAGACTAGGGGTTGAGGTTAGTCCACTATCTTCTGGCTTCTCTTATTTCTGTGGAGAAGGTACTTCTCTGTCGGATTTTGAGGACTAACCAGATATTTACTTGGTCCTAAGTATCTCATCCAAGATGGGTATTAATTACCGAGGGGAAATAGTAACTTGGCAGTGGAGAAATTTCACAGGCAGTATCATCATAAAGTGATGAAAGCCACTGTCCCTAGAAAGGAGACATCCTGGGACTTGTGCCTCCCGATGTGGGGCAGATGGTGAGCATCCCCTCTGCGGCATTCCCGCTAAAGCACACACCCTGAACTTACATTAGGAAATGGCCAAGAAATGTAACTTGAACGTCTTCTTAAAAATAACTGACGTCTTTTCTTCAAGAGACCAAATGTCATGAAGTATACAGAAAAACTGAAGAACTCATCCAGATTGACGGACATTCAGAGGACTGAGGACATGCGGTGACCAAGTGGACACACGGTCCAAAACTTTCTCTTGCTGTAGGGAACATGAGAGGCCACTTGGTGTGATCCGAGGAAGTTAGATGAGTAGACAATAGGGTTGCATCAATATTACACTCCGATTTTTAGTAATTGTACTGCTGTTATGTAAGATGTCTTTGTTTTAAGGATACACTGAGATACTTAGAGATAAATTGACAAGTCAAAAATGAACTACTTTCAGACAATTCAGGAAAAAAATGAGGTATGTGAAATGGGAAGGAGACCAAAATAAAGTAAGTGTGGTAAAATATAAATATTTGAGAAGTCTATATAAAGAATATATGGGAATTATCTGTACTCTTCTTGCAATATTCTCTAGGTCTAAAATAAAAAGCTAAGATAGTAAAAGAGAAAAACAAAAAACACGGATAACATTAGATATTCTAGAAAATTCTGCCCTTTTTAAGCTATAGTAACTGCTATGCTTTATTAATAAAGACATAAGTAAAATCTTCAAAAAAGAGAAACTTGTGAGTAAATATCTTTGACTACTATCTATAATAATAATAATATATGGAGGATTTAAAATAGATATAGAATTAAAATACACTTCAAGTATAGTGAACAACCTAGTAGCAGGATACATGAAGCTAAAGACTTTTAGGTTACTTTTTCAGGAAAGGTAAGAGGACAAAGTTACATTAGATTTGATAATTCAAAGATGCATGCTATTATCTGTACTAACAACTAAAGGAATAATAAAAAGAAAATAAATTGATTAACAAAATAATCCATAAATAAGCAAGAAAGGAGAAAAAGAGAAATGTAGAACTAGCAGGACAAATAAAAAACGAATACAAAATGATAAACTTACATGTAATTTATTGGTAATTACATTAATTAAAAATAGATTAAATACCAATATTTAAGGAACAGATTGTCAGAATCATTATTTTAAAAGGTCAATAGATAGAGACTGTAATTGATTTATCTGAACTGTAAAGTTTCACAAACGGCATAAGAGGATGGAAAGAATCCACTATGCAGGCATTAAGAGAGTAGGTAGATACGGGACTATCAGGTGCTTAGGCAAATGTGTAAGAGATAAAGCCATATATTTTACAGTGATAAAGGTTTTATTAAAAAAGAAGATAATTCTAAATTTGTATGCACCTAATAAAACAGCCGTAAAATATAAAATGAAAATTAACAAGTGTAAAAAATAGACAAATATATGAGTACTCAGTAATCTCTCAGTAATTTGTAACACAAGCAGACAAGTAGTCACTAGGAGATTTTGCACATTCATATCCAGAATTTGAGCTTCATGTTTGACAAGTTTGGCCTCATTGACAATAAGAAACACCGCAGCCAATTTCCATGCTTAAATGGAAATTATAATTTTCAATCAAGTATTAGAAAAGAAATACTGAAAACAGATGACTGAGTATCCATCTCAAAAAGTTAGAAAAAGTAACAAAATACTGTACAAAAATAGAAGGAAGAAAAATTTAGATATGAGGAAAAATGAATAAAATACTAAACAAATATAAATGAAGGGAATTAACAAAGCTTAACATTAATTCTTTGAGAAAACTGGTAAGACTGATAGATCCCTGATGAAAAGAGTCAAAAAAAAAAAAAAGTTTCAAAAACCCACCAGTACTGAAGGAGGAGACTTCCCATTTCACAGAAAGTAAAAAGACATAAGAAGATACAATAAACTATTTTATGCCAACACATTTTTTAAATGTTAGATGAAATCATCGAATTCCTAGAAAAATAAAATATATCAAAAGTGACATAAAAAGAAATGTAAATCAGAATTATTTTACACCTGCTAAAGACAGTGAATCCATATTTTTAAACTTTCCCACAAAATAATCTAGGCATTGATGGCTTACATCAGTGGTAAGTTAGATTAAATATTCAATGAAAATATAACACAAATCATACATCAACTCTTTCGGAAATCCAAAAAAGAAGGAACAGCTTATGTCAACATAATCTTGGTATCCAAGCCTGGTAAGGCCCTTCACCTCTTGCCACCCTCGAATACACAGCTTGGGAGTACTGCTTTGTGCCATCCTCCACTTTTCCCTATCGCACCCATGTTTCAATGTCTAGGTCAAATCCTACCAGCTTGAGAAGCCTACCAACCCCAACCACTCTAGACCACTTTGAATTTACAGTGATTTCATAAAATTGTGCCTAAGTCATTTTGGAGCTGTAAGGGGACTTTGAGATCACGTCATGGTCCTAGTAAGTCTCAGGAAAGAACTGGAAATCATGTCTCCAAACTTTATGTTCAGGGCCCTTTTCTCTGCAATAACCAAGGTTGCCCTTAGACAAGCCAAAGCCAATGCTGGTAGTTGAGAAAAGACCACAAGTGTTTGCTGTTGTTTAGACTCTTCGATTGTTTTTGAAACATCTTTGAGTAGCCTCATGGAGAAACACTTTCAACCCTCAACCGTGGAATGATATTTTATGCAATATCAAAAGACTCAAGGATCGTAACCTAAAATATAAATGTTTCAAAAGTGGTTCTGTCTTGTTTTATTTGCTATTTGATGTTATGGGGAAGGAACTGACTTGTATTAAGTTCCTATTAAGTGTGGAAATTTCTGCAAACCGGGCAAAGTGCTAAACAATTTACATGCCTTCATTTACTCAGTCCTGACTGAAACCCTACATGCCAGGTGCATCAGGTCGCAGAGCTGACAGTAAACAATGCCACACTCACGAGTGGTTGAAGAGACGTAACGAAGGTGCCACTTACACAGGTGCCATCAGATCAAGGGAACAAGAGGAGTGGATGGATGAAACACTCAGGACTAGGTCTAAAAGTTCAGGTAGAGGGGATGGTGTCACTAGACCTTGGATGCAGTGGCCATGGGGAGAGCTCTGCTCCTCTGTGGAAGACCACAGCCATGGTCCAGAGGCAGGGAAGAAGGGGAATAACCACTCATTGCCTCTACTTCCTGTTGGACGAGGACAGAGTTTCTGGGTGACATAGGCCCACCCCAGAGGGCAGCCTCAGGCATAAAGCAGAGAAGGGTGGAAAAGGGGTGAGAAGGATCAAGTGGAGAGCAGCCGGGACAGCAAATGCGATGCCTCCACTTTACAGAAGGAGAGGCTGTTGAGGTTCCCAGCCAGGCTGATTTCAGGGCCCGCATGCCTTTTGCCTGGCTGACTGAGGATGTCTTATTTTCCAAGTATTTTTTGCTTTTCCATTAGACAAAGCATTAGTAAGGCAAGTTGGATTTCCTTTTGTTCTGTATTTATTAAAAATGGTTAATACTCAAAAGGTACAAAAAGTACCTCTTAAGCAGTGCTGAATCGCTTTTGTGTGAGAGCGTGGGTGTGGATATGTGTGAGACTGAGCCTGGGAGAAACTCACATCAATAAAAACAAGCATTTTCCACTGCAGTTGCTAAAGGATCCCATCAAAAGGTGTCTTTTATTTTCTCTGAGTTATAACAAAGCAAGAGTACCATTTTTTCTCACGGAGATAAAAGACTTCTGTCAGGAAAAAAGCCAATGCTGAGCCCTGATTCCTGTAAGTCCTAGGGTTTCCACTTATGCAAAGGAGTGGGACTGAGAGACTGAAGAGTCAGAGTGTTGGCCACAGGTACATGAACAGAAAAGATGAGTACTTATTTTATGCTGTGTTCCCACTGCATGTGTCCTGAAGACACCCAGAATCTGGGAGCTGAAATCAATTTTAGGTTATTATATGGAAACTCTCAGTGAATGTCCCACCACCAGTAGGAAGTAGAGCAGGTTGTGGAGGAGAAGATTCAGAGACACTTTATCCAAGACCTTAGACACATTTATTCTTTTCAACCCCTCTAATGGCCCACTCACCTGATGCACCCGCCACAATTCTGAGGTGTACAGCCAGGGGGGTCAGTACTTGTTTTTTGAATGAATGAATGAATGAATGAATGAATGAGTAAGACGTGGAAGTGGAGATGATAGATCAGGTGCGTTGCTGAAGAAGAGCCATTTACTTCCGAGCCTGCTCCTCACCTTCCTGCTTCCCGGCAGGCATCTGGCACCTCCACCTTGCATTGTAGGCAGGATGTTTAAATGAGAAATGCTGATTTCTAGTCCTGCACAGACACACATTTGTCTACTAACCTGCATTCTGGCCTCTTTCCCTGTGCCCTGGGAAAGAACTAAGCTTCAAAAGCCAGGCTGTCATACTTGCCTCCATTCTGTCTCACCTACCCAGCTACCTCTTCTGATTCTGCTCATCAGCCTCCTGTCTCCACTGGTCATGGTGTCCCAACTGGACTGTCAGCCCTCCCACAGCCTACATTCTACTTAACAGTGGAATTTAGCCTATGAAAACATAAGTAGTTCCTCTGCACTAACCATCCCATGGTCCCTGTTCCTCTAGAAGAAAAGCCAAAGTCCTCACCTCTGGCTGCCCCTCTGACTTAACTTTTGCCTTTGTGTCTGCTGCTTCCAACCTCTCTGGCCTGCTCCCTGCTCCTGAGCGCCCAGCTCCTTTGCACACAACCTGGTTCTCTGCCATGAAATCCCCCCAACAGCAACCTCACCATGCCCTCACCTCCTTAAAGTCATTGCTTAGATATCCACCCATTCCATGAAGTCCACCCAGACCCCACCATTTAATTTACAATCCCCTTCCTGGATTTCTAAATCCCTCCCCCCATCTCCTTTTTGTTTTCCATGTTACTTATCCCCTTCCAGTTTATTACAGAATTCACTATGGCTTTGTGTTTTTTCCCCCCTCTCTCCTCCTGCCCCTTACCTCCCTTACCTCCAGAATGTAACCCCCATGAAAGACTTCTGTGTGTTTGCTGAGGTTTCTCCAGAGCCCGCAGCAATGCTGTGGCTCCGGGGGCTTGGGAGTTCCCTGCTTGGGGCAAGTTCTTTATGAATCCAGTGAAACTGAAGGAAGACAAGGGAAAGGGCATGTTGGGAGGAAGGGTTTTATTGCTCACAGCTCAGTCTCTTACTTGGCTCCACTAGCCAGCCCTGGGCCATCCCTGTTGCTGGGGTGCATGCTTGCTTTCCCCACCTACCACTTCCAGGAGGAACTCCGTGGGCAGACCCCTGGTGATTGGTGGGCAGGAACGGCGGGGAGGAGAGAATGGCTGTTTTCTCTCCACCCCTTGCCCTGATTGGGACTCTGCCACTACAAATATCCATTGATGTGCAAATAGGTCAAGTCCAGAAGGAAATTCTGGATGAAAACTTCCATTTACCCCACAAATGCACAGCCTGAGATGAGTCTCCTGTGTCCTTGTTGGGGGAATGAACAACTAAGTGGATAAATAATTACAACTGTTCTTCTGTTATGTAAACAAGTTAGATGCCTACACTCCCTAAAGCCTGGGCCACAGAGTGGTGAAGTCAACCTGCCACCTGGTAGCAGGCATGCCAGCAGTCATCACAGTGGGAAAGACCATGTTCTGCAAGTGAACAGTGATCAACAAGTCAGTAATAATTTACTAATTCAAAGAAAATAAGCAGCTTTTTCACTTTGAAGGTTAATTATCCACAGTGGTTATAGGTGCAATTTGTATCCCAGGGGACATTTGGCCATATGTGGGGTATTTTAGCTGTCACACTGGTGGTGGTGGTGGTGGTTACTGGCTTAGAGAGGGTAGAGGCCAGGAATGCACCCTAAAGTGCATGAGGCAGCCCCCACCCCACAATCAAGAGCCATCCAGCCCCAAATGTCAGCAGTGTCCAAGCTGAGATCCCAAAATTCCAATATATAGTGAGTATTTTCAAATTAATTAAATATGTTCACTCATTTGTGTGGGATGTTACAGGGATATACTAATAATTCATTTAATCTAAAGTATAAATGATTCACAAAAACATTTTTTGATCAGCCTGCACTCTCTAAAAGAAGGTTCTGAGGTGGCAATATTCATTAACTGTGAATGTATTACATTTCTCCTAGAACAAATTGTTTCTCTTCCTCAAAGAGGGTACTAGAAATCATATCAAGGTCACATATTTGTATTTACATATTATATGTATATATGTGTGAAAAATGAGATGGTTTAGAAAATATAAAAACAAATAACTGGGGAAATAGTTTCTCCGGGTACATTTATGAGAGATGCATTCAACTATCCATGCCATGTTTTTTTTACCAAAGTCTTTATTGATGTCTTAGTTTGATTTTAAAATCTTTCAGGTCATAGAAAAATGCCTTCAGTAGTCTTAATATCATCACTGGTAACTTTCCCCAGAAATCCCATAATAGCCATCAATTTGGTAATACTTGAGGTATGGGACTATTATTTTTTCTAGGAATCTTTCAGCTAAAAGAAGGAAAATTTTTCATAAAAGTGAAGGTAGAAGACAGGGAAAAGAACTCAGTATTTTTCAGTTTGCACAGGATCTTTATAAACAGTAGCCCTATGCATGATGAAGTTACTAAGGTCTCTCCATGCAGAAACTCAAACGTGGGTGTGCAACCAAAACGAGTCCTTGCATCTTAAAAATACAAGTATTTAACATTGCTCTATAAATCGACTGTTTACTTTCTCCATATTTCTAGCTTCCTTTTTTGCTGTTTTTGTTTTTTAGAAATTAAAGTATCCCAAAATAAAAGAAACACACTGAGAATACGCTCATGTTTCATTGACTCCAATTAGATATGGAGATGTTCCATTTCAACAGGACTCATCAATATTCAACTGCCAACTTCTCTGAAAAGGAAGAAAACGGAATATTTTTCCAATCAATTGGCTTCATCAGCAGCATAGAAGTGTGCTGAGACCTCAAATACTTGTGTGTGCATGTGTGTGTGCGTGTGATCCTTCCTGCCAAATAGCAGAAAAATAGGCCGATGGAAAGGCCCAAAGAGCAAAAAACGTGAAATCATAGCTCTCTGAAGCATTACTTGGTCCAATATCAATATGAGCCATTGAGACTTAGTGTAACTGACATGCTAATGTGTGTTAGCTCAGTAGCCATCGGGAAGACCACTTTCTGGTATAATTCATGTGACTAAACATTTCCATTTTCCCTGATGTGTGCATGGAAATAAGTTCAAGAAGATCACTAAAAATGCCACCAGAGCTCTCACATGGCAGAACTGGAGAGTAAAGCTGAAAATCGAGAAGTGGAGCTGCTCCAGAGAGTGTGCCACACGTAGATTCTGCTCAGACTATTTCTGGATGAAGTGAAGGGGATCCCATCTGCTGAATGTTCGCTTGCTCACACAACGACACCACGAAAAACACCTCGGGAATAACAGAGAGCCACAGGCCAATAGGAACTCTGAGCCAGGCCAGCCTTCTGTGCACAGGGAACAGACTTCCTGGGAGTGCGGGGGTCTGTCAGTCTGTGGAGGTGAAGACCAGCAGCCAGCTCCCAGTTCGAGATTCACACTGTTTGCATGTCCCAACTCAGCCTAAAATTAAGAAGATTCACTCCGCTTTTGCATTGTCCCTTAGATGGCCACACATTTGGATAAGTATTAAGATGTTTCAAAAAACAAGTGTTTCCCCCTAGATGGACCTCAGCCTACAACACATGCATCCCATAGGAAAAGGCATGGAGAAGTAGCTGATACGCAGTTTTCGCTTCATCTCCTGTCACCCTCAAAACAGTTCCATGAGGCAGGTCGCTATCCAATCCTACACAGGAGGAAATGAAGACTCAAAAGCATTCACCAGCCCTGCAGCTCACACCAATGTCCTGTGTGGAGCTAGGACTGAAGCCAGCTGCTTTGGAGGCTCGCACAGGTGGACCTCTGGGTCACAGGTGTGCAGACCATACCAGAAGTCCCTGTGGATCAGGACCTAGAGGAAAACAACCATAAAAGCATCCATCACCTTAAACACAGTCTTCCCCTCCTCCCTGACCCTCGCACGAAGATAGAGAAAATATGACAAGACTGTGTTTTGCATTTAGCTCAGAATACTGGTGTGCCTGGGCATATGGAGATTTCTATTCTATTTCAGATTTACATCTGCTGATGGGTTAAAATGAATTTTTGGTCTTTGTTGGGCTGAAAAAACAATCTTATTTTTTATTTGACTCTGAAACTGTTGGACATTGCAGTCAGGGGTACGCATGCCTCTTTGATGTCATTAAGGAGTGTGTGCATCCTGGGTGTGTATGTCAAATGCACTGGTCCAGTTTCCCCCAAACAGCCTTGGTGTTATACATTAGTTGCAACTGGAGAACTGAATATGGAAAGCAGGGCTTAAAAAAATCAGTTCCTCCAACTCCGAAAGCCTTCTCTTCAGCAAAAAGTGCTGAAATAGGACAAGATAATAAAGAATGCGTCTGTGTAACATCTCCTACTGCTGTTTCCCCAACCCCATATAAATGCTTCACTGATTTGAATGGATCATTGAAAGGCAAATACTTCCCTGGTCTGAAAGTAGGAAAAGAATTATAAACCCAGCAATTAAGTTAGTGTTAGGTTTGCTGCAATATAATGTGGACATTCTAGTGGCACGTGTAAGATACATATTCATTATTCTCACTCAAAGAGAAGATCTGAAGAGAGGCAGTTAGAGCCATCAGCAACTACTCTGCTGCCCCACCTTCCTGAGATGACTCTTCATAGTCCAGGATGGCTGCTCATGCTCCAGCCATCATGTCCACATTCGAGCCTGGAGGAAGGGGGAGAGATTAAAAAGGACATGCTCATTCTCCTTAAAGAACACTTCTGAGGGAATGCCCACTTAACAGTCTGACATTTTATTGAACAGAACTAAAGTACATGGCCACACCCAGTGCAAAGGAGGCTTGGCAGTGTGTGTGTATTCAGGCTCACCAGGTGCTGTGCTAAAATCTAGGGCTCTAATATGAAAGAAGAAGAGAAAATCGATATTCAGGTAGGTATTCTCAGCAATGATTTTTATGTTGGCGTTACTCCCGTGGGACACACCACTCAGATCCAACTCTGGCAAGAGTCACAGGGATTGGGGCAAGTCCATCAAAATATTTTGAGATTCTGATTCTGAAGACTGGACCCTGCAAGTTTGCCCCATGTTTACCCTAGGGAATCTCCACACTCTGCCCTGGGTGGGGGTCACTATCTTTGCTATATTTTACTTTCCACGTCTCTCCTGATCCGAGGTCTTCTTTCCCTGAGTGGTCCTTGCTCCCTCCCTCCTGCTCACCCCTCCCCCACCATACGTAGGAACTAGAACTTGGACTTTGACCCAACCTGACCAAGCCTATTAACTGCCAGGATCCACTTCCCGGACTTCCTGAAATGTTGTGATCCCCTCACTGCCTTCCTGGACTGCCAAGTGTCCCCAAGCTGGATGCCCTACCTCTGTGCTCCGTCCAGCTGTTAGGAAACATAGAACCAAGTGAAATAGACAACATTTCAGCTTTAGGCCAGGATATACCTGGAATCCAGTCCTATGTCCACCACTTGCTGAGTTTGAGCAAGTTATTTGACTTCTAAGTATGACAATTTTTTATTTTGTAAAAGTGGGATATTAATACTACCTATCCTATATGAGCTGAAATAAATGCCAGTTACTATTGTTATTAGCATATATAAATGGACCTGGTAGAATGAGACCATGAATAATGAGCCAAACACCTATATAGTGCAATGATACCTCCCTCCTGACTCTCCCGTCCTCAGGGTATTGTTCCCACACCACCTAGCAATGGTCTAGTCCACCACTTGGTTACCTCAGCTCTGTGTCTTGTGATGGCATGGAGCCCTTCCCTTCCTCTGCAGAAATCTGCAGCATGTCTGTCCCCTCAAATGTATTTGGCTCCAAGCCCCAGCTCAGCCCACCCCTTGGCAGTTACTCGAGCGTTGTGGGCCGCCCCCCTGGGATATGCCCACACGAATAATTTGTGCAGGGCAAGTGCAATTTAGATTCCTGTCTTGTGGACTGAAGGCAGCTCCCATTTAGGCTTCAATAGCAACTCTCTAGAGCCATCAAAGGCTGGATCTTGCAAACCTTCACCTTGAAAGCCATTCTGCCACTGCCTGGTAACAGAGGCTCCATTCTAATCATACTTGCAAGTTTCACTGGCATCTGAGCACTTGAAGATATTTGTCTCAGCAGCTCCTTGGAACATAAAGCCAGAGAGCTGCCAAAGTAATGTGACAGATGCTACTTAGTGACGCAGATAACATCCAGGAGAGGCCAGCCAGAAGGATTTCACTCCTTCAGCTAAGTGTTAGCTCTGCCACTAACTGAATTATGCCAGTCCCGGAGATCAAATCTTCTACAGAGAAGAGTCAGAGTGGTTTGTAATGTTTGTTTTGACCATAATGGAACTTCTTATTTTCTCTTTAAAATTTTTTTTGCAAATTATTTTACAAGTTTTGCAGGTTGCACATATTTCATAAGTAATTTTATGCCTTAATGTTATCAATCTCCAAAGAAATCCATTAGATCAGGTTTCCAGCATTGACTGTCTAATTGAAGCAATAACCTCATTAATCTTCCAGGTACCAGTAACCCCACCTCCAATCAAAGCCTCCACCTTTGCAGAAAAGGTGGCTAAAAACATAAACTGAATACTGTCACTCCCTTGCTTAAAGTCCTCAGTGGTTTCCCACTGACTTCTGAATAAAGCTTTAACTCCTTAGCATGACACCAGTCTTAAGATGACCTGATAGCTCTTTGCTTCAAAAGCTGTCCCCACCCCTATGCGTGCGCGCACAACACACACACTCACACACACACCACTCCAGACATGCTGAAGTTCTTGCAGCTTGTCGACATTCCCTCCCTTCCCCTGAGCCTACCTGCACTGGCATTTAACCTACTTCTTTCACCAGTTACACTCTGTCGCCTCCTGTAGTCTCAGACCTCAACTCCTCCAGAAGCTCTCCTACCTTTTAGTCTGGGTCAGAAACCTCTTCTACACAATGCCATAGAGCCCTCACTCCCACTACAGCCTGAAATATACCTGTCTCCACCATTTGGGAATTATTTCAGGTTCAGCGCCCTGCCTTTCACCTACACATGTTGTATCAGTTATCTGTCCTTCCCAAACAATGCTACATAGCAAACCACCTTAAAACTCAGTGGCATACGACATTAGCCATTCATTTTGTTTGTGGATGCAGGGATGGCTGATGGCAGGCTTGTTCACACATCTACTGTCAGTGGACAGGTCAGGCAGGGGCTGGCTGACCAGCATGGCCTCAGCTAGGGCAACACCTCTACTCTGTAGAATCTCTCAGCAGGCCAGCCCAGATTTGTTCTTGTGGTGGAAGTTAAGTTCTAGGAGGCAAAGCAGAAGCACCTGAGGCCTCTTGAAGCCCAGTCTTAGAACCAGAGCATGACTCCTGCTGTATTCTTCTGGCTTCAGCAAGGCACAAAACCAGCCTAGGGCCATAGATTATACCCCTTGATGAGAGGAGCTAGAAAGCCCCTTTAAAAAGGTCCTAGGTCTAGGGAGGCCATTAAGTGGAGCCATCAATTTCAATCAATCTGTGATTTATCCTATAGTACCTACTCAATGCCTGGCTGCTCAAGAAATGTCTACTAAATGAATTAAGGGTGAGGAAATCTAAAATAAGTATACTAAGGTTTAAATGTCACCAGTGATGTTAATATAGCATCTGAATCTGGCAAGTTGGTTGCACAGAAGTTGGTTAGCCAAGGTGGAGCCAGACAGCAGATGCATATAGACTGTGCCCACACCCATGCCAAAGGGTGAGAATGAGATTTTTCCACAGTGGGTGGGTCCCTGAGCATCCTTCTGTAACCGCCCTAGTCTCTGTATTAATCATGTTTTAAATTTCTATCATTTTGTGATGCTTTGATACCTTGGGGCTGTAAGGACTACAAAAGTCAAAAGATGACTGACTGCCCCGCCCAGCACTCACTACTTCCTAGAGAGAGTGTCCACATCTTTGATACACAAACCAATCAATCCTGGGTCCAAGTTCTTATGTGCTTCCATTTATCAGGCTTCTGAAGTCTGGGACAATATCCTCCTGCCCTAAATCTCCCTAAGACCAGGTGTCAGACCTTTAGCAACCATATACCGCAGGGCCTACCAACGTTACTCAAACTATCCAAACCTGCTTACCTGGCCTTGGCCATTCCATCCCACAGAAACGACCATAAAGGCACCTGTCCACAGTTTTCCCCTCTTTCTGGCTCCTGACTGACCCTGCTGCTTCCCTGTGTGGCTCTGCATGGCGTGGCCTGTCCCCCACCTTGGGATCTGTGAGTAACTATCTTTTCAGTGGCAGTCATCTTTTCTGTTCGCTTCGCCAGACATGAATAAAAACACTCAGCAGCATTAAAAAGAATCACAGGAACATTTTAAAACCACCTCAATACCTGTCCTCCAAAGAGCTTGGGCAGAGGAAGGTGGAGCTGGCTGGGAACCGGCTTGATGGTACCGTGTCCCTGAGCCCCGGGGCAGCGGTAGTGTGGATAGGCTTTGTCTGTGCTGCCTTGCCTGTTTCTGCACTCTCTTCCCTTCCTTTCCCTCTGTCCTCTCCTGTTTAACATCCTCATTTCTGCAACAGTCTTTCTGTTGGCACTGTGGTTGCCTAGCAACACATCCCAGAGCATCCATCAAAGTTGAAGAACATTCCCAGCCAGCCAGCCGGCCCTTCTCCTCCCACTACACCATCTGCCATCACATCCTTCTCTGCTCTCACCCACACCTGGGCGTTGAGCTTCTTTCAGGTGTCTCACTGGGGTTACATTTAACATTTTGAAGGAGGCCGGATGACCTGTGGATTGCACGACATTTAACAATCATGACCCTACCCATTAGTTGCTAGTGGCCTCTCCAGACAGCGGACACAGATTACCCCACATATCCCCTCACCGTCCGGAAAGCCAGCACCACGGCCAGGTGGAGAGGCAGAGCTTCTGTCTTCCCATGCAGTCTTTCCTTAAACTCAGGTAGCTGCCCAATCCTGATCCCAGGGCACTGGTTTGTGCCTCACAGCCCAGTTATGTGGTTGTTTCTAGGTCAGAATGTGCTCTCTTCTCTAGGGGCTGGTCTGAGCAGGAGCTAAGCTGCCTCGGGAAGGAGCTGAAGGCTGACACTAGATTTGCACCCCGGGCTCACTCCCGGGTACGTCTCCCTCCCTCGGTGGGGCCCCCCTTCTCCACTCTCTCCATCTCATCCGGCCTCCTCCCTTGTTTCCTGCCTGACCCCTGCTGCTCCCCGCCCCCATCTCCAGCCCACCCTTGCCTACTCCCATCACCACAGCCCCTGCCGGTGGGACACTGTTGTCCTTGTGCCCTCATTCAGATGTGGAAAGTGCTCCTGCAACATGATTTTGCTGGTATCACTTAGAATTTATCCAAAGTAACATTATTAAGCAAACAAGGGATAAAAAGAACCACATGATAAATACATCTGCTGCCCTCATATTTATCCAGAGACAACTCAAGTAGAGCCATGGTTTGGTCCGGTAAGCCACGTGCATGGCTCACAGGCCTGGGTGTTCCACACTGTGGCTTCGCTGCTGGCCAGCATAACAGGGACCTGCTCAGAACAGCACCAAATGGCTTTGCTTCAGGGGCTGGTGGACTCTCAGTCCAGCAAGATCCAGCTCCCTGGGCCTCCCTTTGAGTGTTCCTGCCTGTCTTCATGCCTTTTCCTTGTGCTGGTCAGGTGGGCTCAGGTGTGCGGCTGCTTCAGCATGTCGTGCCCTGATCCCCACACCTGGGAAAGGCAGGCACTCTGCCCTCTGGCCTCCTTCCCCCGACAGGGCTCCATCTTTCCTGCTCCCTCCATTTCTCAGCCTGACCTTCTGTAAGGGTGTCACAGGCTGGGTGTACACTCTGGCTTTTTCTTGGTTCTATTTTAACATTTTAGTTCAGTTTAGTTTTGCTTGTTTATTATTATAAGCTAGCATAGGAGAGAAAAAAAATGCCCTTTATTTATAACCATAACTCTGTTTTCTAGGGAGAAGCACCATTAACCATTAAAGTAGATGGCTTTTGGTTTTGCAGGGATAAGTTACTTACTTAGGAAAATATGAACCTTGGGACATAGCTCAGAAAGTAGAGAAATAAGAACAATTTGATCAGAATAAGAGAAGTAATAAATTGGGGCTTCTAAGAAGGAGGGGAAAAAACTGGAAAATTTCAGCAGGAAATTGGAAGCAAAGGTCCCACTAGGGCGTTTGGCCACCACGAATGACCAAGGGACATTTTAGGAAAGTAGGATTTTGTTGATCCTTTCACTTGATCCCCATGGATGATCATGGAATTAATATCAGTCATATTCTTTGTCATGAGCCACAGAAACTGATGCTGGCTGATAAAAGCACAAAAAGAAATCAATATTTTTCAAGTGTTAGGCTGATTACAGAATCACGGAGCACCCAGAAGAAGCAGCCTTGGAAAGGGAGTGGCAATGAGAAAGCTGGGCGGGAAATGTGGCCCAGCCTGTCCGCAGCCAGGCGCTGGGAGGACTGCAGCCCTCCGGGCTCTGCCGTCTTTCCCGACAGCACCCACCGCGCGGTACCCGGTGCCTGCGCTGCGTTCTCTGCGGCTGGGCCAGGGCTCCACCCGCCGCTCTGGGCACCAACACTCGTGTTCTTGAAAGTGGATGCTCTTCCCACTGCATCCCTCGCCACCACTGAGACAGCGACCACGGGTTTAGACAGAGTAGGGTGAGGACCTCCGGAGAAAAGAAAGCAAGATAATCCATTGTGAGACTTGCTTTGGCCTGCTGGGGGGGCCCATCTTATTTTTCTGACTTTACTCAGGTGCTGCTTTCCTTTCTCCAGCCCTAATCAAGTGATTTGCATCCTGAGCAATGTAGCAAGCAGGCCCAAAACAACGTAGTAAAAACAGGAAGGATTCCATCTTGAAAATAAGATTGCATTTTAAAACCCAATTAGTTAAAAAGTTTCTTAACATACTCTTTAACAAACAGACAATTACTCAGCCCACCTTGTGAGCAAAGCAGGCAGCCTTGAGTGATATGCTCCAGACCAGGAAGCTGCTATCCTGGGAGGAAATCAGAGCAGGAAATTTCTTGTAAATAACCAGGAAGACTAATAAGAAACGTAATGTCTCTTCAAAGATAAACATTTTGGGACCACTTAGCAGGTGTGCATCCCTAGCCCTTTGTCTCTCCACCGCCTACAAAACCCCAGACAACGCACTACCCCAGGCTCTCTTGTCTCCTCCTGGCCTGAGCCAGGAGCTCTGTCCTCTCGCTTTATCTCTAAATAAAAGCCTTTCACTTGCTCTCCTACCTTGAGTGTTTGCGAAGTTCTTTCTTTGACTCTGCAAACAAGAACTCCGGTATCACCACCACGAGAGCATCTCTGCTGCCCCACTTCTCTGAGTCACTTGCCTCCAATACAAACTCCAAAGGCGTGGCTCTCAGGCCAAGCGTGAGGCACATGCTTTGGCCCCACGTGCCCAAGAGGCTGGAAAGCCAGCATCTGAAGATTCACCTGCCCTGGTGAGAGGTGAGCTCTGCGTCCCCCAGCTCTGTCAGGGATGGGCCGCTCCCAGACCGGGACAGGGCCTAGGTGCTGGCAGCCAATCGGCAGAGACGCCTACAAGCTGCAGACATGAGCAAGTGTGTCACTTGCTAAGTAGCGGTACATGCAAGGGGGCTGCTAGCCTCAGTGCTGGGTAATTGGACACCTTATTGTTGGAACTATGAGACACATGGGCTCATTCACATAAATACTCCTGGTGTTCATTCACTGCCTGATTCTTTGGTCTTGTTGTATTATTATATTGACCTACAGAATAGCTGTGTTCTAAATCTTTGAAATAATCTATGTGTTTTAACGTATGTATCCCCAGTAAGTAAAGTTAAAAAAATGTAGTAGTGATTGTCTGAATTAAATATAAAAGTATATATAGGAGCAAAGTTTGAAACATAATCACATACTTTAATTGGTCTAAAAACCCTGAATCTTTCGTATATCATTGGTATTTTTCTAGAATTGGTAGTTTCAGTATAATCTTACTGTTTTTTAAGTGTTTTTTACAAAATGATGTGCATTTTTCTTTTACACAGATTTTTGGTTAATATACTTGAAATTGTTGACAACTTTAGTTGAGTCTTTTTTAGAGACAACAGTATTTTTAAAGGAGAAAATAGTCTTTTACCAGTGCTGAGGTACTTGATTAATATAGTTCAAATTCTATCAGATGGAGGATATTGTTAATTAAATTATTTTTATGTGAAAAAGGATACTCCAGTCAATAAACAACTTTAAATATTATTTAATATTTAAGTAAGTATTTTTAAATGACAAACCCTATATGAAATTATCTCTATTATGTGTTGGAATATTGTGCCTCATTTTGAAGATACAAAATTGTATATCTCACTTTATTTTATACTAGATCAGAATATAAAATTTCTTATTAAAAATAGGACCATCATAATATTCTTTCTATAAGTCAACATATTCCAAAGGTATCAAATGTCATAATAATTTATTGTATACTCTCATCATTTAATTTCTTCTTTGTACTTCTGTAGAAATAAACTGCTTTAAATTCCTATTTGCAAATTTTGTTCTTCATAATGGCAATGTACTAAAAACTTTGAAAGCTGAAGTTTTTCGTGCTCATTTGTTGAATTACTTAATTAAAGTTTTCCAGTCAGTTTTGAACAAAGTACAACCAAAATTCAGTGGGCTTGTTTATAAAAAACGCTCAGTGTCACATTGGACCCTTAGGTTGATTTAAAGGTAATCTTTTGTAAAGGCTCAAACATTTCTAAAATTCATGATGAGCAGCAAAGAGAGAAAATTCAAACTGTTAATAAAACTGAAGTTTTCTTTATTTCTTTGTATTCAACATTAGCTTTATCAGAGAATAAGTTGCAGTACAGATATAAGTATATAAGGATTTGTAAATTTTGATGTATAGAAGTCTGTACATTTTAATCAGTTTCAGTTGGTAAAATAATGTATCTTTGGATGCATTTAAGGACTATGTGCTACAGTTAAGTTCAAGTACATTTCTACTCTGGGTTTCTTAATTTAGTTAAGGACATTGTTTTGTTGTTTTCCCGTGATGCTGTACCCCAGTAAACGGTATGTTTATAATACAATCACAGAAGAAGTAATTTTATCTTTGATATTGAATTTAACTAAATTTATAGCATTTACCAATTATGCCAGGTTTCATCTTTCATAGGAAAAAAAATGTCTAAAAGGTTTACTTGAGTTAGAAAACATTGAAACCTCTGACTTTGTTACTTTATATTTAAAGCACCTGCTATTACTGATTTAAAGTGAAATCATTTAATTCTTTGTCCAGTTCTTGCCTACTAACATACCAGTAGCTATCAGCTTACTTTTCATGCAGCCCAAAGACTTGTAGCAGAAACTGTGGACAATTAATTCAGAGCAACAGTCATTTGATCTAAGTGAAAAGTCTGTTTTGCTAAAATGTAGCATGCCTTCTGCAGTTATACATGTTTACACATCACCTTTAACAGATTTCTTAGAATAACTACTAAGGAAGGAAATAAGAGTTTATGTTTCCTTACCAGGTGTGTGTCTTTTGGCTTTCAAGGGTCTAGGATACTACTACACCCCTCTGGTGGATGGCAAATATTAAAAACCATTCTGTACATGCCTATCATCAACTCTCTTGAGACATTAAAAAATCAGCACTTTGTTTTTCATTAATCTTGCATTTTCACTTTTTAAACTCATTATTTTCAGAAGGCTGGATTGCAAAATAAAAATCAAACAATACAAGAAATATAGTTGCAGTTCTATTCAAACAATACAAGAAATATGAATGACAAAAGCCTTGTAGAAAGAGCCAGACTACTCTGTCCACCTCTCACAAGAGGCCTGCTCAGTCCTATTCTCCCTCATGCATTTCATGGACCCTAATGAGTAATTTCCCCAGGTTCTCACCAACCACTCTGTGGGGCCACTGGCTAGCACAGAGTCAGGACTGGATGCTTCTACAGCACCCACGACCAGAAAGAACCATCCTTTCCTGGCCACTCCATGTCTCAGGGGGTCTAGTTTTATCAGGGAGCACCTGCACACTGGCAGTGAAAGGGGGTGGTGATTATTATGAAATCAGGAGGGGCCAGGAAAAAGGCTAATTATTACCAGTCATCTTTTGTATTGCCTCTCATTAAGAGAGCATTCTGCTTCTTGCACGCCATCTCACAGCTACCACACAAGCCCATGACAGAAGCTGGAAGGGCTAAATAAAGGTCTTTCAACCCTAGTCTGGGTTATTCCAGGGCAACCATGAGTACTAATATTTGGGTTAGAAATGAACAAATCTGGGGAAAACATGAGAGTAGGTAGAATGCCAGGATGCAGCCAACAGCCTCAGTAGGCATTCCCATGGTGCTCAGCATGTTCTTGTCTGTGGTGGCCTCAGTGAGCTTCTGATGTTCTCTACATCATTATCGGGGCTCAAGCATGGCGGCTGAGATGCTACATCAGAATATCCCTTCAGATTCTAACCCCTTAAATTGTCAATAGTCTGGAGCCCTCTGTGGATTATGAATGGGCTTCTCTCTAACAGACCACATGTGCCCTGAGCTCCCAGACCAGGGGTTGGTACACAGGCCACCAAATAACATATAGTCAATGAATTAATTATCGTACCACATTAAAGGGACTTTTTTTCTAAAGCACCACAGCTGTTGAATTTAAAAAGAGGTTCTGATGATATGACTAGTATTATTCTCTGATTATGGAGATGATTATTCATGAGTATGTTTGAGATGCCGCATATATAATATGAAAATAAGAGGGACCCTGATGAAACTAAATATAGAATTTAACCCTCCTAGGAATCCACATACTTTCATACTGTATTCAGTATTACATTTCCCATCTCTAGTAGGACTGTCTTTTTGGAGAAAACGATCTGGCAATAGAATGTCAAGACATTTTCTCCTGAACTCCTTTTTTGTAGCTTATAAAATTTTTAAATTTCCCACAGCCTAAATATTCTCTATGTACGCTGGTTGTATTTCACAATAAGATAGACCAATTACAGATAGTTGTCGTTTTTTTTTTTTTTTTTACCTTCGGCAAATAGTAGTCCCAGCATGTTAGAAAGGTTTTAGACTTCAACGAGGTTAGCAAGAAGAAAACAACACTTTCAAGCAATGAGATGAAATATATACATACACACACATATATATATAAAGATCTTAGCTAGGAAAAGTTTCCAAAACACGGATAATTTGACTTAAACTTATGATTAAGACTTGTAGTTAGAATCATGCTTCTTGATAGCATTAAATTTTTAAATTATGCATGTTTTCCCCATTGTCTCTTCTCTAGATTCTAAGTGCATCTGACAGAGATACAACATGACATCACAATAAATGCAGCGGCAGAATGCCAGGGTTGTCCGTTAGCTCCTTGCTCTAAATAGCAGGGAGCCCAACCGTCTTGATGAACAGTAACTGGGCTATCAGTTTTGAGCCAGCTGGAGAGTTAAAAAATATATAATACTTCCCAAGAGCATGCATGCAAAGTGCCACATTACAGAATAATGTAAAGTTCTACTTAGTTTACCCCATCAAGTATCCACCAATCAGAATTTGAAAGCAGAAAGTTCTTTTCAAGGGAATTAGCATCTGAAAAGAACAGCTTTGGATGATGCTGGGAATTGTTTGCAAGTACTGGGCACTCTTAAGTTTGTTAAATTGATTGCCTTGTGAGAAAGGGCCATTTCGTACCATGGTGTAATATGTACAGGTATGGGGAGCTACGAAACTCAGCAAAACTGTGGTTAATAGAATGGAAATGGTCCTGAGGAGGAACAAGATGTTGACAAAATAAAAAAGGTCATGGATGGGAGAAAACAGTAATGGAGATGAAAGTGGAAAATTTAAGGATACAACAAGATGATGAGAAAAGGGATGGTAGGAATGTCTAAAATGGTGCCTACGATGATTGTAAATCTGGAAAAAGAACTGGAAATGGCCAAGAATGCCAGTATGAAAGGGCAAGATTGAGGTCATACGGATCTCAACTATTCTGCAGAAAATAGAGTTCACTGGAAGCCAATAACCTGAGCCCCATTTCCCAATGACTGCTCTCTACCTGAGTCAAGGCTTCCGTCCAACTTTAATGGACAGAATTAAGGCTCTCACTTCCTTACTCTTTCACCAAAGGAAAATAAAAAACAAAACTGTAATCACTAAAAATTCAACTTTCTATGATCAAAGGAAAAAAAGAACCAGCTTTGTTATACCATCAAAGTGATACCTAAATGCTGAAATGACCGAAAAGTAATTACCACAGGTTAGGGCACTCTACTGTGGAGTTAAGAATAGGTCTTCAGGGACTTCCGGGAATATGGCGTCTTGAACGGACTAGCAGAAAAATTCCTCCCAACATTATATTTATTCACGAAAATACAGCAAATACAACTATCCCTAAAAGAGAGACCAGAATACACAGGAAAGTGCACAGCGTACAGCTACACCTGTGAGAACTTGGCAGCCGGTGAGGCGGACGGGCGGCGATCCGGTGGGACCGAGCGCTCCCCCCCCCAGAGCTCCAGCGGCCAGACACACCGGACAGAGGACTCGGCACCCGGCGAGGCGGGACGGAAACACGATCCAGCGAGACGAGAGCGCCCCTGCACCCCAGCATTCCGGCGGGAGTCTCGGCAAGGCGGGTAAGGTACGGAGCCGCGAGCAAACCGAGCGCTCCTCTCCCCCAGCGCTCCGGCGGGAGGAGAGGATTCAGAGCCGGGAGGCAGGGGAAGTCTGCGCCCGGAGCGCCCCTCCACCCCAGCACTCCGGCGGGAGTTCCGGCAAGGCGGGTAAGGTACGGAGCCGCGAGCGGACTGAGCGCCCCTCTCCCCCAGCGCTCCGGCGGGAGGAGAGGATTCAGAGCCAGGAGGGAGTGGAGGTCTGCGGTGTAGCAGAGATTGGAGGGACAGAGGGCACAGGGTCCCAGCCGGGAACGTGCAAGTTGCCCGCGGCAGGCTCCGGGAAGGAAAAAGAAAGGAGAAAAAGGGGAAGAAAAGCGTGCGCTCTACCTCAGCGGTCTTAAAGAGACAGGAGCTCAGTAGAGGGGCCGGATAGCCCCGCGAAGTGAGCCCAGCACGCTGGGAGTCCTGGGGAGCTTTGGACCCCGTAGCTGGTGACTGGGAAAGAGTGCCCGCCATTGAGACCCCCACGGAGATCAACAGCTTCCCATTGTTTCCAACCCAGCCAGAACTATAGTGGCGCTGGAATAGTGGAGCAACAGCGCCACCTACAGCACTCGCGCAGAACCCACGCCCGGTGGCTTTTTTTTTTGTTGTTATTTTTGTTTTTTCTCCCCTTTCTTTTCCTTTTTTTCTTTCCCTCTCTTTCAACAGCCTCCCATCCATTCTCACCCGGCCACAGATTTAAAGGGCCGTGTGGAGCGACGTGGCCGCGGCTCTGGAATAGCGGAGAAATAGCGCCACCTACAGATTTCGCACAGAAACCACCCCCGGTGGGTTTTTGGTGTTTTTTTTGTTTTGTTTTGTTTTGTTTTGTTTTGTTTTGTTGTTGTTCTTGCTGTTTTCTTTTAGGTGTTGCTGCCTTTTCTTTTTCTTTCTTTTCTTTTCCCTTCTCTCTCTCTCCTTATACTTTTATATTATTAGTAGAAATCTCTTTTTTTTCTTGTCTCTCCTTTCTTATCTCTCCTTGCTACCAACAACCAATTCTACAGTCATGAGAAGACAGAAGAATATGATACAGACAAAGCTTCAGACAAACACCACGCCAGAGAAAGAATCTGGAGAAATGGACATTCACAGTCTTCCAGAAAAAGAATTCAGAATAAAAGTCATAGCCATGCTGACAGATCTACAGAAAAATGTGCAAGAGCTGAGGGAGGAAGTGAGGGAAGTGAGGAAAGACAATGCAGAAATGAAACAAGCCATCGAAGGGCTCAACAGCAGATTGAATCAGGTTCAAGACACGATCAAGGAATTACAAGACAGGGACCAGGAATACAAAGAAGCTGAGGCAGAGAGAGATAAAAGGATCTCTAAGAATGAAAGAATATTAAGAGAACTGTGTGACCAATCGAAACGGAGCAATATTCGCATTATAGGAGTACCAGAGGAAGAAGAGAGAGAAAAAGGGATAGAAAGTGTCTTTGAAGAAATAATTGCCGAAAACTTCCCCACGCTGGGGAAGGAAATAGTCTCACAGTCCACGGAAGCCCACAGATCTCCCAACACAAGGGACCCAAAGAAGACAACACCAAGACACATAATAATCAAGATGGCAAAGATCAAAGACAAGGACAGAGTATTAAAGGCAGCTAGAGAGAGGAAAAAGATCACCTACAAAGGAAAACCTATCAGACTGTCATCAGACTTCTCAACAGAAACCTTACAGGCCAGAAGAGAATGGCATGATATATTTAACGTAATGAAACAGAAGGGCCTCGAACCAAGAATATTGTATCCAGCACGATTATCATTTAAATATGACGGAGGGATTAAACAATTTCAAGATAAAAGAAAGTTGAGAGAATTTGCCACCCATAAACCACCACTACAGAATATCTTAAACGGACTGATCTAGAGGGGAACATCCCTAAGACTAAAAAGATGTCACCAGAGAAAATAAAAGCATAGCAAAGAAAGCAGACCACCCAAATACTAACTAAAGGCAAAGAATAAAACACCTAATATATAAAGAAAAGAGGAGGAAGAATAGGAAGGGAGAGATAAAGAAACATCAGACGGCGCACACAATAACTTAACAAGAAAGTTAAGTTAGATTCTTAGATAGTAAAGAAGCAACCCTTGAACCTTTGGTAACCACGAATCTAAAGCCTGCAATGGCAATAAGTACATATCTATCAATAATCACCCTAAATGTAAATGGACTGAATGCACCAATCAAAAGACACAGAGTAACAGAGTGGATAAAAAAGCAAGACCCATCTATATGCTGCTTACAAGAGACTCACCTTAAACCCAAAGATATACACAGACTAAAAGTGAAGGGATGGAAAAAAATATTTCAAGCAAACAACAAAGAGAAAAAAGCAGGTGTTGCAGTACTTGTATCAGATAAAATAGACTTCAAAATGAAGAAAGTAGCAAGAGATAAAGATGGACATTACATAATGATAAAGGGGTCAGTCCAACAAGAAGATATAACCATTATAAACATATATGCACCCAACACAGGAGCATCAGCATATGTGAAACAAATACTAACAGAAGTGAAGGAGGAAATAGACAGCAATGCAATAATTCTAGGAGACTTTAACACGCCACTCACTCCAAAGGATAGATCAACCAGGCAGAGGATAAGTAAAGACACAGAGGCACTGAACAACACACTAGAACAGATGGACCTAACAGATATCTACAGAACTCTGCACCCAAAAGCAGCAGGATACACATTCTTCTCAAGTGCACATGGAACATTTTCCAGAATAGACCACATTCTAGGCCACAAAAATAACCTCAGTAAATTCAAAAATATTGAAATCTTACCAACCAACTTCTCAGATCACAAAGGTATAAAATTAGAAATAAATTTCAGAAAGAAATCAAAAAGGCTCACAAATACATGGAGACTTAACAACATTCTCCTAATGAATCAATGGGTTAACGACCAAATCAAAACAGAAATCAAAGAATATATGGAGACTAATGACAACAACAACA